>JAMPIV010018829.1:0-97338 GCA_024509875.1 Oreohelix idahoensis
ACGGAAGGATCTACGAGTGACTGCCTAACACCAATTGTGGTGCATCCAGAATCAAATAGCACAGAGACTGGATTGTTATTCACTAAACCCTTATGTAAGACAAGAGAACCTCTTCCATCATGCGCGACTGATGCCGGAAGAGCAGGAAGAGGATGGCCACAGCTTAAAGTAGACACTGTGGTTGGCTCAAATAACGTTTTGCATTGGGGGCACTGAGATGCTCTCCCAAAATCAAAAGCGGCACATGCCATATTACTAGCATCATTATTATCTTTACTCTGTTTATAGGCTTCATGGGACTCTTGTTGTGCAGAGTTTGCCTGAAAATGTGGTTTATGTCTTTTGTTTTGAGATCTACCTCGGTTATTATCACCTCTGTAGTTATTGTTACCTCTATTGTAACCCCTATTTGGGTTTGAGTCATAGTTCCCTTGGTTACCATTATCATATTCATTATAATGAGTATCTCTGTAATTATGATCTTGTTGACTCCAAGACGGATAACCCTGATAGTTTCTATAATTACTTCCTCTACGGAAATTCCTATAATTATGACCACCCCTGTGTCGAGAGCTATCAGGTCGTCTCCAGTTCTTTGAAGAAGAACCCTGAAATGATTGGTTACCTTGGTTTTGATAACTATTATGGTTACCTTTTTTATCAAATCTGTTTTGAGGTCCCTGAAATCTGTGTGAATAATTGGGATTGTATGGTGTTGCTGAAGCAACTGGCATACTCTCCTTAATCTTAGTGTTGCCAAAAGTCACGTCGGGGTGTGCAGTGACATATTGGGAACAATATTCTTCCATTTCTTTTAGAGATTTGGGTTTACGCTCATGTATAAATTCAAGGAAAGGTTTGTTCACACATGACATAATCTTATCTCTGAGCAACAAATCCATAAGTCCTTCATACGTTTTTTTCTGTTTTGGAAAGCTCAATCCAACGATCAACTGTGAGACGTGCCTTTGCAGTGAATTCTGAGAATTCTACACCCGTCTCAGGCACCATCGTTTTAAATAAAAGGCGATAGCCTTCCTCACTTAGCTGATATTTTTTTTATCAAAGCCGCCCTAATGACATCATAATTATCCTTATCTGCTTCTCCTACAAGGCATAATCTAGTCAAAGATTCACCTTTCAAGTTTTCTGATAATTGATTAGCGTATTGTGATTTATCCACATTATGTGTACGACAAGAACGTTCAAATCTATCCAGCCAGAATGTAATATCGTCACTGGACTGATTGAACGGTGGAACCTTAACCTTGTAAGTAGAAGGTTTACCATTACCACTAGATGCCTGATTAACATTACTCATACTTGTCAATCTCAATTTCTCCAACTCAAATTCATGTTCTCTTATTGCTTTTTTTTCTTCAGCCTCTCTGTCTAATCTTTTTTGTTCAGCTTCCCTGTCTAATCTTTTTTTGTTCAGCTTCACTGTCTAATCTTTTTTGTTCAGCTTCCCTGTCTAATCTTTTTTGTTCAGCTTCACTGTCTAATCTTTTTTGTTCAGCAGCAGCTTCTCTTTCTAATTTTTTCTCTTCTGCCATAGCTCTTCTCTCTTCTGCAGCTAATGCTTTGTCATATTGAGCAACTGCCCATTGTTCTAATTGTTGACCAGTCTTATCAAGGGCTTTCCCTTGTATAATGAAGTATTCTAATGTAGACATGGTGTCTAACAATAATACTAATCACCTGAAATAATAATAATACCACAAGTTCTTAATGACTTGATTAATCAGTATACTATCCCAATATCTGTGGGTCCCAAGCCTTAATAAGGTCTTGTATGACAGTAATAATAATCAGGTACTGGTTTATACCATAATCCAAGTGCAGTGCACAGGCAATAGTGTCTTATGAAATATACCTATATAAAACATATGTCAACCAACAGAATACATAAAGTACAAATAGGACTGACAATACAAGAACGTTTGCAGAAATCAAAATAAATCAAATAGGGAAATCAATGAAAATAATCACTGAATCTGCAAAGAATAACAACACAAATGACGTCACAGTATATGAATATAAATTGTGAATAGAACTGAAAGATAGAAAAGGGTAGACCAACAAATTACAAACAACTCAAAACAAAACTAAAGAACAAAGAAATATTACAAAAATAACAATAATTACAGACTTCACAGCTAACACAAAAGCAACAGTTGTTGCAAGCAAATTTTCAATCAAGAAAATTGCACCTATAGAAAACGCCCACAACGGACCCTCTATGACGTGGGATATTCTGTTGTGAGGACTCCGCCCAACCTTAAACACAACCCGCTGACATAGAAACTAACATACTATACAAACAAATAACATGTAAACATAAATATATATAAATTATGTGTATGATAGTATGTGTTGCAAAATAGGCTCAGTTTTACAGTAATGGCAAAGTTATTTTTATGAAAATAAACAAACTGCCACTTTATTCAATTAAACATTCTGGCCTTAAATATTAAAGTTCATATATGGAAAACAAGAAGATCCATCGATGAAAATAGGACTTCTTAGTTCTAAAATACTGTCTTCCTGTTAATATTGACAAGAATTGATCCAACTGTTCTGTGAAACTCTGTAATGTCTAATGTAAAAATGTCAACAACGTTGACCTACATACTGCATTCACTTGACAGGTCACGTGACGAAGTGTTGACAAAGAGCAAACCAATACTGCAAGTGTGTCGTATCAGCCACAGGAAACGGTCTGGTATCGGTAATCAGTTGACTTCTTAACTTCTGCGAGGTCAAACCCAGAAAGCTGGTCCACCAGTTGATAACGTCTCTTTTTCTTGGAAGACAGACATCATCATCATCAGTTGATAAGATCTCTATGGTGTTGTTTGCTCCACTGTAGTGTATGGAATGTCAACTTGACCTACGCAGTGGTGTGTAGACATAGATGGAGTGTATAATGTGCAAATGATAGGAAGAGTTCGTGGTGTTGACAAATGTTCTTTTCTCACACTCATGTATGGCTGGAAGTCATCGACACCAACGACTGTGTACCTTTACTAAAGTTTAATTGGACGTACACACTCGACAGCACAGATAGTGACAAATCACAGGTTGGCATAATACATCATGGTACAGTGGATAAATGGTCTTGCAATGTTACATGGGCACTCATGCAGCATAATAGTATAATGGACTGTCAGTAGCCAAGCACTCAGTATCGCCCATACATATATATCATCTGACTTCACTGACTGAGCACGTCAGCTTATAAATAATATTTCAGATGGCTTCTAGACCTAAGCTCGTCTAGCGACGATTCTTTAACATAATGTTCAGCACATATTTCCCATATAATAATATTGAACCGCTAATAAAGGGTTCTCATGTGTAGCAGTGATCTCTGGACTAATCAAGCGATAATACGGGCATCCCTTTTCTCTTCTTGAAAGTCACTACATGTTTGGTTCCAAGATGGCTTCACTCGTGAGCTGTCACTCACGTTTGGATACAGATAATGAATCTGTCCTAAAGTTAGTCATTCATTAAACTTTCATTGCTCTGTAGATTTGATCATGAACAATTGACTGCATTCTACAGGATATAGTGCTGCTAGGAATCGAAGTCGTTTTTCATCGAGTCAAATATATTCTCTTAGACATACAAATCGTACCTATCGAAAATGGTGGCTTCGTACGAGAGTTCATAAGAGTATCTTTGATTACCTTGGTATCAGAAATATGATTCTGCCATTCCTTGGCAATACGAATAAACACTGGGGTAAAGCATACACGATAGGTCTAGACGACTATCACTTTCCCCACAAATACTGAGATCACTTTTTCCGGCGACAAGCCGACATAGAAAAAACACAGTCCCCATCAGGACGAAGCCAGATCACACCACACTCTAGCGGCACATCCGCCGAATAGCCTTTGACCTCTCTAGAGACAACAGAACATATAGTTCGACTTAGATATGTAAAGATATACAGATATAAGACAAACTCGTCCTACTCAGACAAACAATACACATAAATTCAGGCCATAGATATTCTGAAGCAAGAACAATCTATTACTACCCAAACAACGAATAAATCGCAGTAAAATGGATTCATCCGCGGAGTTCGATCGAAGAGACGACACAACTTTCAAGGGAAGTAACTCAATAATGACTTTTCCTTAAGCACTATTTTGTTTACAAAATATTTGCGAACATAACAAGTATACCAATGTATAATATTGTAAGATATCAAAGACTGCACGTAACACCACCATTAGTAACTACTACAAAAACCATTATTACTGCTTCCACTAACCATTGCAGATACAGCCAATTACTACCAAATACACCTATGGACTAATAATACCACCATTAGTAACTACTACAAAAACCATTATTACTGCTTCCACTAACCATTGCAGATACAGCCAGTTACTACCAAATACACCTATGGACTAATAATACCATCATTAGTAACTACTACAAAAACCATTATCACTGCTTCCACTAACCATTGCAGATACAGCCAGTTACTACCAAATACACCTATGGACTAATAATACCACCATTAGTAACTACTACAAAAACCATTATCACTGCTTCCACTAACCATTGCAGATACAGCCAGTTACTACCAAATACACCTATGGACTAATAATACCACCATTTGTAACTACTACAAAAACCATTATTACTGCTTCCACTAACCATTGCAGATACAGCCAGTTACTACCAAATACATCTATGGACTAATAATACCACCATTAGTAACTACTACAAAAACCATTATCACTGCTTCCACTAACCATTGCAGATACAGCCAGTTACTACCAAATACACCTATGGACTAATAATACCACCATTAGTAACTACTACAACCATTATCACTGCTTCCACTAACCATTGCAGATACAGCCAGTTACTACAAAATACACCTATGGACTAATAATACCACCATTAGTGACTACTACAACCATTATCACTGCTTCCACTAACCATTGCAGATACAGCCAGTTACTACCAAATACACCTATGGACTAATAATACCACCATTAGTAACTACTACAACCATTATCACTGCTTCCACTAACCATTGCAGATACAGCCAGTTACTACCAAATACACCTATGGACTAATAATACCACCATTAGTAACTACTACAACCATTATCACTGCTTCCACTAACCATTGCAGATACAGCCAGTTACTACCAAATACACCTATGGACTAATAATACCGCCATTAGTAACTACTACAACCATTATTACTGCTTCCATTAACCATTGCAGATACAGCCAGTTACCACCAAATACACCTATGGACTAATAATACCACCATTAGTAACTACTACAAAAACCATTATTACTGCTTCCACTAACCATTGCAGATACAGCCAGTTACTACACCTATGGACTAATAATACCACCATTAGTAACTACTACAAAAACCATTATTACTGCTTCCACTAACCATTGCAGATACAGCCAGTTACTACCAAATACATCTATGGACTAATAATACCACCATTAGTAACTACTACAAAAACCATTATCACTGCTTCCACTAACCATTGCAGATACAGCCAGTTACTACCAAATACACCTATGGACTAATAATACCACCATTAGTAACTACTACAACTATTATCACTGCTTCCACTAACCATTGCAGATACAGCCAGTTACTACAAAATACACCTATGGACTAATAATACCACCATTAGTGACTACTACAACCATTATCACTGCTTCCACTAACCATTGCAGATACAGCCAGTTACTACCAAATACACCTATGGACTAATAATACCACCATTAGTAACTACTACAAAAACCATTATTACTGCTTCCACTAACCATTGCAGATACAGCCAGTTACTACCAAATACACCTATGGACTAATAATACCATCATTAGTAACTACTACAACCATTATCACTGCTTCCACTAACCATTGCAGATACAGCCAGTTACTACCAAATACACCTATGGACTAATAATACCACCATTAGTAACTACTACAACCATTATTACTGCTTCCACTAACCATTGCAGATACAGCCAGTTACTACCAAATACACCTATGGACTAATAATACCACCATTAGTAACTACTACAACCATTATTACTGCTTCCACTAACCATTGCAGATACAGCCAGTTACTACCAAATACACCTATGGACTAATAATACCACCATTAGTAACTACTACAAAAACCATTATTACTGCTTCCACTAACCATTGCAGATACAGCCAGTTACTACCAAATACACCTATGGACTAATAATACTATCATTAGTAACTACTACAACCATTATTACTGCTTCTACTAACCACCGCAGATACAGCCAGTTACTACCAAATACACCTATGGACTAATAATACCACCATTAGTAACTACTACACCCATTATTACTGCTTCCACTAACCATTGCAGATAAAGCCAGTTACTACCAAATACACCTATGGACTAATAATACCACCATTAGTAACTACTACAAAAACCATTATTACTGCTTCCACTAACCATTGCAGATACAGCCAGTTACTACCAAATACACCTATGGACTAATAATACCATCATTACTAACTACTACAACCATTATTACTGCTTCCACTAACCATTGCAGATACAGCCAGTTACTACCAAATACTCCTATGGACTAATAATACCACTATTAGTAACTACTACAACCATTATTACTGCTTCCACTAACCATTGCAGATACAGCCAGTTACTACCAAATATACCTATGGACTAATAATACCACCATTAGTAACTACTACAAAAACCATTATTACTGCTTCCACTAACCATTGCAGATACAGCCAGTTACTACCAAATACACCTACGGACTAATAATACCATCATTAGTAACCACTACAAAAACCATTATCACTGCTTCCACTAACCATTGCAGATACAGCCAGTTACTACCAAATACACCTATGGACTAATAATACCACCATTAGTAACTACTACAAAAACCATTATTACTGCTTCCACTAACCATTGCAGATACAGCCAGTTACGACCAAATACACGTATGGACTAATAATACCATCATTAGTAACTACTACAACCATTATTACTGCTTCCACTAACCATTGCAGATACAGCCAGTTACTACCAAATACACCTATGGACTAATAATACCACCATTATTAACTACTACAACCATTATTACTGCTTCCACTAACCATTGCAGATACAGCCAGTTACTACCACATATACCTATGGACTAATAATACCACCATTAGACTACATCCACAAAAACCATTATCACTGCTTCCACTAACCATTGCAGATACAGCCATTACTACCAAATACACCTATGGACTAATAATACCACCATATGTAACTACTACAACCATTATTACTGCTTCCACTAACCATTGCAGATACAGCCAGTTACTACAACGAAAAATAAAATAGAACTATGGACTAATAATACCACCATTATGCTTAACTACTACAAAAAACCATTATACTGCTCTTCCACTTAACCATGCAGATACCAGCCAGTTACTACCAAATACACCTATGTGACTAATAATACCACCGATTAGTAACTACTACAACAAACCATTATTAACTGCTGTCCACTAATCCATTGCAGATACAGCCAGTTACTACCAAATACACCTATGGACTAATAATACCACCATTAGTAACTACTCACAAAAACCATTATCACACCACTGCTTCCACTAACCATTGCAGATACAGCCAGTTACTACCATCCCATTGTAACTACTACAAAAACCAATATCAATGCTTCCACGAACAATTGTCACATACAAATGACATACTAAACATACCACCTATGACAAGTAATACCACATTAGTAAACTACTAAAAACCATTATCACTGCTTCCACTGAACCATTGCAGATACATCCAGTTACTACCAAATACACCTATGGACTAATAAATATGACCACCATTAGTAACTACTACAACCATTATCACTGCTTCCACTAACCATTTGCAAGATACAGCCAGTTACTACACCAAATACACCTAATGGACTAATAATACCACCATTAGTAACTACTACACTACCATTATTACTGCTTCCACCTAACCATTGGCAGATACAGCCAGTTACCTACCAAATACACCTATGGACTAATAATACCACCATTTGAAACTTACAGTAACTAACAAAAACCACTTATTACTGCTTTCCACTAACCATTGCAGATACAAGCCAGATTACTACTACCAAAATACACCTATGGACAAATAATACCACCATTAGTAACTTACTACAACTCCTATTATTACTGCTTCCACTAACCATTGCAGATACAGCCAGTTACTACCAAATACATCTATTGGACTAATAATACCACCATTAGTAACTACTTGCACAAAACCATTATTACTGCTGTCCACTAACCATTGCAGAAACACTGCCAGTTCCTACCAAATACACCTATGGACTAATAATCACCACCATTAGTAACTACTTAACAAAAACCATTATTACTGCTATCCACTTAACCATTGCAGATACAGCCAGTTACTACCAAATACACCTATGGACTAAATAATACCCACCATTAGTAACTACTACAAAAACCATTATCAACTGCTTCCACTATACCATTTGCAGATACAGCCAGTTACTACCAAATACAAGCGACTGGTAATTGGGGGGGGGGGGGGTAACGATACTAACCTATGCTTCCGCTAATAATACCACCAGATTTGTACTACTACTACCACCATTTATGACTACGACAACCATTATTCACTGCTTCCACTAAACCAATGCAGATACAGCCAGTTTACTACCAAATACACCCTATGGACTAATAATACCACCATTAGTAACTACTACAAAACCATTATTACTGCTTCCACTAACCATTGCAGATAACAGCCAGTTACTACAAATAATACACCTATGAAACTAATAATACCATCAATAGTAACACGTACTACACACCATTATCCGTACTGGCTTCCACTAACCATTGCAGAGATACAGCCGTTACTACCAAATACACCTTATGACTGAAATAATACCACCATTATATACTACTACAACCATTATTACTGCTTCCACTAACCATTGCAGTACTACCGCCAGTTTACTACCGCAATACACCATATGGACTAATTATCACCCAACCATATAGTCACTAACTACTGGGACCATTATTAACAGCTAGACCTCCATTAACCATATTGCAGATACAGCCAGTTACTACCAAAATACACCTATGGACTAATAATACCAAACCATAGTAACTACAACACAAAAACCACTTATTACTGCTTGGTCCACTAACCATTTGCAGATACAGCCAGTTACTAACCAAATACACCTATGGACTAATAATACCTCATTATAGTTAATCTACGTACAACCATATATTACTGCTTCTACTAATCCACTGCAAGATACATCCATTTTTACTACCAAATACACCTATGGACTAATAATACCTAACCCAATAGTAACTACTACACCCATTATTACTGCTATCCACTAACCATTGCAGATAAAAGACGCAGTTACTACCAAATACACCTATGGACTAATAATACCACCATTAGTAACTACTTCTTCTCTTCCCTTGATTCATAAACCGCCAACCGTTCAAAGCAGTCAGCGGCCATCACTGCCTGGTGGCGTCTTGTAGGTGCAGCAACAAATTGATTCACCTTGCTCGGGTCTTATCGGCGGACCATCCTTCGTTAGACAGTGCCCCAACTGTGGGTTCATTCTTTGCATCTCATGCTTCCACAGTTATCTCCGCCAAGTTGTTTTTTGGTTCGAGGCCTCTCTTTCGCTTTCCCATCTTGGGGAGTCCATAGCATATAGCTGTTCTTGCGATGGTATCATAGGGTCCCTTCTGAGGACATGGTCCGATCAACCCAACTCCAGCTCCTGCCAGCTATGATCGGTGTGCAATGATCCTCCTGGTTACTCCAAATAAGTAGTTCTTCTTGTTGGTATGGTGTTTGGCCAAAAGATTTCGAGAATTTTCCCTTAGGCAGATTGTGTGGAAGGAGGACAGTTTTCGACATTTCCTTGCTCTGTTTTTTTTTTTTTTTTTTTTTTTTTTTTTTTTTTTTTTTTTTTTTTTTTTTTTTTTTCGGTCGCCCCCTCATACCCGAGGGGCGAAATCTCAGGTTATTATTTTTTTTCTAACCTGACATTGATTTTACGTGAGTATCCCTTTATTTTTTGTTCACAGACAGGTGTCCCCGCACATACGACGTTCAAGAGCAAATACTCGCCGATACATTCCGGAGTACCCATTGCAGCTGGGTTCGGCTCAGGAGTCCCGCCAGGTCCCGTGATCGACACGACACTCCTTACCAAATGTTTCTCCGCCAGGGTCTCGAGTTTAAATCGCAGTACAAATCACCCGGTGCGACATGGCGAAAAATCCTCAAATGCCGTCGTGCCGGGGGGGGGGGTGGGGGGGGGGGGGGGGGGGGGGGCCCCTGGGTTGATCCTGTGTATCACCCGAGTCGGATCGCCATAGGACGCGGTGTTTGTAACGCACTACGCTAGTCGCGCGTGCTCCCTCCTTCCCTCTGTTAGCTCTCCAACATTCTGCACCATAGAGAAGCACAGAAAGTATAACGCAGCTCTCATACAGTCTTAATTTGGTGTTTGTGCTGTACTGGGAAGACTTCCAAATGTTGTTGAGAATAGCAAAGGCTGTTCTCGCTTTATTCATTCTGTTGTTAATGTCCTTGCTTGTTCCGCCGTCAGGTGTTACTATGCTTCCTAGGTAAGTAAATGTGTCTGTCTGTTCTATAACTTCTGGTTCCTACTACTGTTATTAAGGCTTACTCGTATTTTGTCCTCCACTTGATTCGCCCTGATTCATTTAGTGTCATGACCTCTGTCTTCTTCAGATAATTGATGTCAGGTAGGCCAGGTCCAACCTGCTGGCCATACTAATTCAGTCTATCAGTTTTTGTCTTGAATGTGTTGATTGTGTGTGAATGCGCTAGCAGCAGTGCAATGTCATCTGCATATTCCAAATCTTCCAGTGTAGAAAACGTTGTCCATAATTACACTGCGCATTCCACTAACCATTTGCAGATACAGCCAGTTACTACCAAAATACACCTATGGACTAATAATAACCACCATATAGTAACTACCTACAAAAACCATTATTACTGCTTTACCACTAACCAATTTCGCATAGATACAGCCAGTTATCTACCAAATACACTCAATGGACTAAAAATAATACCATCAATACGCAATGGTTAGTGAAGCAGTCAATAATGGTATTTTTGTACGTAGTTACTAATGGTGGTATTATTATTCCACATATGGTGTAAATTTGGTAGTAACCTGGCTGTATCTGCAATGTTAATGGAAGTAGTGATAATGGTTGTAGTAGTTACTAATGGTGGTATTATTAGTCCATAGGTGTATTTTGTAGTAACTGACTGTATCTGCAATGGTTACAGTTTGGAAGCAGGGATAATGGTGTGAAGTAGTTACTAATGATGGTTATAATTAAGTCACTCCATAGTGTAATTATGGTAGTGATAACTGGCTGTATCATCTGCAATGGTTAGTGAGAAGCAGTGATAATGGGTTTGTAGTAGTTACTAATTTGGTGGTATTATTATTCGCATAGGTGTATTTGATAGTAACAAAAACTGGCTGTATCTGCAATGGTTAGCTAGGAAGCAGTGTATAATGGTTGTAGTATGGTCACTAATGGTGGTATTATTAGTCCATGTGAGGTGTTTTATTTTTGTAGTAACTGTAGTAACTGGCTGTATCATGCAGAATGTTAAGTGTTAATGAAGCAGGATAAGTATAGTTGTAGTAGTTACTAATGGTGTGTATTATTTAGTCCATAGGTGTATTTGGTAGTAACTGGCTGTATCTGCAATAGTTTAGTGGAAGGCAGATGGTAATGTTTTTTGTGTATAGTTACTAATGGTTGGCTATTATTAGATCCATAGGTGTATTTGGTAGTAACTGGCTGTATCTGCAATGGTTTAGTTGGAAGCAGTGATAATGCTGTTTTTGTCACTAGTTTACTAATGAATTGGTATTACTTAGTCATATGTGGTGTGTTTATTTTGGTCGTAACCTGGCTGTATCCTGCAATGGTTAGTGGAAGCAGTAATAATGGTATTAATTGTAGTAGTATACTAATGTGTGGTGATTATTAGTCCATAAGGTGTATTGGTAGTAATCCTTCCGCTGTATCTGGCAATGGTACATGGCAAGCAGTAATAATGGATTTAGTAGTATTAGTTACTAATTGGGTGTATTCAATTAGTCCATAGGTATATTTGGAGTAACTGGCTGTATCTGCAATGTGGTTAGTGGAAGCAGTAATAATGGTTCTGTAGTAGGTTACTAATGATGTATTATCTAGTTCCAAAGTGTAGTATTTGGAGTAACTGGCTGTATTTGCAATGGTTTAGTGGAAAGCAGTAATAATGGTGTTTTTGTAGTAGTTACTAATGGAGTGGTATATTAGTCCATAGGTGTAATTTTGGTAGTAACTGGCTGTATTCTGCAATGGTTTTAGTGGAAGCAGTAATAATGGTTTGTAGTAGTTACTAATTTGGTGGTAACTAGTTAACATAATTAGTAAGAGAGGAAAAGCGTCTGGACCTGATGGCATTCCAGCAGAGGCCATCAAAGCAGATATCGACACGGCTACAGAGATGTTATATAAATTACTTGGTAAAGTCTGGGAAAAGGAAGAGATACCAGCAGAATGTGACGAGAAGGATAATCTGGTTAAGTTGCCTAAGAAGGGAAATTTACAAGAGTGCACAAATTATAGAGGAATAATGTTACTATCAGTGCCAGGAAAAGTATTAAACAGGATTATCCTTGAGAGATTAAAAGAGTCCATAGACACAGAAAATTAAGAGATAACAAGCAGGTTTTCGACAAAACAGAGCATGTACAGACCAGATAGCCACTTTGAGAATAATAGTTGAACAAAGTCTGGAATGGAATTCACCACTAATACATCGGATTTGTGGACTACGAAAAGGCATTTGACAGTGTAGACAGAGAATCACTTTGGAAATTGATGAGGCATTATGGAGTTCCCCTGAAGATCATTAAATTTAATAAAGAAAACATATGAAGACATGACATGCAGAGTTCTTCATGAAGGACAGCTTACAGAACCGTTTGGGATAAGAAGATGAGTGCGACAGGGATGCCTCTTGTCTCCAGTTATTTCTTACTAGCAATAGACTGGGTTATGAGTATCATCGACATACACACAACAGAAAATGGAATCCAGTGGACTCTGGACTAAGACATTTGGATGATCTGGGATTTTGCTGATGACTTGTGCTCTTCCTGTCCCATAATCCGTAATCGATGCAGATGACTAACAATGAAAAACACTCGATGAGAGGTCACAGCAATTGGGTCTGAAAATACACAGGGGAAAAGACAAAAAATAATGAGAATAAAGTTCAAATGCCAAGGTAATGATAAACAGGGTTGAACTTGAAGAAACACACCAATTCAAGATGTAGAATCATACACATATCTTCTGGCAGCAATATAGACAAAGTTGGAGGGACAGACAGTGATATCAAAATAAGAATACAAAAAGCAAGAGGAGCTTTCATTGCATTGGGAAATATATATGGAGATCAAGAGAAATAGGATCCAACACGAAAATAAGAATCTTCAACTCAAATGTGAAGTCAGTCCTATCTTGTATGGCTCGGAGACATGGAGAACAACAAAGACAACAACCAAAAAGCATGACAGACTTTCATAAAATGGGTGAATTTTATTGAGTGCCGTAGAATAGAGGGATTAAAATGGTATGACAAGGTTACCAACGTGGAACTGATGACAAGAACTAGACAAGTGCCAGTGGAACAAGAGGTGAGAAGAAGACGATGGCGATGGATAGGACACACACTGAGGAAACCTGTTGAGAGCATTACAAGGCAGTCCTTGTTCTGGAACCCCCAGGGCAAGAGAGGCAGAGGAAGACCAAGAAGTACATGGAGAAGAGAGTTGGAAACAGAGGTGAAAATGATGAGGAGAACATGGAAAGAACTTGAGATGATGGCACGTGACAGGAGGACATGGCATGTGTTTTGTTGAAGGCCTGATGCTGCCTTTGGGAGTGGAGAGGGTTATGAATGAATGCTAGATAACCATTACTAATAACAACTACTACCATTACTAACTACTACTACTACTGTTACTAACCACTACTACTACCATTACTAACAACTACTACTACCATTATTAACAACTACTACTACCATTACTAACAACTACTACTATTATTACTAACAACTACTACTAACATCACTAACAACTACTACTACCATTACTAACAACTACTACTAACATCACTAATAACTACTACTACCATTACTATCCACTACTACTATCATTACTAACCACTACTACTAACATCACTAATAACTACTACTACCATTACTAACCACTACTACCATTACTAACCACTACTACAACAATTGCTAACACGAACTACTAACACTGTCACAACTACTAATAGTTCGCCCCTGTCCATCATATAGCTCTACTGCTGCCCTCGTCACTTACCACTACAACTTTTAGAACAAGTGCTCCTCATAAATTAATAATAATAGCTACTGCATCTCAATAACCACTGCAACTAATAATTACCAATACTGCGCCGCCAGCTAACCACTGCCTCAACCATCACTACCACTACTACTATATTTGCCACTACCACCATTTAATAACCACTACTATTGATAGATTACTACTACTATTTACAACACCACTACTAAAACAAATCTACTAACTCTACACATTACTAACCCACTACTAACAATAATTACTACTATACCGTCAATATCCAATACTACTATAATATTACACTTGTTACCATCACCAAAAAATACATAAAGAAACATGGATATCACTTACCACAAGAACTGAGAATCAGATTGATCACATATGCGCATAAGTAACAAGTTTAGTCATCATTGCATGATGTAAAAGTATGATAGAGGAGCAAGATGTGTGGTATCAGAAACCACTCATCTCTTCTGTTGTTAAAACAAAAATTAAAACATCAAGAAATGTACAACATAATATCTTCTTCCTTGTTCATCCTGAAAGGACACGTATTGGTTGCGTTGTGTCCGTGTTACAGCGAAGCTGCGAGATCTTTACTGCCTTTCGGCCAACACATCCGACTATCCATCAGCACAGGCATTAATTTTTTGGACCGAAGTTTGTTTGCTGGGCCTTCCCACATCGATCCCTTCTCTATCAGAGCCAGACTGCAGTGATGCAGCCTGTTCCAGGACCACCACTTGGAGGTGGAGTAGGTCATTGGTCAGCTCTGGTTTGCTGACCAAGCCTGACACAATCAGTCAAAGCTATTAGTCGCTGGCTGCATTCATCTACTCTCTTGCTGCAGTCTTATCGTCAAGAAATTTTTACAACAGCATATAACTAACAGGCAACAGTAATAATGTGGGATATCTAAGAAATCAGAAAATAAGAGAAAAAATTTTTTCATATCACAGTATCCAACAAATACCAAGTACGTCCAACGGCTCAGAAGATGAAACAGATACGGAAGACCACTGCAACAAGTTAAAAATATATGGAAACGAGACATGGTGAACGGAAGTACTGAGAAAAAGAGAACATCGGCACAAAGCATGGATAACAACAAAAACCATTAGTAAGCATAGAAGACAGGACAAACAAGAAAGCAAAAACCAGATGGCTCCAAAGCCAAGAGCTCATGAAGTGTTAGATACTGAAAGCAAACAAAGAAGTAAGAAGAAACATCGAAAGAGATAAGAAGAAGTATATTGAAGATTTGGCAAGGGAAGCAGAGGAAACTGAGCCAAAATGAAATATGAGGGGGGGACCCTGTACAACAACACATAGAAGCTAACAGAGAAATATAAGCACCTGCAAATGGGCTCCTCATAAAATGATAAGAAATGGAAAATTGCTTAGTAATATACAAGAACAAATAAAGAGATGTGACATAACATTTTGAAGAACTTCTCATAGACCTAAGCTCCAACTTAATCCCCCAGATATACCCAGCCACAGCATAAGATGGAGCTACAAATCAGCTGTGAACGACCAAGTAGAAAAAAAAAGCAAATAAAGAAAGCCATAAAAGCTTCTGAAAGAATGGAAAAGCAACTGGTCCAGTATGGCATTCCAGCAGAGGCCATCAAAACAGATATTGAATACCTTTCTACAGAGATAATTATACAAACTACTTGGCAAAGTCTGGAGAGAGAGGAAATACCGCAGCAGTAGTGTGAAGGAAGGAACTTATCTGGTCAAGTTGCATAAGAAGGGAAATTTATAAGAGCTGTCACAACACTATATAGGAATAATGTTACTATCAGTGCCAGGAAAAGTATAAAACAGAATCATCCCTTGCGAGATTAAAAGAGTCCCAAAGACATCAATCCAACTGTGAGATGAACACATCAGGTTTTCGACTAAACAGATCCTGTATAGACCAGATAGCCACTTTTGAGAATAATAGTTTTGTCAACAAGTCTGAATGAATTCACCGCTATACATCGGATTTCGTGGTACCTATAAACCATTGTGCATTTGACATGTAAGACCCGAGAATCACTCTGAAATATTTGATGAGGCAATGAATGAGTTCCCCATGAAGGATCATTAACTTAATAACCGCAAGACCTATGAAGACATGACATGCAGAGTTTTCATCATGAAGGACAAGCTTACAGCGGAACGGTTTAGGATTACGAAATGGGAGTTGAGGACAGGATAAACCTCTTGTCGTCCATTTCTTTTTCTTACTAGCAACAATATGAATTGGGTTATGAAAACACATCGACATCACTCAAACAGAAGCGTGCGCGGAATCCAGTGGAATCTGACTAAAGCAGATTGATTGATCTGGATTTTTTGCGGCAGATGACTTGGCTCTTCTGCCACCATACCCAAATTTCAGATGCAAGAGTAAAAATAAAAATTCTCGATGAGAGGTCAATATGTGAGGCCTGAAAATACACACATGGAAAAGAAAAGATTATGAGAAATAAATGCAAGAAATGATAACAAGGTTGAACTTGAAGAAACAACCACTAAATGCAGGGAAGTAGAATGTGTGTGGGGGGGGGGGGGGGGGTTGGCATGGGTATAGTAGTTGAGAGAGACAAATATTTAAAATAAGACAAATACAAAAAGACAATTCTTGGAACTTAATCATTGCATTTGGAGAAATGATATACAAATAAGAATACAAGAAAAGAGAACTTTTCATGCATTGGTGAAGGAAAGCATACGAAGAAGCTTCGAAATATCGAGTCCAACACCGAAAAAGAATCATTCAACCTCAAAAATGTGAAGTCAGTCCTATTGTATGGCTCTGAGACATGAGATAACAACAAAAACAACAACCAAAAAGGTACAGACTTTTACTAAACGTGTGCTTGCGTAGAATAGAAGGACTGAAATGGTATGACCAAAGTCACAAAATGTGGAATTGATGACAAGAACCAGACAAGCATGCCAGTGGAACAAGAGTTGACAGAAGAAGACGTCTGGCGATGATAAGGACACACATTGAGTGAAACCTGCTTTGATAGCATTACAAGGCAGTCCCCTTGTTCTGGAATCCCACAGGGAAAGAGAGGCAGAGTAGACCAAAAACACATGAAGAAAGAGACCTGATACATAGAGATAAAAATGGAGGAAAACATGGAAAAGAACTTGAGCGAGAATGGCACAGGACAGAAGACTTTGGCATGTGTTTGTTGAAGCGCCTATGCTCCTTGTGGGAGCTAAAGGTATTGATTGATTGACCATCACAAACCACAATATTATTACTGACAATTACCACCATCACTAACCAACTGTATTACTATAAATTTTTTACTATTACTACAGAAGGCATATCACTAACCATTATGTATCTATAATCTTACTACTTTACTCACTAACATCACCAACCACTACTAAACTACTACAATTACTATTACTACCTATCACTAACCACTATTGCTGTAATTAATCCTTCTACTATCCCTATCAACTACTATTACAATTACTTCTTCTTCCATCAATACCCATCATTACTGTAAAAATAACTACTAACTAACAAACAAATCATACTACTACTACAAATTAATAAATTAGTCAATAAATAAATAAAGGTAATTAACAGGTACTCCACGTTGAACATAAACGGATGACACTAGACAACAGAAAAGAAAATATAAGTGTAGTAGGCTTACAGGGAATTGAACCTAGGACCGAACCAAACGGCGCCATCACCCTTGCTGTGACAGTACAAATCGTGCGAAAGGACTCTCAGCCAATTCTGCACACCCTCTACTACTTTTAGCATCACTAAATCTACAACTGCTATAAATATTAACTACAACTAATCACTAATCTCTACTACTATAAATACTACAATTCTACCATTGCTAACCATCAATCACTATAATTACTGCAACTACTATCACTAATCGCAACTATTACAGCTACTATTACTCACCCATTCAAAATCACTAACTATTCAATCACTAAAAATTACTACAACTACCGACCACTAATCGCGACTATTGCAGTGGCTACTATTACTACCATAACTCAGACCATCATCACTATAATTACACTGGACAACTACCATCACTAATCGCGACTAGAAGAGTAATCAATACAACACCCCTTCACCTTGACTTTCTCGTCACCACTAACTATGACCTCTAAACACGCTTAACTTCTTCTTCAACTTACAGTCAACCATTATTAGTACATACCACTAACACACACTTCTATGATCACCATTGACCACTACTACTACTGCGCAATAACACTAAACACTATGACTTGTATATCACTAGAGATTATCGCACCAAGAGCTATTATATACTGCTTGCATGCATACCATATCCACGAAAATCACTTGCTTACAGTTCATCTCAACAATCGTCGTCATGTCCCTGTTCATAATCTCCGTACAGAGCACAGGACCACCACGAACAGCTATTGTATGATCATAGATTTTGTAAATTGTATCACGTATCAATATAAACAAACAGTTACATTAAGTTAAACATAAAAAGAAAACAGACATACACATTCAATCAGCATTCCTGCATGTTAACTGTTAACATATCTTTATGATTCATAATAGTTAATGTAGGGATTTTTATCGACTTACGACCATATCGACGGGGTGGGGGGGTCTGTCGTAAAAATACCCCCAGTTTTAAGTGTGGAGGACAGTATGGTAATTTATTTACATTATGATTAGTGTTACTAAGCAGTAACCAATTAATTCTTAATTATTTATTTGTATTTTTTCTCCAGACAAACTCAAAACCAGGCAACAGGTAAAACAAATACCAAACGCCAGAGCTAAACACAAACCACGGAGACAGAGTTTGAAGCTGTGTTTCGCTACAAACACGACAATAATTCCCATGATAAATTATTTCTACGTGTTACCAAGGGTCCCCGCGTTTATAAATCAACATTTTGTGACCTTTGAAATTTTATTGCATTAATTCTCAAAGATCATCTTTCTTCGCATAAAACGCAAAATCCTTCAAGTAGTTGACGGATTGGAGTGTTTTGTGTGCCAGTTTTGGTCATATTTGCCGTGCAGGAAAGATAAGAGAAGCAACTGTTGACTAAAAATAGAATGACAAAATATATTCTATTTCTGCGGAGGAAATTTATTGCTTTATTAGCCCACGACACCGGGAATATGGTAGCCTGAAATAACACACGTTTAAACTGTAAAGCTAGAACGCCAGAAAATATTTGTCAGTTCTGCCTGGATAGTATGAGACTGCAAGTGTGTCGGCTGTTGACTTCACATACCAGGCTGCAGAGTTTGCATTCTTTATTTTTGTGAGCATTTGAATGAATTCCCCCTTATAAATAAATTAAAGTTGCAATATTTGCCTGCATGTATAACAGAGGAGAATATTTGAGAAACTAATCAATATGAGAGGTTCCCAACTGGCGTGTCATAAAATTTTGATATTTTTGTTGGGTAAAAGTTCTAATACGAGTACCGTTAATATAATCGTAAGTGCAGTGTCATGATATCATGAATGGTCGGTAAAAAGGTGTGTCTATTACATGTGTGTATGTAATACATTACCAAAATCGACGACCTGTGACGAATTTGGAATAAAAGTGTGGTAGTCGCGAATTTGGGCTATTTAAGTCCCCTGGTACGAGATCTTGAACAAAATTTCATGAAAAAAGTGTCTTGAAAAATAATTTTTTTTTTTTACGGCTGAAAAAATATGTGACCGGATATACTGAAATTCGCGGCCTGTCCGGAAAACACGGAGAGGTTCATTTCCATATCCATATGACTGAAGCAGGCCCTTCAAAATTAAAATGTTCAGTCCCGATGTTGACAGTTTGGTCGGACTAAAGGTCGGAAGGTTCCACTAAAAAAAAAAAAAATTGAGCTTCTCTGATTTGTGTTTGAGTATATAGGCATGACTAATGCTTGAATAAAGCCATTTAGGGGAATTTTGGAATATCTCCTTTCATCAAAGTAGGTAGGAATCTTTTTTTTTATATGATGTCGCGAACGAGACATGAAAGTGAGGGTAAATGAATAAGGAAAATTCGAAACTAGTGTTGAGACGTGACTCAAAATCCTATTGCCCACGCACGAGGTCTGTGAAAAAGGTTTGAAAGCTGTGCTGTATTTGTTTGTGGTTTATATGTGAAACCTGATAATTTTGGGGACTAAATATAGGTGTAGATGATATAATATTGAATAATGGGCTGACATGTGAAAAAATATATCTGCATTTCCCAAGTGGTTATTTCGAGATATATATTTGTTAAGGCATTGTGTAAATATTACTAAATGATTTAGCTAATAAAAAGATAATGAGTTATGCTAATAAGTATGACGTCACGTGTAGTTCCCATGGGTTATACTTTTTTTTTTTGTAACCAGCGGCACTTGGGCTTTCAGCCCTTCGGCCCAATGACAGGTCATTTCGAGTCTGGGGGACCGGAGGACTTTCCTTCCAACCCGTTCAGGAGCTTCGCTCCTTCCCATCCAAGAGGGTTTATCACAGGAGCCGTTCAGGTTCATATTCAGCCTGTCAAAATCCCGGTCGATGACACTCCTTCAAATGCCCACGGGACCGGGCTTGAACCCTTGAACACCTGATCGCCAAGCGCAAATGTGGTAATCATTACACCAGCGCGGCTCCCAAGGTTATACTAATAAATATCATTTGTCACATGTAGTTTCCCATGGGTTTATACTAATAAGTATCTTTTGTCACGTGTAGTTCCTATAGATCTGTTATGCTAATAAGTATCATTTGTCACGTGAAACGTTCCCATGGGTTATGCTAATAAGTAGCGGTTTCACGCGGAAAGTTCCCATGGGTTATTCTAATAATAATATGGTTTTCAGGCGAAGTTTCCCATGGGTTATGCTAATAAGTATGGGTTTCACGTGAAGTTCCCATGGGTTATGCTAATAAGTATGGTTTCACGCGAAGGTTCCCATGGGTTATGCTAATAAGTATGGTTTCACGTGAAGTTCCCATGGGTCTTTATGCTAATAAGTATGGTTTCACGATGAATTTTTTCCCATGGTTATATGCTAATAAGTTATGGTTTTCACGCGAAGTTCCCATAGGGGTTATGTTAATAAGTATTGGTTTCACGCGAAGTTTCCCATGGGTTTACTGTTAATAAGTATGGTTTCACGTGAAGTTCCCATGGGTTATGCTCTAATAAGTATGGTTTCACGTGAAGTTCCCATGGGTTATGCTAAAAAGTATGGTTTCACGCACTGAAGTTCCCATGGTCATATAGGTTATGCTAATAATGTATGGTTTCACGTGAAGTTCCCCATGGGATTTATGCTAATAAGTATGGTTTTCACGTGAAGTTCCCATGGGTTAACATGCTAATAAGTATGATGTCACGTGAAGTTCCCATGGTTTCTCTGAGGAGACAAAGATAGAATAGAACGTCTGCTACCCCTCAGGCACTTGTCAAATGTAAGAGTGCCATTAATGTGATGGCTGGCGATATGAGGCTGGCGATATGAGGCTGGCGATATGAGGCCGGCGATAGACATTAATTCTGCTGATTGCTGACATGAAGGTTTATTAGTTCTTGCTTTGATACATGCTATTGGCGCATATACGTGAGTGTATGTGTAGATACATACATACAAATTCACATATATAAACCGTACAAACATCAAATGTTATGTACAAGCACTTATACATACAAGCAAGAATACAAATGAATGTACACATACATAATACTACATACATGTTTTTGATTACATAACAGACATGCATATCATACATGCATATATAATACATAAACACAGACATATATATGAGAGTGCATTTCCTTTGAAGCATACGGTTTTGTTGATGTATGTTGTATGTGTTGGTCATGAATGATATGTGAATGACCGAAACAAATGAAAGATGTGGAAAAATATAACATAAATGTGCTAAATTGTAATCACCTTACGTAACAAACAATATTTTTGATTTTACTAGAGTGTATGTGATACTATGTGTGTCCAAGTGATTGTTAGGCGTTAGAACACTTTAACAAACCGAAATGAGCTATAAAAAGCAGTTGAAAAGAGGAAAATAATGTTTTCCCTTTCATTGGTAGGTCTAAAAATTTTTGCAGGCGCTGTGAAATTATTTATTGTTAGGCAAAGTGCTTAATGGGAAATCTGAACCAGGTCGTATCTATGCCTTTTTTCTGGGACACTGTATATACAGAGTTGGGGAGATATTTTTTATATATAAAAGACACATGATGATACAGTTATTCATGTGATTGAACGCCCAGAATCTAGGGATCTGATCTTCAGCAGTGGAAAGTCAACGAAGCCGAACCCCGCCAAGGGAAATAACAATCCAACTAATGATTACAAACGGCAGAAATTCAACCCGGTTTGTTTCCGCCTGTTTTCTGTTGCTGGGGATTTCCTCCATTCTCTTTAAAAAAGTTTTTTTAATAACTACCAAGGACTTTCACAAGATAAACCTTCCTTTAAAAGTGTAAAAAAAAAGGGGAAAAAAGTAAAGATAAAACAGGTTTTAGAAAGCACAAAAAAAAAAAAAAAAAAAAAAATGTTTCGGACAACTGGTCAGAGTGTTTGCCACTTTGTACATTCAAATACAGGATCTCTGTAAACAGCATGATTTAAATTTTCCTGTGAAATCTTTTCTTCCATTTATTATTTTAGTTAACTTGTATGGATATAGTATGGCTCTTTTCCCCAGGGATTTAAGAGAATTTAGCTTAGTAAGTAGATCTGTTTTAAACTAATCTAATATGGATTAACAGATAATTTAGAAGTATTATTCAGGAATACTCGCCTACATATTTGTTTGCAAATACGTATAATATATGATGTCATATGTGACAAGTATTATCTGTTACTGAGGTAACACATGGTGGATGTTTTTTTTGTTTTTTTTTTTCGTACACCCGCTATTCAATTCCAATTCAATATACCCTTTAGCTCCCCAAAGGAGCATAGGCCTTCAACAAACACATGCCAAGTCTTCCTGTCCTGTGCCATATGCTCAAGTTCTTTCCACGTTTTCCTCATCATTTTCACCTCTGTATCCAGTTCTCTTCTCCATGTGTTTTTTGGTATACTCTGCCTCTCTTTCCCTGTGGATTCCAGAACAAGGACTGCCTTGTAATGCTAACATTAGGTCTCCTCAATGTGTGTCCTATCCATCGCCAGTGTCTTCTTCTCAACTCATTTTCCACTGGCACTTGTCTGGTTCTACTCATCAATTCCACATTTGTGACTTTGTCATACCATTTCAGTCCTACTATTCTACGCAAGCACCCGTTTACAAAAGTCTGTAGCTTTTTAGTTGTTGTTTTTGTTGCTCTCCATGTTTCAGAGCCATACAATAGGACTGACTTCACATATGAAGTTGAAGATTCTTATTTTCAGCTTGTTGGACTTGAATTTCTCTTGATCTCCATATATTTTCCAATGCAATGAAAGCTGCTCTTGCTTTTTGTATTCTTATTTTGATATCACTGTCTGTCCCTCCAACTTTGTCTATATTACTTCCAAGATATGTATATCGATTCTACATCTTTTAGTGGTGTTTCTTAAAGTTCAACCTTGTTATCATTTCTTGCATTTATTCTCATAATCTTTTTCTTTTCCATGTGTATTTTCAGGCCCACTTGTTTGTGACCTCTCTTCGAGAATTTTCATTTTCTTTTGCATATGATTATGGTTATGGACAGAAGAGCCAAGTCATCTGCAAAATCCAGATCATCAAGCTGTTTAGTCAGATTCCACTGGATTCCATATCTGTTGTGTGATGTCGATGTTTTCATAAACCCAATCTATTGCTAGTAAGAAAAGAAATGGAGAGACAAGAGGCATCCCTGTGTCACTCCCGTTCTAATCCTAAACGGTTCTGTAAGTTGTCCTTCATGAAGAACTCTGCATGTCATGTCTTCATAAGTCTTCTTTATTAAGTTATGATCTTCAAGGGAACTCCATAATGCCTCATCAATTTCCAAAGCCAAGAATCCGATGTATAGCGGTGAGTTCCATTTCAGTCTTTGTTCAACTAGTATTCTTAATGGGGTTATCTGGTCTTCTTCTTCTTCTTCCTCGTTCGCCCTGAAAAGTACGGTGGTTGTCTTGTGTCTGTTTACGCCTAAGCTGTGATATCTGATACTGCACCTTTCGGTCAACACATCATCCGACTTCAGCACACGGCATTTTTTAGGGACCGGGTTTGCCTTCCCATTGCGATCCGCACTCTCTCAGCCAGACTGCACTGCTGCAGACTGTTTCCAGGACCACCACGTGGAGGTGGAGTGCGGTCTTGACCAGCTCTGGTTCGCTGGTCCTGATGCAGGCAGTACAGCTATGGGTCGCTGACTGCATTCACTATTGCTGCATCTTGGGGCTAATCTGGTCTGTTACAGAATGCTATTTTGTTGAAAACCTGCTTGTTCATCTCTCAGTTGCTTGTCTATGGAATCTTTTAATCTCTCAAGGATGATTCTGTTTAATACTTTTCCTGGCACTGATGGTAACATTATTCCTCAATAATTTGTGCACTCTTGTAAATTTGCCTTCTTAGGCAACGACCAGATAACCTTCCTTCCACTCCGTTGGTATTTCCTCTCTTTCCAAGATTTTGCCAAGTAGTTTGTATAATATCTCTGTAGAGGAATCAATATCTGTTTTGATGGCCTCTGCTGGAATGCAATCTGAGGACTAGCTGCTTTACCATTCCATCTTTCAGAAGCTTTTATGGCTTTCTTTATATTTCTTCTCTTATTGGTCGTTCACAGTCTGATCTGTAAGCTCCTCTTCTGCTGGCTGGATATCTGGGGGAATAGTTGGAGATGGTCTATTGAGAAGTTCCTCAAAATTTTATGTCCATCTCTTTATTTGTTCTTGTATATTACTAAGCAAATTTTCCATTCTTATCTTTTATGAGGCTATTTGCTATGCTTATATTTCCCTGTTAGCACTTCTTTTGTGTTGATGTAACAGTCCTCTCATATTTCCTTTGGCTGCAGCTTCCTCTGCTTCCCTTGCCAAATCATCAATATATTTCATCTTGTCTCTTTTTTTATGTTTTCTTATTACTTCTTTGTTTACTTCTATGTACACTTCATGAGCCTATGGCTTTGGAGCTATCTGGTTTTGCTTCTGTTTAAATCTGCTTTCTTGTTTTTTCTGATTCCTTCTATCTTACTAATGGTTTCTGTTCTTATCCATGCTCTATTGTGGCTGATGTTCTCTTTTTTCTCAGTACATCTTCACCATGTCCCTCGTTCCATATATTTTTTACTTGTTGCCAGTGGTCTTCCGTATCTGTTTCATCTTTCAGCTGTTGGAGTACTTTGTATTTTGTTGGATACTGTGATTGAAAATTTTCTCTTATTTTCCTGATTTCTTAGATATCCCACATTGTACTGCTGTCTATGAAAGCTATATGCTGTTGTAAATTTCTTGAGTTTTAATTTTGTTTTAGCCAACAGAAGATGGTGGTCTGATACTAAATAACATCTGCTTCTCTACATACTTTCACATCATGCAATGATCATCTAAACTTCTTACTTATGCATATGTGATCAATCTGATTCTCAGACTTTCTGTGGTCTAGTATCAGATATCCATGTTGCTTTATTTATGTATTCCCTTATGTGGAAACTATGCTTTCCACCTATAGCTTATTGATTTGAAGCACAGAAGTTAGCTAATAGTATCCCCATTCTCGTTTCATCATACCTAATCCATGCTTTCCCATGATTTCTTCAAAGCCAGTGTTGTCTGTCCCTATTTTCGCATTTAGGTCCCCCATCAAAATTGTGATGTCCCTTTCTTTTCTTATTGTCCAAGACATTTTGTAGTCTGGTGTAAAAGTCTTCTTTCACATAATTCTTCTTTATCGTTTGTTGGTGCATAACACTGGATGATGTTTATATTTACTTTCTTTTAACGCTAGGCTGATTTAAACCTTGCTGTATTATTCGGGGTCCCCATTGCTTCCCATTCTATAAGTGCCTTCTGTGCTTTCCTTGGACAAGCATTAGAGCCAACCCTTTCACTGATTTTGGGCTCTTTTCCTCTTTGTTTCATCACCATATAAGGAACAACACCATTTCTCATGTGATCAAATCTCCTACTTCTCTAATGCCTTTTCCACCGTGTCTCGCAGAGACCCATGATATCAATCCTGTAATTTGTCATATCCACTTCTACCTGTGCAGTTTTCCCTTGTTCACACAGATTGCGAACATTCCATGGTGCCAATCCTGGAGAGTTTTTCCTAGACGACAAAAAAGGTTATTCAGGCAACCCAGACTCACCTTTCGGCTGTCTCTAGGTTGCTTCATAGCGCCTCCTTTCCAGAGGACCTTCTTCTGTCATGGGCGGCTGAGTTGATTTAATATTCTTTTATTTGACTTGTCCATAGTTTGTTAGAAGTTTTTAGGTAAAATGTTTTTTACGGTATGGGGTAACCAGCCTCAGGCCCAACCCTCCTTAGTCGCTTTTTTACGACATGTCTGGTAGTGGTAGTCCAGTGTTACTATTCTTTGCTTCCCTTTCGGGCCCGGTAACACACGGGTTGACGCCCGCTATTACTCGAGGCGAAATTAACAGGTTATTATGTATAACCTGAGACTGATTTTTCAAACGTGAGTATCCCTTTTTTTCTTGCACAGACAGGTTGTTTTCTCGCCATTCAGGCAGATACTCGCGGATTTCGGAGGTACCCATTAGAGCTGGGTCGGCTCAGGAAAGAACTTCAGCTGCTCATTTTCCTGGTGTTCCTTTCAACGTTTTCTTCTCTCTTCGTTCTGCTAGCTGTGGAGAGCTTCTTTACCCCAGTCTGAGGTGGCGCCGCCCGTAGATAGCTTCACACCACTTGTGAAATTACGAATGCAAAAAAAAAAAAAAAAGAAATCTGGCAGCTTCATCTCGTACATATTACAGTTATGATTACAACATATTACAGTTATGATTACAACATATTACAGTTATGATTACACATATTACAGCTTTATGATTACAAGTTTACATAAGTGGAAGTGTTTTGGGTTGCAGACAAGAAAACAATGCAAATTTAAAACAATTTATTTGACTTATTCCGATTGCTAAAAAAAAAAAAAAAAAAAAACAGTTTTTTCTATACCCATTGTGGTATGGCACAACCCTGGAGGCTGCAGGTATCTACTTTAGAATACCAGGTCTCTTCAAAGATCTTCTTCTTCTTGGTCTTCGTTCACCCCTCAGGCGTCAACTTGAATAAACTCCATAGAAGATATCAACAGTTCTCCATAGAGTGATATCAACAGTCTCCATTGAGATATCAACAGTCTCCATAGAGATATCAAAGTCTCAATACTCATAGCTGACACGGGCTGTCTCCAGCGATCGTACCTTGATTAAAATCATGGCAGCAGAGGTTAAGTTAGAAAATCAGTATCACTTGTACACATGAACTGTCCTTACAATATCACTCAGAGCATTACCTTTCTTGACAAAAGTAAATGGTTGCTTCGTACCATTTAATCCTGGGGGGTACCCCAGTTTTTTAATGGCGGCCAGATGGGGAGGGGCTAGTCCAATAAGTCCCTAGCATAAAAAATGTACCCCCCCATTTGTTAGATGTGTAGTGCGAGCGTATGATGAATTGAGTGTGGGTGCGAATGAAGACGCGAATGTGTTTAGGCTCGTATAGATGTAGATCCTGCAACCCATACTCTCACATGCAGTAATCAAGGATGCTTTGACACTGCAGGCATGTTTCAAGACATTTATTGACGGGAACACACATAATATCAACAGGAACAGTCAGTGTAACAAGGTCATGCTGACCTGACATCGATAGGTATACATTTGGCATTCAAAAAAGGTAAACATCAGAATAGACGTGCATGGTCAATAGCAAAGTTCTTCAATAATGACAGTTCGTAGCGTCGCCCTTGGCGTCTCTGACTAAACGCGTCAGATGCCTTAGTCACTATGACACATAGGTGCAACTTGGCACTCCCCCGCCAATTGCACATATCAGGCTGTAGTATAACAGCCGAAAGCACAGGCCTCGTTCTGACGTCGGCCGTGTACTTCTGTTAAATAGGTTATCATCAACCCTGCAGTAATACTTATTGTAGATAGAAGTTCCGCCAATCTGCGGCTCCCACAATATATCTTCGTCACTGGATTTCTGGACAATATAAGACTAACAGTCTTGGATGGCTACCTCGAGCACAAATATATATAAGTTCTGAAATGGCGGATCAGTGAGCTGCTGTTCACCCTAGGTAATCCTTTACATGTTCTGCCACCGAAAAGCGTAATAATGCATAAAGGTCGGTATTACCTGGAAAATGAATCCTCAGAACTAAACAAGGAATTCTGTCGTCATCCCGACGCACAGAGATTCACTGGGGAAAAAACTGCCATAGCAGTTACTTCGAAGATTCTCCCCGAAAAACAATGGACTCTTGGTCCCTTCAGAAAAACAGGACCTCCCGGCTTCCCGGAAGTATATCTCACTCCCGCTTAAAAAACCTTCCCATAGGCCTACGCCCGAACTGTCAACCTCTGACCCTAAAGGTCAAACACAATGAATGAATAAACAAGGGAAGACAACCCCTAATCAACCTGACATCGCAGGTAAAGACACAATTATACTTATGATACAAACATAAGCAAATAACTTGACAGATGACTCCGTCGAAAATGACAGCAACATTACTACCACCCCCCTGTAAAAAAAAAAAATGCAATTTTTTTTTTTTTTAATATGTTCATGAGCAAGATAGCAGCACCAGTATCACTTCTGTGCTCATGCAAACAATGAACCTAATATCAGGTACAATAGAAGAGGGTACAAATCATCTCCCAACATAGGAGAAAATATTTCCTTTAAGCCAAACAAACTAAGGGATACCATTCAAGAAACCTAAGTTGCTGGCAATACCAATCATATATCAAACATTACTAAATAATATAATCATAGCAATATACAAATGTCAATGCTATTTTAGCAACATATCACTGATGGATGGACAAAATGAAATTTGTTAAATTATCTAAACATCATCCAAATACATTTTGTATTACAACATATTATGATATTAAGGACAGACCTAAGTCTGAAAATATATCAGGAAAAACTAGGACACAAGATTTAACTGGAATCATGTGGGCATCTAGACAATATGTCCGCCATCACATTATCCGAACCACGGATAGCTCGCACCGTGAAATGGAAAGGCTGAAGAGCAATAGCATAACGAGTAGATCTCGAGCTCTTCAAATCCTTACTTTGCATAGCCGTAAGAGCTTTTTGGTCGGTTTCCATAAAGAAATGCGCGCCCAGAAGGAACCTTTGTAGCTTAAGAATGGACCAAACCATAGCCAACAATTCACGGTCCAAAACCGAGTAATTCCTTTCTGCCGCATTCAGCTTCCTAGAAATATACATTACAGGATGCAGAGTTCCTGAATATTCCTGCATTAGTGCCGCTCCAATGCCAGTGGAAGAGGCATCACTACGAAGGACAAAAGTCTTATCAATCGTCGGTAGTCTTAAGATAGGATGAGATGAGAACAAATTCTTAACCTGATCCAATGAAGATTGGCATTCTTGGGACCAACGCACCATATTAGGAGAACCTTTTTTCAATAACGTTGAAAGTGGTGCCATAATGGAGGACAGATTCTCAATGAATCTTCCATAGAATTGTATCAATCCCAAGAGACTACGCACTTGCTTTTTTGTCTTCGGAACCGAGATATTTAATATCTTTGAAATGTTTTGGTCCTCTGTCTTCAACAGACCATGACCAACTCGATGACCTAGGAAGGAAATTTCACTAAACCCAACAAAAGCTTTAGAGGGTTTAGCAGTCAAACTATGCTCACGTAGAGTAGATAGCAATTCCTTCAGACCCACATAGTGTTCTTCCCAAGTATCGCTGAAAAGACAGATGTCGTCTAAATATGCAATGACATCTGCACGATCTGATAGAATTCGTCGCATCATGCGTACGAAAGTCGCTGGGGCGTTCATAAGCCCGAAAGGCATAAAATTCCATTGAAACAGACCCCTAGGTGTCGAAAAAGCAGTGAGAGGTTTGGCGTGTTCCGTCAATGGGACTTGCCAATAACCTTTCGACAAGTCTAGTTTAGTAAAGAATTTAGCTTTAGAAAGTCTAATAAGTAGATCATCTAATAACGGCATAGGTTCAGCATCGAACTTCGTAACTTGATTTAATTTGCGATAATCAACGCAAAGACGTATGTTATTGTCTTTCTTTCGAACAATAACTATCGACGAAGAATAAGCTGAAGTGGATGGTTCAATTATTTGTAGTTGAATCATTTCATCCAATTCTTTCTCGACTTGTGCTTGAAAATGAATAGGTATTGGGTATGGTCTTACTCTGATCGGATTACGATCAGTAAGTATGATGTCATGTTCTATGACATCTGTGTGTCCAGGAATGTCGGTAAGGACATCCTGATATGATTGTAACGTAGAGGATACTTGACGTTGTTCCTCAAAAGACAAGTTGGAAGAGACTGTAACGTCTCTCCACGATTCCGTTGAAGTAAGTGGAATCGTAGGAAGAGGTAAGTTCACGTCAGAAAAAAATAGTTTCCTCATCCTGTATAACAGACAGGGATGAGATGTGACCATGTTGAACTGGAGAGTCGTCCGTCGCCTGGAAAATAGGCTGTAAATAGTCTGGACGTTCAATAAACTCTGTTAGCATATTTATATGGAAGGTTTTATGCCTTCCATCCACATCGACAATATAGTCGACATCAGAAATTTTCGAGACTATAGTGTATGGACCCTTCCAAGAAATGAGAAGTCTATTCTCTCTTGAGGGCAGTAAGACATATGCTTTGTCTCCAGGACAAAGTTGACGTAGGCGTCTTTTCTTATTAGCAAATCGCCTAGCTTTTTCTTTCGCAAATTCGGAAGATGAAGTTGCTAACCTGCACGATTCGATAATCTTTTCTCTAAGAGCTATAACATATTCATATGACGATTGTGTATCATCGTCAATATTATCGGAAGTTATCAAATCGTGTAACAAGGACATTGGCCCGCGCGGTTGCGCGCCAAAGACAAGTTCGAAAGGAGAAAACCCTGTATGCTCGTTGGGAACCTCTCTATAGGCAAAGAGGACTGCAGGTAAAACCCTGTCCCAATCTTCAGGATGATCCTCCGTTATCTTGCCAAGTAAGTTCTTTAGTGTCCTGTTAAGACGTTCTACCAATCCATTGGACATTGGATGATAAATACTACTGAGAGACCTTTTAATGTCTAGCGTAGCCATTACCTGAGACATAACGTCCGAAATTAACTGAGTGCCGTGATCCGACAGTATTTCTCCGGGGAATCCCAGACGAGAAAATACGAGCCAAAGAGCATCAGCGATATCGACAGTTGATATGCTCTTCAGAGGAATAGCCTCTGGCCAACGCGTGCACATGTCCACGCAAGTGAGGATAAATTGGTGTCCTCTGGCTGACTTAATTTTGAACGGACCAATGATGTCTATAGCCATTTTCTGAAACGGCCGAATCGGAATATCTGCAGCCTGAATAGGAGCAGCATGTCTCGGACCCCTAGACTTGACCTCTTGACAAATTTTGCAAGATCGGCAATAAATTCGGATGTCTTTATTCACGAATGGCAAAAAGAATGACGCAAGGACTCTAGTTTTAGTTCTGGAAAAACCCATGTGTCCAGCACACTGAGAATCGTGTGCATGCCGAAGAATTAAGGCTCTCATACACTTAGGCACAAGAATTTGCGAATGCATAGACTTGTCCGAGTGTTGTACCATTCGTACCAATATACCATTCTTCATAGTAATATACGATTTGTGATTCGTATTTTGATTGGGATCCCCTTTCTTTGCAAGAAGGAAGTATTTCTTCAAAGAAGGATCCTCTTCTTGACGTTTAACAAACGAGTCATGGGAAATCACCAAGTGCTCGTCTTGGCTATCAACTTCATTACTATTATCAGATGAAGTTGGGGGATTAAGAGCTTGAGCTCTTGTCACCACTGCATTGACCGTTTGAATGTTTTTTTTCTTCCCAACTAGAAATTTGTTGCGGGGTGCATTCCTTAACCCCATGAATACGACCGATTATAAGATCCGCAATAGGATTAGGAAGAAGACATGCATGGACATCTCCTGTGAAGAAAGGAGTGTCAATCCTAATAATAGCAGTAGGATAGCTTTCCATAGTACCACCAAATGTAACACATTTGATTGTGTTTCCAGTGGCACAGCAAGGATCTATCAGAGACTCCTTAACCCCGACGGTAGTACATCCCGAATCGAAAAGTACTGAGACTAGCCTATCATTTATTAGACCTTTATCTAAGATGAGAGATCCTCTCCCATCATGCGCAACTGTAGCAGGTAGAGCAGGAAGAGGGTGACCACAACTTAGCGTAGATACAGTCGATGAGTCAAACAATGTTAAGCATTGGGGGCATTCAGTTGCTCTCCCAAAATCGAAAGCACAACCAGTGATAGCCCTAGAGTTACCACTATCATTTGCTGTATTACAGGCTCCATCAAACTCTTGTTGCGCAGAGTTTGCCTGTTGGTAAGGTCTTTTCTTGTTAAACCTAGGTCTACCTCGATTATCATTTCCCCTGTAATTATTTTGACTATCATTTCCCCTGTAATTATTTCGACTATCATTTCCCCTGTAATTGTGATCATATTGTCTATTGTACTCATCATTCCGGTTTGAATCCCGGTTTCTAAATTCACCATCGTCATAATCTTGACGTCGAGAATGATTACCTCGAAAATTTGAATAGTTATTATTTGGATAGCCTTTGCGAAAGTGTCTCAAATTATTACCACTAAAATTACGAGAACTACCATCTTGTCTCCACTGCATAGACGAAGAACCATCATGTGTTGGATTATTCCGCTTCTGAGTGTAATTTTGATTACTTCCCCTATTCCAATTTTGTTGAGCACCCTGAAATTTTTTTCTGAAATTAGGGCCATATGGTGTTGCCGAAGCAGCTGGCAACCCTTCTTTCACTTTAGAATTGCTAACTGTAGCATGGGGATGTGCTGTGGCATACTGACAACAGTATTCCTCCATTTCTTTTAAGTTTTTAGGCTTACGCTCATGAAGGAATGCAAGAAAAAGAATCATTAACAGATGACAAAACCTTATCTCGCAATAATAAGTCCATTAGACCTTCATATGTTTTCTCAATCTGAGACAACTCTCAACCCATCGTGTAAATGTACGACGTATCTTTGTAACAAAATCAGAGAAATCTACTCCATTTTCTGGCAACATTGTCCTAAAACGAAGACGATAGTCTTCTTGTTTTAGTTGATTTTTTTTAGTAATGCTGCCCTGACAACATCATAATTAGTCCTCTCATGTTCGTCTATTGTCATAAGAGTAGTCACTGTGTCACCTGTAAAAAATGGCATCAGTTGTTCAACATATTTTTCCTTTTTTATGTTATGCGTATCGCACAAAAATTGGAATCTATCTAGATAATCTGCTACGTCATCCTTTAAAGGATTGAAATGAGGCAATTTAATCCTACTAACAAACTCCCTTGTCGTACTCGAAGTTGTTTGCTGAGCACCCGTACTCGCCAATTTCAATTTCTCTAACTCCAAAGTTGCGAGTTTTTCATCAAGTTCCATCTTCTGTTTTCTTTCCTCATGTTCCATTTTTCTGATTTCAGCCTCAGCTTTCCTCTCCTCTGCAGCAGCTTGAGCTTTCCTCTCCTCTGCAGCAGCTTCTTTGTCTAATCTCTTCTGTTCCGCTTCTTTGTCTAATCTCTTTTGTTCAGCTTCTTTGTCTAATCTCTTTTCCTCCACCTGCATTTGCAGTTTCTTTTGTTCAGCAGCAATTTTAGCTTCTCTGTTTAGCCTTTTTTGTTCCGCCGCAGCTTCTCTTTGTAATCTTTCTAAATCTAGCTTTTTATCTTCAGCCTGAGCTTTTTTCTCTTCTGCAGCTAATGCTTTGTCATACTGAGCAACAGCCCATTGTTCTAACTGTTGACCAGTCTTATCAAGGGCTCTCCCTTGTGCAACAAAGTAGTCCAATGCAGACATCCTGTCCACCGAGATCAGCAACCTGCAGAAGCAAATACACTAAATTATCCCACTTCAATGGGAGACAAGTCTGAAATGACAGACCCGTACACCCACTTCACTTTCCCTCACACTCTTAGTCTTGTTTATAATGTACCCAAAAAATCACCCGAGCACCTGTGGAAAAAAAATTCCCCCACATCCCACTCACTATGGGCACAAGTCTTTTTTATAAAGAACTTGAATATGTATTTCACCTTGTCTCAATCTTTGTAGATAACAAGTCTTTTATCAAAGAACTTGTATAAATATCTTATATAATAATATTTTATTAAGAAACTCTATATGAAGAGTCTACCTTATCAATAATATCAAAACATGACCAAGTATGTGTATGTAGACTGTGTATGACAGTAATGTAGTACAACCAAAAAAAAAATACAAAGACAAAAATACAAAACAATACAAATGGCAACACTGTTTTAACCAAAAATGTGTAGAGAAATACACAAGAAAGGAGAGACCTACAGAATACAAACAAAACAAATCGACAATCAAAACTGAAAAACAGACAAAATATTACAAAAACAACGTTAAGTACAATTACATCACAGCTAACATCAATAGCGACCAATTGTCACTAGCAAATTTCCAAATTAAGAAAATTTGCACCTACAGAACGCTTACAGTAAGCCTCGATCAAGTGGCATATTTACCGTAAGACCCACCAACCGAAAAAACCCGCAGAAAAATACACAAAAACAGTAGAAGTAACATAATATAGCAATCAATTTCAATGTGTTGCAGAACAAGTTCAGTCACAGCTGAAACTAAAATAAATTCCTTGCTCCTTGCGAACACAGAAACGAAATGTCAAACGCGCACTGAACGTCAAATCCACTGTAACATAAAGTGGTATTCACGAACCAAAGTTACTATGACCTTCTCAAATTAGGGCTTGCACATTGAATGTTTACCATTTCCACGTACTGTTTACAAACACTTGACCTCCAACAATGTAGCTTGAATGCTCTGACCTAGAAAAGTCTGTTGTTGAATGAAACGTGTAACAACCAGCAGTACTGTTTACAATAGGAACCCGCCTTCTATGCAGTTATGGTCCACGTAGCAAATGCCTAGTAGTTAACTTCAGTACATGTCTTGTTATGCTTTATGTAGCATTATAATATAAATGCTCGTACTGTTTATTTGGGTCAACCGTTGATGACCTATATCTGTCCTGTTGTAGCCAAAACTTGCAAGTGTAGAATTAGCGCTGTGTGTTACGGCTGTCCCGTGTGTAGCTTAGACCCACAGATCAGAAGTGTAATGTGTACTTGTCCTTCTTGTAACTTTCTCGACAAAACTGGAGACATCATACATGTAACAGCCAACCAGGAATGTAAATTTCTGGATCCATAAATGTCAACAATAATGTCAAATGCTCGCTCTGTTCTTTTTAAACCCACAGGTCTGGTCCATCAGAAATGTAAGTTTCTAGGCCACATTGGCGACAAGAAATGTATCATAAGAGCCCACGTAACTGGTCCACCAGAAATGTAACTGTCTTTTTTTCTCTTGTTGATGTGATCACTGGCCCAAGACAGTATACATGTTGTTAGATGTGTAGTGCGAGCGTATGATGAATTGAGTGTGGGGTGCGAATGAAGGACGCGAATGTGTTTAGGCTCGTATAGATGTAGATCCTGCAACCCATACTCTCACATGCAGTAATCAAGGATGCTTTGACACTGCAGGCATGTTTCAAGACATTTATTGACGGGAACACACATAAATATCAACAGGAACAGTCAGTGTAACAAGGTCATGCTGACCTGACATCGATAGGTATACATTTGGCATTCAAAAAGGTAAACATCAGAATAGACGTGCATGGTCAATAGCAAAGTTCTTCAATAATGACAGTTCGTAGCGTCGCCCTTGGCGTCTCTGACTAAACGCGTCAGATGCCTTAGTCACTTTGACACACAGGTGCAACTTGGCACTCCCCGCCAATTGCACATATCAGGCTGTAGTATAATAGCCGAAAGCACAGGCCTCGTTCTGACGTCGGCCGTGTACTTCTGTTAAATAGGTTATCATCAACCCTGCAGTAATACTTATTGTAGATAGAAGTTCCGCCAATCTGCGGCTCCCACAATATATATCTTCGTCACTGGATTTCTGGACAATATAAGACTAACAGTCTTGGATGGCTACCTCGAGCACAAATATATAAGTTCTGAAATGGCGGATCAGTGAGCTGCTGTTCACCCTAGGTAATCCTTTACATGTTCTGCCACCGAAAAGCGTAATAATGCATAAAGGTCGGTATTACCTGGAAAATGAATCCTCAGAACTAAACAAGGAATTCTGTCGTCATCCCGACGCACAGAGATTCACTGGGGAAAACTTCCCGGCTTCCCGGAAGTATATCTCACTCCCGCTTAAAAAACCTTCCCATCGGCCTACGCCGAACTGTCAACCTCTGACCCTAAAGGTCAAACACAATGAATGAATAAACAAGGGAAGACAACCCCTAATCAACCTGACATCGCAGGTAAAGACACAATTATACTTATGATACAAACATAAGCAAATAACTTGACAGATGACTCCGTCGAAAATGACAGCAACAGACGTTCAACCTAGACACAGAGTTCGTCGGTTACATTTATTAGGGCGCATGTCCAAATATAAACGGCCATGCGGTCTGGTTGTATATATGCTGATTGTTAATCGACCCGTGGCCGCCCCCAGCTATACACGATCAGCATCTCTTGTTCGAACCGACTGACTCCGAAATGATTTCGGATTTAGGACATTTTTAGAATGTGTACTACTTATACTGTATGCCTGCAAAAAAAAATTTTTTTTTTTTTAATGATACGATCACTGATATACCACACTAAACTTGGCGTTCGATGTGACAAATAAATTAAAATATTACAGCATGTATGAAGAAGCGTGGAACTGGACCGATCTATGTACAGATCTTTTACAGATGGGTAGACTGGTTTCGAACTCGATCCCTTTACTTCGAAAAGCAAGCGTTAACCACTCTGCCAATCAGATGATCGTACCATTCAGTACCGAGAAGAAAACACGTGATAATTTTCACTGAGAGCAGACCATTGTAGACTTATTCTTCTTCTTCTTCTTCCTGTTCAGCAAAACTGAAAAGGACGGACGTTGTGTCATATTTCGCCTAAGCTGTGAAGACTGCACCTTTCGGTCGAGAGAGAGAGATAGGAGAGAAAAAGACTCGCTCAGCCAGACTGAGCTGCAGAAAGACCACAGAGTGGAGTGCGGTCTTGACCAGCTCTGATTCACTGGTCCTGACGCAGGCAGTCAAGCTATGAGTCGCTGACTGCGTTCTCTATTGCTGCGTCTTATACCATCTGTTCAGCAAAACTCGGACGGACAGACATATGTCTATGTGGTGAAGACTCAGCGAGAGAGAGAGATAGGAGAGAAAAAGACGGAGAGAGAAAAAGACAGAGAGTGTAACATTTACTCCAAGACTGTCTGTTCCACGAGAGGAGCAAATTGACAGCATGACCTTGACCAACCTATCTGAGGGAGAAAGTTTATGATATTGAGAGAAGCCTGAGACAGACCTACGACTTTATGAGAGAAATAGATTTGGTTACGAGCGACGACGATGAGGAAGAAAAGGAAGAATGACTTTTTAAAATATTTGTCATCAAACATCGCATCTGCCTCATCGTGAACAGTTTCTATGAAAAATCCGGAATCCGGAATAAAAACAGTTATTATATTACAACATGTCGGATTTTGGAATGTTTTATTGAGTGAAATTGTGTAATGCAGCATGTTTTAAAGGAAAAGGACACTGAATATTTTAAAGTTCTTTTACACGGGTTACTGTTAACCCTGCAACGTTTTTACTTTTAAAAAAAAAAATACAGTTTACCTCGTTTTAGCCAGGCGTGTCCCATTCAACCTTCACACACGGTACGTCGGTTTTTCGTAAATGGGTGCTTGTGTAGAATAGAATGATTGAATTGCTATGACAAGGTCACCAATGTAGAACTGATGACAAGAACCAGAGAAGTGCCGGTGGAACAAGAGATGACAAGAAGACGCTTGCGTTGGATAGGACACACACTGAGGAAACCTGCTGATAGCATTACAAGGCAGTTTTTGTTTTGGAACCTTCAGGGAAAGAGAGGCCGAGGTAGAGGCAGAGTTAGAGCACACAAAAAAAAAAAACCCAGTGAACTGGAGATACAAGTGAAAAATATGCGGAAAGAACTTGAGCTGATGTCACGTGACAGGAACACTTTGGACAGAACTTAAGCTGATGTCACGTGACAGGAACACTTGGACAGAACTTGAGCTGATGTCACGTGACAGCAGGGCTTGGCATGTGTTTGTTGAAGGCCCATGTTCCTTGGGGAGCTAAAGGGTACTGATTGATTGATTGACTGATTGATTGACTGTCTGATTGATTGATATCAAAATGAAAAAGACTGTGTGGTCTGGATATATAATCATGCCATTATTAATTAATTTGGAAGCAGGGCGTATTAGAATTAGTGTTTGTAGATGTTTCAGAAAGATTGGGTTGTTTAGTGGTAGGAGACTTGTGCTGCTTCCATACAAATAGACTGAAGCTGGAGGAACTATGTGGTATAACTGATATTCTGTTACTCTTCTTGTGTTCATCTGACTTCATGAAGCAATACAAATTATGCTGTGGTTTATTATAGTGATATCACGTGACATGTACCAAGTAAAATTATTGGTCTAAGTAACACATGAATTGTATTAACATGTTTCATATCAATAGTTTTTTTTTTTAAATTCTTGTGCGTTTCATCTCTAGAAGGTGCATTGTCTTTCAGAGATTGAACCCGTACCATCTGTAAATGTGCTCTAGGATCATATTTGCTCATTTGTGTGTATTTCTTGTGATTTACCTAGAATAGTATTACTGTAGTCCAGTTTTTTAATCATTATAATCAAACTAGACGTTTAGTTTGTAATTTTAAAATTATTTGAAATGAAGAATATTTGGAGCGAAGTTTTGTAAACTACCATGCTACACTTTATTAGTTGTCACTTATGGTCAACTCTTACCTTCTACGTCTAGTTTCTCTTTTATTATTTTTATATTTTATAAATCTACTAATTCCCGTGACTCTAGTTTTCGTCCAGTATTTCTTAGTTCAGTCCTGTATTGCCGATTTTTGTCGGTGGACTGTGTTGTTGAAACTTGCTTACAAAGCAGACTTATTGTTTGTTTCGTTAGAGTTCATGTTTCAACATTTTGGTATAAGCTAATTAATTCGTGTACTTTATTTGCGCCTACCTTTTAATTTTTTTTAAAATTCACGTTCTGTTGTTTCGTTTTTTTGTCCTCTATGACCTCCTTCTATCTTCCTCCTTTTCATTCTTCTCTTTTTTTTCTCCATCTTCTACAATTTTACTTCTTTCTTTTTCATTTTCACTTATTCACTTTCTTTCATTTGTCTTTCTCTGCTGTTTTCTTGTTGATTTTTTTCCTTGTTCGTATTCTCCTTACTCTTTTTTTCTTCTCTTTTCTTAGTGTCTTCGATTTCTTGCTGTTTCTGCGGTTGTCTTTTGTCTTCTCCTCTGCTTCATTTTCTACTTCAATTTTCTTTCCTCGTTTTTGTTAAACGTTTTTCTAGTCTTCTATTTTCTTGTATTTTTTATCTCGTCTCCTCCTCATTTTTCTTCACATCCTCTTTTCTGTTGTTCTTCACTTTTAGCCTTTGGGATTTTTGCTGCAGAAACATATTGTTCCTCTTACCAGGATAAAGCACCAGTCATTCATCCATTTATTACATTGTATATTGTTATAGCATTGGTCCAGTTTACAATGAAATCTTACTTTTAGATAACATTTACGTGGCCATATAAATTATGTATGACATTCACAAAATGCCTGTGAAGAAAGTGAAGAATTATTTTAGCTTATATATGTAATTTAGAGTATTATTATTATACATATATCCTCGTAATTTACGAGTCAACAATCTCGTAGTAAAGATTGATTAGTAAATTATTATTGATGGGTTGTGTCAGTTTATTTCCCGTGACTTGCTGATGTTTGTGAAGTTGATGACTTTCTTGCTGTATTGTCGAATCTGAATATGTTGTTGTTGCCGTTCAAGAGCTGGTGATGATGTTTTATTTTGAAGTAGTACACGAACAACTGTAATTGCAGAACCATAGAATAGTAGTCTTCTTCTGTCATAACTATGGGAATACGTCCTTGAGATGATTGCCTTCAGCTGCTTTTTCAGCCTGGTATTCCTTTCAGTTGAACCATACAAATGTAAATTAGAATTGTGGAAGATACACATGACAAATAATCTGGAAATGTAAGGCAGAAACTATGAAGATCAGCAGATTTAACATACGTGTCAACATAAATGAGGTATCTGAGAAAGGTGCTTGAAGTAACAAGAAGAGACACGGTACGCAACAAGACGATACGCCAAGGCCTAAAATCCCAACCCTTGCAGACCTAAGTAGAACAGTCCCAACTAAGATGGTTTGAACATATCTGCAGAGTGGGAGAATATCGGCTGCCACAGCGGGTATGGGAGGCTGAGAGCCAGGGGTCCAGACCTCCGGGGCTACCCGGGGTCCGCTGGAGAACAACATTAGACAATCTCTGAAGGACCGATGACTAGAATGGAACCAGGCCAGGAGGAAGACAGCCGAAATGATAGTTTGGCGCGCTCTCTTCCAAACCTCTACACCTCACGGCAGAAGAGGAAAGACTAAGTAAGTAAGTCAACAGCGTTTCAGAATTTAAGTCTCCGGGAAGCGTCTTCATAGAAAGTGAAGGACTCAACAGATAAATTGAAACAAAGCATCAAAATGTCATTTCAGTGAATTACAAACTGTCACAACAACAACAACAAAACAGGTCAGTGGGACGCCAGGTCTATTGGAACACATAACAAGAAGAGAGATAATAAATTTGACAAGAACCAGACAAGTGTGAGTGGAACAAGAGCTGAGAAGAAGACCAAGACGATGGATAGGACACACTCTGAGGAAACCTGTTGATAGCATTACAAGGCAGTCCTTGTTCTGGAACCCTCAGAGGAAGAGAGGCAGAGGTAGACCAAGAGGCACATGGAGAGAGATAAGAAACATTTAATATGATGGCATGACAGGAGGACTTGGCATGTGTTTTTAAATGCCTATGAGCTCCTTAAGGACATTTAATATGACATGAGAGAGATAAGACATTTAATATGACATGAGATATAAGACATTTAATATGACATGAGAGATAAGACATTTAATATGACATGAAAGATAAGACATTTAATATGACATGAGAGATAAGACATTTAATATGACATGAGAGATAAGACATTTAATATGACATGAGAGATAAGACATTTAATATGACATGAGAGATAAGACATTTAATATGACATGAGAGATAAGACATTTAATATGACATGAGAGGTAAGACATTTAATATGACATGAGAGGTAAGACATTTAATATGACATGAGAGATAAGACATTTAATATGACATGAGAGATAAGACATTTAATATGACATGAGAGATAAGACATTTAATATGACATGAGAGATAAGACATTTAATATGACATGAGAGATAAGACATGTAATATGACATGAGAGGTAAGACTTTTAATATGACATAAGAGGTAAGACATTTAATATGACGAGATGTAAGACATATAATATGACATAAGAGGTAAGACATTTAATATGACATGAGAGGTAAGACATATAATATGGAATGAGAGGTAAGACATCTAATATGACATGAGAGATAAGACATTTAATATGTAATGAGAGATAACACATTTAATATGGAATGAGAGATAACACATTTAATATGGAATAAGAGATAAGACATTTAATATGGAATGAGAGATAAGACCTTTAATATGACATGAGAGATAAGACATTTAATATGACATGAGAGATAAGACATTTAATATGGAATGAGAGATAAGACATTTAATATGGAATGAGAGATAAGACATTTAATATGACATCTGAGGTAAGACATTTAATATGACATCTGAGGTAAGACATTTAATATGACATGAGAGGTAAGACATTTAATATGACATGAGAGGTAAGACATTTAATATGACATGAGAGGTAAGACATTTAATATGACATGAGAGGTAAGACATTTAATATGACATGAGTGGTAAGACATTTAATATGACATGAGTGGTAAGACATATAATATGACATGAGAGGTAAGACATTTAATATGACATGAGAGGTAAGACATTTAATATGACATGAGAGGTAAGACATTTAATATGACATGAGAGATAAGACATTTAATATGGAATGAGAGATAAGACATTTAATATGGAATGAGAGATAAGACATTTAATATGGAATGAGAGATAAGACATTTAATATGGAATGAGAGATAACACATTTAATATGGAATGAGAGATAAGACATTTAATATGGAATGAGAGATAAGACATTTAATATGGAATGAGAGATAAGACATTTAATATGGAATGAGAGATAAGACATTTAATATGACATCTGAGGTAAGACATTTAATATGACATGAGAGGTAAGACATTTAATATGACATGAGAGGTAAGACATTTAATATGACATGAGAGGTAAGACATTTAATATGACATGAGAGGTAAGACATTTAATATGACATGAGTGGTAAGACATTTAATATGACATGAGTGGTAAGACATATAATATGACATGAGAGGTAAGACATTTAATATGACATGAGAGGTAAGACATTTAATATGACATGAGAGGTAAGACATTTAATATGACATGCGAGATATGACATTTAATATGACATGAGAGATAATACATTTAATATGGAATGAGAGATAAGACATTTAATATGGAATGAGAGATAAGACATTTAATATGGAATGAGAGATAAGACATTTAATATGGAATGAGAGATAACACATTTAATATGGAATGAGAGATAAGACATTTAATATGGAATGAGAGATAAGACATTTAATATGGAATGAGAGATAAGACATTTAATATGGAATGAGAGATAAGACATTTAATATGACGAGAGATAAGACATTTAATATGACATGAGAGATAAGACATTTAATATGGAATGAGAGATAAGACATTTAATATGGAATGAGAGATAAGACATTTAATATGACATCTGAGGTAAGACATTTAATATGACATGAGAGGTAAGACATTTAATATGACATGAGAGGTAAGACATTTAATATGACATGAGAGGAAAGACATTTAATATGACATGAGAGGTAAGACATTTAATATGAAATGAGAGGTAAGACATTTAATATGACATGAGTGGTAAGACATTTAATATGACATGAGTGGTAAGACATATAATATGGCATGAGAGGTAAGACATTTAATATGACATGAGAGGTAAGACATTTAATATGACATGAGAGATAAGACATTTAATATGACATGAGAGATATGACATTTAATATGATATGAGAGATAAGACATTTAATATGGAATGAGAGATAAGACATTTAATATGGAATGAGAGATAAGACATTTAATATGACATGAGAGATAAGACATTTAATATGACATGAGAGATAAGACATTTAATATGGAATGAGAGATAAGACATTTAATATGGAATGAGAGATAAGACATTTAATATGGAATGAGAGATAACACATTTAATATGGAATGAGAGATAACACATTTAATATGGAATGAGAGATAACACATTTAATATGGAATGAGAGATAAGACTTTTAATATGGAATGAGAGATAAAACATTTAATATGGAATGAGAGATAAGACATTTAATATGGAATGAGACTTAACACAGTTAATATGGAATGAGAGGTAACACATTTAATATGGAATGAGAGGTAACACATTTAATATGGAATGAGAGGTAACACATTTAATATGGAATGAGAAATAACACATTTAATATGGAATGAGAGGTAAGACATTTAATATGGAATGAGAGATAAGACATTTAATATGGAATGAGAGATAAGACATTTAATATGACATGGGAGATAACACATTTAATATGGAATGAGAGATAAGACATTTAATATGACATGAGAGATAAGACATTTAATATGACATGAGAGATAAGACATTTAATATGACATGAGAGATAACACATTTAATATGACATGAGAGAGAAGACATTTAATATGACATGAGAGATAAGACATTCAATATGACATGAGATATAAGACATTTAATATGACATGAGAGATAAGACATTTAATATGGACTGAGAGATAAGACATTTAAATATGGAATGAGAGATAAGACATTTAATAAGACATGAGAGGTAAGACATTTAATATGACATGAGAGGTAAGACATTTAATATGACATTAGAGATAATACATTTAATATGACCTGAGAGATAAGACATTTAATATGGAATGAGAGATAAGACATTTAATATGACATGAGAGGTAAGATATTTAATATGATATTAGAGGTAAGACATTTAATATGACATGAGAGGTAAGACATTTAATATGACATGAGAGGTAAGACATTTAATATGACATGAGAGATAAGACATTTAATATGACATGAGAGATAAGACATTTAATATGACATGAGAGATAAGACATTTAATATGACATGAGAGATAAGACATTTAATATGACATGAGAGATAAGACATTTAATATGACATGAGAGATAAGACATTTAATATAGAATGAGAGGTAAGACATTTAATATGACATGAGAGATAAGACATTTAATATGTCATGAGAGATAAGACATTTAATATGGAATGAGAGATAAGACTTTTAATATGACATGAGAGGTAAGACATTTAATATGACATGAGAGGTAAGACATTTAATATGACATGGGAGGTAAGACATTTAATATGACATGAGAGGTAAGACATTTAATATGACATGAGAGGTAAGACATTTAATATGACATGAGAGATAAGACATTTAATATGACATGAGAGGTAAGGCATTTAATATGACATAAGAGGTAAGACATTTAATATGACATGAGAGGTAAGACATCTAATATGACATGAGAGGTAAAACATTTAATATGACATGAGAGATAAGACATTCAATATGGAATGAGAGGTAAGACATTTAATATGACATGAGAGATAAGACATGTAATATGACATGAGAGGTAAGACTTTTAATATGAAATAAGAGGTAAGACATTTAATATGACATGGGAGATAAGACATTTAATATGACATGAGAGGTAAGACATTTAATATGACATGAGAGGTAAGACGTTTAATATGACATGAGAGGTAAGACGTTTAATATGACATGAGAGGTAAGACATTTAATATGACAAGAGAGGTAAGACATTTAATATGACATGAGAGGTACGACATTTAATATGACATGAGAGGTAAGACATTTAATATGACATGAGATGTAAGACATTTAATATGACATGAGAGATAAGACATTTAATATGGAATGAGAGGTATGACATTTATTATGGAATGAGGGATAAGACATTTAATATGGAATGAGAGGTAAGACATTTAATATGTCATGAGAGGTAAGACATTTAATATGACATGAGAGGTAAGTCATTTAGTATGACATGAGAGGTAAGACATTTAATATGACATGAGAGGTAAGACATTTAATATGGAATCAGAGGTAAGACATTTAATATGACATGAAAGATAAGACATTTAATATGGAATGAGAGGTATGACATTTAATATGGAATGAAGGATAAGACATTTAATATGGAATGAGAGGTAAGACATTTAATATGTCATGAGAGGTAAGACATTTAATATGACATGAGAGGTAAGTCATTTAGTATGACATGAGAGGTAAGACATTTAATATGACATGAGAGGTAAGACATTTAATATGGAATCAGAGGTAAGACATTTAATATGACATGAAAGATAAGCCATTTAATATGGAATGAGAGATAAGACGTTTAATATGGAATGAGAAATAAGACATTTAATATGGAATGAGAGATAAGACATTTAATATGGAATGAGAGATAAGACATTTAATATGGAATGAGAGGTAAGACATTTAATATGTCATGAGAGGTAAGACATTTAATATGACATGAGAGATAAGACATTTAATATGGAATGAGAGATAAAACATTTAAATATGGAATGAGAGATAAGACATTTAATAAGACATGAGAGTTAAGACATTTAATATGACATGAGAGGTAAGACATTTAATATGACATGAGAGGTAAGACATTTAATATGACATGAGAGGTAAGACATTTAATATGACATGAGAGGTAAGACATTTTTATATGACATGAGAGGTAAGACATTTAATATGACATGAGAGATAAGACATTTAATATGGAATGAGAGGTAAGACATTTAATATGACATGAGAGATAAGACATTTAATATGACATGAGAGATAAGACATTTAATATGGAATGAGAGATAAGACATTTAATATGGAATGAGAGATAAGACATTTAATATGGAATAAGAGATAAGACATTTAATATGGAATGAGAGGTAACACATTTAATATGGAATGAGAGGTAACACATTTAATATGGAATGAGAGATAAGACATTTAATATGGAATGAGAGATAAGACATTTAATATAGAATGAGAGGTAACACATTTAATATGGAATGAGAGGTAACACATTTAATATGACATGTGAGATAAGACATTTAATATGGAATGAGAGATAAGACATTTAATATGGAATGAGAGATAAGACATTTAATAAGACATGAGAGGTAAGACATTTAATATGACATGAGAGGTAAGACATTTAATATGACATTAGAGATAATACATTTAATATGACCTGAGAGATAAGACATTTAATATGGAATGAGAGATAAGACATTTAATATGACATGAGAGGTAAGATATTTAATATGATATTAGAGGTAAGACATTTAATATGACATGAGAGGTAAGACATTTAATATGACATGAGAGGTAAGACATTTAATATGACATGAGAGATAAGACATTTAATATGACATGAGAGATAAGACATTTAATATGACATGAGAGATAAGACATTTAATATGACATGAGAGATAAGACATTTAATATGACATGAGAGATAAGACATTTAATATGACATGAGAGATAAGACATTTAATATGGAATGAGAGGTAAGACATTTAATATGACATGAGAGATAAGACATTTAATATGTCATGAGAGATAAGACATTTAATATGGAATGAGAGATAAGACTTTTAATATGACATGAGAGGTAAGACATTTAATATGACATGAGAGGTAAGACATTTAATATGACATGGGAGGTAAGACATTTAATATGACATGAGAGGTAAGACATTTAATATGACATGAGAGGTAAGACATTTAATATGACATGAGAGATAAGACATTTAATATGACATGAGAGGTAAGACATTTAATATGACATAAGAGGTAAGACATTTAATATGACATGAGAGGTAAGACATCTAATATGACATGAGAGGTAAAACATTTAATATGACATGAGAGATAAGACATTCAATATGGAATGAGAGGTAAGACATTTAATATGACATGAGAGATAAGACATGTAATATGACATGAGAGGTAAGACTTTTAATATGAAATAAGAGGTAAGACATTTAATATGACATGAGAGATAAGACATTTAATATGACATGAGAGGTAAGACATTTAATATGACATGAGAGGTAAGACGTTTAATATGACATGAGAGGTAAGACGTTTAATATGACATGAGAGGTAAGACATTTTATATGACAAGAGAGGTAAGACATTTAATATGACATGAGAGGTACGACATTTAATATGACATGACAGGTAAGACATTTAATATGACATGAGATGTAAGACATTTAATATGACATGAGAGATAAGACATTTAATATGGAATGAGAGGTATGACATTTATTATGGAATGAGGGATAAGACATTTAATATGGAATAAGAGGTAAGACATTTAATATGTCATGAGAGGTAAGACATTTAATATGACATGAGAGGTAAGTCATTTAGTATGACATGAGAGGTAAGACATTTAATATGACATGAGAGGTAAGACATTTAATATGGAATCAGAGGTAAGACATTTAATATGACATGAAAGATAAGACATTTAATATGGAATGAGACGTATGACATTTAATATGGAATGAAGGATAAGACATTTAATATGGAATGAGAGGTAAGACATTTAATATGTCATGAGAGGTAAGACATTTAATATGACATGAGAGGTAAGTCATTTAGTATGACATGAGAGGTAAGACATTTAATATGACATGAGAGGTAAGACATTTAATATGGAATCAGAGGTAAGACATTTAATATGACATGAAAGATAAGCCATTTAATATGGAATGAGAGATAAGACGTTTAATATGGAATGAGAAATAAGACATTTAATATGGAATGAGAGATAAGACATTTAATATGGAATGAGAGATAAGACATTTAATATGGAATGAGACATAAGACATTTAATATGACATGAGAGATAAGACATTTAATATGACATGAGAGATAAGACATTTAATATGGAATGAGAGATAAAACATTTAAATATGGAATGAGAGATAAGACATTTAATAAGACATGAGAGTTAAGACATTTAATATGACATGAGAGGTAAGACATTTAATATGACATGAGAGGTAAGACATTTAATATGACATGAGAGGTAAGACATTTAATATGACATGAGAGGTAAGACATTTAATATGACATGAGAGGTAAGACATTTAATATGACATGAGAGGTAAGACATTTAATATGACATGAGAGATAAGACATTTAATATGGAATGAGAGGTAAGACATTTAATATGACATGAGAGATAAGACATTTAATATGACATGAGAGATAAGACATTTAATATGGAATGAGAGATAAGACATTTAATATGGAATGAGAGATAAGACATTTAATATGGAATAAGAGGTAAGACATTTAATATGGAATGAGAGGTAACACATTTAATATGGAATGAGAGGTAACACATTTACTATGGAATGAGAGATAAGACATTTAATATGGAATGAGAGATAAGACATTTAATATGGAATGAGAGGTAACACATTTAATATGGAATGAGAGGTAACACATTTAATATGACATGTGAGATAAGACATTTAATATGGAATGAGAGATAAGACATTTAATATGGAATGAGAGATAAGACATTTAATATGGAATAAGAGATAAGACATTTAATATGGAATGAGAGGTAACACATTTAATATGGAATGAGAGGTAACACATTTACTATGGAATGAGAGATAAGACATTTAATATGGAATGAGAGATAAGACATTTAATATGGAATGAGAGGTAACACATTTAATATGGAATGAGAGGTAAGACATTTAATATGGAATGAGAGGTAACACATTTAATATGGATTGAGAGGTAACACATTTAATATGGAATGAGAGGTAAGACATTTTATATGGAATGAGAGATAAGACATTTAATATGACTGTTACTATATGGTATTTTGCCATCACTGATACAACTATGTTTGACGTTACTACTGATACGTCTGTTATTGGTCAACCATTGATAATTACTCACTTAATAGTTTAATGGCTATTTATGGTCATGCGTGACTACCGTCACGCCTACTGTTCTCCTACCGTGTTAAATGTTGTAGTGAGTGTGCGTGGTGCATTCACACGCCACAGATACACACATCAGAGGCATGGAATGGCGTAACGGCAGGTGTACTGTTAATAACGTTTATTTACACCACAACACGTTCATGAAATACACAGAATACACAGTCACAATTAAGTACAAGTCATAGCAATACAATAATACAGTACTCCAGTCACATCTCCACTTCTCATAATCATGAGCGCTATATAATATTACTACTGTTCTCTCAGCAACGGTCGGCATCCCCGTGCTAACATAATAATATTAATACTGGATCCTCTCAGCAACGGTCGGCATCACCGTGCTTATATAATGAATTCCTCAAATATGCCTCATCAAAGACGCTCTCAACATTGGCGCTCTAATGTAAATAATAAATGGCCGTCTAGCAACGGTCGGCATCCCCGTGCTAATATAATGATATTAATACTGGATCCTCTCAGCAACGGTCGGCATCACCGTGCTTATATAATGAATTCCTCAAATATGCCTAGCAACGGTCGGCATCCCCGTGCTAATATAATGAATTCCTCAAATATGCCTCATCAAAGACGCTCTCAACATTGGCGCTCTAATGTAAATAATAAATGGCCTCTCCAACGATGCTTCCAACATCAGCATCACAATAAACGGACAATGGATCCCTTTTCCCAGCAACGGTTTATCCTCGCCGAGCTGACAATAATAAATTCCTCAAATATGCCTCATCAAAGACGCTCTCAACCTTGGCGCTTTAATGTATGTGTGGATCCTCTCAATGATAACGATGGCCTCTCAAATATGCTTCATCAAAGACGCTCTCAACCTTGGCGCTTTAATGTATGTGTGGATCCTCTCAATGATAATGATGGCCTCTCAAATATGCTTCATCAAAGACGCTCTCAACCTTGGCGCTTTAATGTAACTGTGGATCCTTTCAATAATAACAATTGCCTCCTCAAATAGCATATAGATCCGGTTAGCCAACGGACATCATCCTCGCCGTGCTAACTACATCAATGGTGAATACTTTCGGCAATTTCTCGCAAGACTGCACTCCCTGGCAATCTGCAGTAATCTCGCCTTCACTCATCTTGACATTTATATATTCAAACAAATGTCCTGGATCCTTACCTCTTCAAAAATACTCACAAACACAATTCTCCAATAAACTCAAGAAATTATAGGCCTACACAAATAATGGCCTTTATAACTTTTGCACTGCGCAGGCATTCTCAAAACACACACTGTAGAACCGACCTCTCCCGTCGGTACCCAAAACAGAATGCCCTAGTTCACACACTAGATCCGCCAAAAAAGATACGAGACTCGGTTGTTTAAAAAACACAACTCAGTCTCGATAATTGCATGGGCTAGTCACACGAGCTTACTCACAGCTCAAGACAGTTCACAGAAAAAAAACATCTCCGCGATTTGAACTGACCAGTGTTCGCCACTTGGAAACTTCTCGATCACACGAGGGAATTCCCCTAATACAATTTTAACTTAACATCAGCTTAACCAAGCAACATAACCCGTAATCGAATCTATTTGCTTAACATTTACAAGATCACTTCCCCTTGATAATATTTACTCTGTAACAGTTGCCACACCGCCCGGGAAAAAAATGATTTATCATTTTTTTTGTTGAAAATTTAAGTTCCAAAAATTTAGAAATAAATGAAGTTATATTATATGGCTACCAAAAATGTACCTAACAAAAAACATACCTATTACAATAGTACATCTATACACAATTTCAGCAATAAATGTAAAATTACAACTAAAACATCAAACATAATCAATCAAATATCCCAATGAATGTTACCGATGTAAATTACAACAAAAGCATCAATCATAATACAAGCATACCAAAATTAATCTTAATAGAACACTAAGCTAAGTACATTTAGTACAAGCAACAACCAATAGAAAGTGAAAGAACAAGATCAAACAACAGAAGAATGATCTGTAGTAAAGAAAAGTAAGAAATCGGAAAATGAGAAACAATTAACAATAGCACAAGATAACCAATAAGAACAACAATTTCATGTACAATAAATACAAATTTATCAAAATACTAGTTACATTATACTAAGTTATATAATTAACTCAAGAATACAACGAATGAAAGTATAAGTATTGAAAAAAGAAGAAGTATACAAGTACAACGAAGAGAAACGAAGATGTGGTACAGAAATATAAACAAGATATGAACACATATCAAAAAGACAACAAAAAGATAGAATGAAATGAAGGATAGTCAACAAAGACGAATGGAAAGCAAAGGTATGAACGCATAGAAAGTCAATGACAATACATACTAATAAATGTTTAGATCAGACAATATCTTTCGAAAATTAAATACAATCATGACTACAAAGCACAAAACAAAATGTCAAAGTATATCCATACTAACAGCACAAAACGAATAATTCATAACTAAACAAAGTCTAATAAGTAATTTAACTAAGTTACAAAAGTTATACTTAACTGAAAATAAATTATAAACCTTACACAAACAAATAATAGCATTTGCGATAACTAAGTTTTGACCTAATGCACAATCAACCGCTAAATAATAAAAATACATCATAATATCAAATAAGACAAGTTTCCAAAAAAGTAATATCCCTTTCAATCATAGGGCACACAAAAATAATTTACAATGCCAAAAAACAATTTTTTTAAAAAAAAATTACCATACAAAATATTTCCCCACACTGGCCACCACTGTTACTATATGGTATTTTGCCATCACTGATACAACTATGTTTGACGTTACTACTGATACGTCTGTTATTGGTCAACCATTGATAATTACTCACTTAATAGTTTAATGGCTATTTATGGTCATGCGTGACTACCGTCACGCCTACTGTTCTCCTACCGTGTTAAATGTTGTAGTGAGTGTGCGTGGTGCATTCACACGCCACAGATACACACATCAGAGGCATGGAATGGCGTAACGGCAGGTGTACTGTTAATAACGTTTATTTACACCACAACACGTTCATGAAATACACAGAATACACAGTCACAATTAAGTACAAGTCATAGCAATACAATAATACAGTACTCCAGTCACATCTCCACTTCTCATAATCATGAGCGCTATATAATATTACTACTGTTCTCTCAGCAACTATTCGTCATCCCTTTACATCTTTTCTGTTGTCTTTTCAGCATAATCTGATATGTTGTTTATACTTCCGTGTTTCATCTTTGTCTCACTTTATGCTTCGTGTATACTTTTTTCTGTCACGCTACTTAGACTTTCATTCTTTGTATTGTTCAAGTAATGATGTAACTTTAGATCAGGGATAGTTGTATTTGCTTTACATGATTTGACATTGTGATATTATTTGTTGTTTTTCATATGATGATTTCATATTTTACTTCTTTACGAATTATACTTCGTTAGTTTGATATTGTCATTTCTAGTACGATTGTTTGTTGCTTGTTTGAGTATTATTGTATATGCTTAACTTAGTTCTGTAATAGATTAATTTTAGTAATCATACGTTGGATGATTGTTATTTACTTTACATTTACTGCTAATATTTTGTAGATATACTATTTCTGACTTATCATAAGATGAATTTTGTAAAACATATGTTAGAACTCCATTATCTTTTAAATTTTTTCGTTTTGGGAGTTAATTTTCAAAAAAATGATAGAATCATTTTTTTTCTCCTGGGTGTGTGGGAAACTGTAACAAGTTGATCCTTTGAAAGGGCAGTAATTCGGAATATGTTTTTGGGCAAAGTAGATTATGAGTTACAATACTTGTATACCTGATTAAGCTGAGGTTTGTTTAACGTTATAATAGAAACATATCCTTTTTATTTTGAGTGACAGAGTACAGGAAAGCGTGCGAACGCTTTTATCTCAAATGCTGAGATGTATTTATTCTGTACTGTTTTTGAGCTGTGTTCAAAAACAGCGGAGTCTCGTTTTGGGTTTTTTTGGCGGGACTAGAGTGTGTGATCCCGGAGAGGAGAAGAGGGATTCGGAGCGTTGGACCGGGAGTGGTCAACGCTGTCTGTGTGTGTTTTTCGAGGATGTATGCCTACGTAGTGCTTTGAATAATGTCGACTTAATGTTTTTGCTGTGTGGATAGGCCATAATTTATGTGAACTGCTGGGTGCAGTATTATAGTGCAGTATTATAAGTCTAGCGCAGAGATGAGTCGTGAGGACTTTAGGCCATTATTTATGTGAACTGCTGGGTGCAGTATTATAAGTGAGTCGTGAGGACTTTAGGCCATAATTTATGTGAACTGCTGGGTGCAGTATTATAAGTCTAGCGCAGAGATGAGTCGTGAGGACTTAAGGCCATTATTTATGTGAACTGCTGGGTGCAGTATTATAAGTGAGTCATGAGGACTTTAGGCCATAATTTATGTGAACTGCTGGTTGCAGTATTATAAGTGAGTCATGAGGACTTTAGGCCATTATTTATGTGAACTGCTGGGTGCAGTATTATAAGTCTAGCGCAGAGATGAGTCGTGAGGACTTTAGGGCATAATTTATGTGAACTGCTGGGTGCAGTATTATAAGTGAGTCATGAGGACTTTAGGCCATAATTTATGTGAACTGCTGGGTGCAGTATTATAGCGCAGTGTTATAGCGCAGAGATGAATCGTGAGGACTTTAGGCCTTGATATAGATCTGCTGATGAATGTTGAAGAGTATTGTATTGCAATGACTTGTAATGTGACTGTGTGTATATCAATGTAAACGTGATCGTGCTGTGACTTAATAAATCGACATTTAAATTACACCAGATGTTTACGGCCATCCATGACTATTATTTACGTACCTGTGTTGTGAGTGACTGTTCTACCACACACTCACTAATACATACCTAACACAGATACGACGTCTACCCTATCACTCACCCACATGCAATATTCTACATCATCGGTAACAATGACATGAGAGATAAGACATTTAATATGAAATGAGAGATAAGACATTTAATATGGAATGAGAGATAAGACATTTAATATGGAATGAGAGATAAGACATTTAATATGGAATGAGAGATAAGACATTTAATATGGAATGAGAGATAAGACATTTAATATGACATGAGAGATAAGACGTTTAATATGACATGAGAGATACAACATTTAATATGACATGAGAATTAAGACATTTAATATGGAATGAGATATAAGACATTTAATATGGAGTGAGAGATAAGACATTTAATATGGAATGAGAGATAAGACATTTAATATGGAATGAGAGATAAGACATTTAATATGGAATGAGAGATAACACATTTAATATGGAATGAGAGATAAGACATTTAATATGGAATGAGAGATAAGACATTTAATATGACATGAGAGATAAGACATTTAATATGGAATGAGAGATAAGACATTTAATCTGGAATGAGAGATAAGACATTTAATATGGAATGAGAGATAAGACATTTAATATGGAATGAGAGATAAGACATTTAATATGGAATGAGAGGTAACACATTTAATATGGAATGAGAGGTAACACATTTAATATGGAATGAGAGGTAACACATTTAATATGGAATGAGAGATAAGACATTTAATATGGAATGAGAGATAAGACATTTAATATGACATGAGAGATAACACACTTAATATGGAATGAGAGATAAGACATTTAATATGACATGAGAGATAAGACATTTAATATGACATGAGAGATAAGACATTTAATATGACATGAGAGATAAGACATTTAATATGACATGAGAGATAAGACATTTAATATGACATGAGAGATAAGACATTTAATATGACATGAGAGATAAGACATTTAATATGACATGAGATATAAGATATTTAATATGACATGAGAGATAAGACATTTAATATGGAATGAGAGGTAAGACATTTAATATGACATTAGAGATAATACATTTACTATGACCTGAGAGATAAGACATTTAATATGGAATGAGAGATAAGACATTTAATATGACATGAGAGGTAAGATATTTAATATGATATTAGAGGTAAGACATTTAATATGACATGAGAGGTAAGACATTTAATATGACATGAGAGGTAAGACATTTAATATGACATGAGAGATAAGACATTTAATATGACATTAGAGATAAGACATTTAATATGACATGAGAGATAAGACATTTAATATGACATGAGAGATAAGACATTTAATATGACATGAGAGATAAGACATTTAATATGACATGAGAGATAAGACATTTAATACGGAATGAGAGGTAAGACATTTAATATGACATGGGAGGTAAGACATTTAATATGGCATGAGAGGTAAGACATTTAATATGGCATGAGAGGTAAGACATTTAATATGACATGAGAGATAAGACATTTAATATGACATGAGAGGTAAGACATTTAATATGACATAAGAGGTAAGACATTTAATATGACATGAGAGGTAAGACATCTAATATGACATGAGAGGTAAGACATTTAATATGACATGAGAGATACGACATTCAATATGGAATGAGACGTAAGACATTTAATATGACATGAGAGATAAGACATTTAATATGACATGAGAGGTAAGTCATTTAGTATGACATGAGTGGTAAGACATTTAATATGACATGAGAGATAAGACATTTAATATGGAATGAGAGGTAAGACATTTAGTATGACATGAGAGGTAAGACATTTAATATGACATGAGAGGTAAGTCATTTATTTTGACATGAGAGGTAAGACATTTAATATGACATGAGAGGTAAGACATTTAATATGGAATCAGAGGTAAGACATTTAATATGACATGAAAGATAAGACATTTAATATGGAATGAGAGATAAGACGTTTAATATGGAATGAGAGATAAGACGTTTAATATGGAATGAGAGATAAGACATTTAATATGGAATGAGAGATAAGACATTTAATATGGAATGAGAGATAAGACATTTAATATGACATGAGAGATAAGACATTTAATATGACATGAGAGATAAGACATTTAATATGGACTGAGAGATAAGACATTTAAATATGGAATGAGAGATAAGACATTTAATAAGACATGAGAGGTAAGACATTTAATATGACATGAGAGTTAAGACATTTAATATGACATGAGAGGTAAGACATTTAATATGACATGAGAGGTAAGACATTTAATATGACATGAGAGGTAAGACATTTAATATGACATGAGAGGTAAGACATTTAATATGACGAGAGGAAAGACATTTAATATGACATGAGAGATAAGACATTTAATATGGAATGAGAGGTAAGACATTTAATATGACATGAGAGATAAAACATTTAATATGACATGAGAGATAAGACATTTAATATGGAATGAGAGATAAGACATTTAATATGGAATGAGAGATAAGACATTTAATATGGAGTGAGAGATAAGACATTTAATATGGAATGAGAGGTAACACATTTAATATGGAATGAGAGGTAACACATTTAATATGGAATGAGAGGTAACACATTTAATATAGAATGAGAGGTAACACATTTACTATGGAATGAGAGATAAGACATTTAATATGGAATGAGAGATAAGACATTTAATATGGAATGAGAGGTAACACATTTAATATGGAATGAGAGGTAACACATTTAATATGGAATGAGAGGTAACACATTTAAAATGGAATGAGAGGTAACACATTTAATATGGAATGAGAGGTAAGACATTTTATATGGAATGAGAGATAAGACATTTAATATGGAATGAGAGATAAGACATTTAATATGACATGAGAGATAAGACGTTTAATATGACATGAGAGATAAGACATTTAATATGGAATGAGAGATAAGACATTTAATATGGAATGAGAGATAAGACATTTAATATGGAATGAGAGATAAGACATTTAATATGACATGAGAGGTAAGACATTTAATATGACATGAGAGGTAAGACATTTAATATGACATGAGAGGTAAGACATTTAATATGACATGAGAGGTAAGACATTTAATATGGAATGAGAGGTAAGACATTTAATATGACATGAGAGGTAAGACATTTATAGACATTTAAATATGGAATGAGAGATAAGACATTTAATAAGACATTTAATATGGAATGAGAGATAAGACATTTAATATGACATGAGAGATAAGACATTTAATATGACATGAGAGATAAGACATTTAATATGACATGAGAGGTAAGACATTTAATATGACATGAGAGGTAAGACATTTAATATGACATGAGAGGTAAGACATTTAATATGACATGAGAGGTAAGACATTTAATATGACATGAGAGGTAAGACATTTAATATGACATGAGAGGTAAGACATTTAATATGACATGAGAGATAAGACATTTAATATGACATGAGAAGTAAGACATTTAATATGGAATGAGAGGTAAGACATTTAATATGACATGAGAGATAAAACATTTAATATGACATGAGAGATAAGGCATTTAATATGGAATGAGAGAAAAGACATTCAATATGGAATGAGAGATAAGACATTTAATATGGAATGAGAGAAAAGACATTCAATATGGAATGAGAGATAAGACATTTAATATGGAATGAGAGATAAGACATTTAATATGGAATGAGAGGTTACACATTTAATATGGAATGAGAGATAACACATTTAATATAAAATGAGAGATAACACATTGAATATGAAATGAGAGATAAGACATTTAATATGAAATGAGAGATAAGACATTTAATATGAAATGAGTGGTAACATCATAGATGGCCCTTCTAGTTTCTGGAGGTCTCTGTTGATACAAGAATTAATAAGACTTGTTCTATCACGCGTAATATGAGGTTGAGCTTGGGGTTACAATCCTCATGTAAAACAATTTAGCCACAGAAACTATAACTGGAAACGCACATGAATGATCTGGTGCTGGTTTCCTGCAGGGTGACCAGCTGCTGTGGTAGTCCCACGCCCCATAATAGAGCGAACAGGCAAATAACGAATGATATCAAAGTTAACAAACCTTAAACAGTTGTGCTACACGTCATAGCAAACAACGCTTTAAATAATTGGTAAATGCACATTATAGTAAAGGCCGTTAATTAAAGACAATAACAAAATACAGTTTGTGACATATACTCAAGAATTGGAGAAAAATTGACAAATATCTTACTCTTCTTTTTCTTCGTACACTCTCAGGCGTCCACTTGAATGTTCTCAAAGAAAGCAGTAGTCAGTTTGAGGCTATTTGAATCTCCGTAGAGCTTTTCCACGAATGGTACTGATGTCGGCCATGTGCGCTTTCTCTGTTCCGCATATGTTGGGCAACTTTGAAGCAGATGTTCAGCAGACATTTATCAGAGTCCCCGATGAGCCAACCACGTCTGATAGTATTCTATTGTCTAGTGTGCTCCTTCTTTCTGTCTCACGAACGCCTGCTATTGACCTATAAGTGTTTATTTATTGACTTAGAGAGTTTCTGAATTTCGTTGCTAACAAATAATTCAAGGGAAAAAATGCAGACAAACGTGTACTTTTAAAAAGCACACACACGTACCCCCTATTCCGAGACTAAAGTACTGTCATGGCCACTACGGCTATAAACATGCCTGCCAGTCACATTTAGTCCCCATTCAACATCAGCCAAAATAGAGCTTCTTCACAACGTTCTACAGAACCACAGAGAAAGGTTACAAACAGCCACCTAAAACAGCTGAAGAGTAAATCGTGTGGCTATTGTTAAAATCTGACACCAGTAGCAGACAACCCAGATGCTACGGTGATCTGCTTTAGACTCAGTGAGCTGTCTAAAGATCTGCAATCGTGTCTTTGTTTTAGATTTCTGAGTATTTGGATTTTGGAGTTAGCGCAGCCTGTAACGTTTAGCTCTGCCCGATGATCAGCTACCTGCAATTTTGTCGACAGAGCGGTGGAACATTAAAACTAAATGCTATTTTGTCGCATGTTAACTTCATTTCAAAGAACAGCCAGGTACCCATTAACAGCTGGGTAGACTGGAGCATGACGCAACCAGGCTTCGATCCCTCGGTAACTGTGCTGCGAAAGCAAAGCCATCTAACCGCATAGCCGATCGAACACTGGTTCAGAGAAAATCTACGGAGATCCATATAGGACATGTTAGGAATATCAGTTGATGGACATAATATAAACAACTTAAGATAATCTGATGATACAGTCTTAATAGCAACAACAACAAAAAAAATGACAAGATTTGCAGGAAATGTATGATACAATAGTGACAGTAAGTGAAAATTAAGGCCTTAGCCTTAATAGCAAAAAAGACAGAAATATTGATAGTCTCAAGGAAAATAACGTCCCCCAGACTGCACTATCAAAGTAAATGGAACAGTTTTAAAACAAGTCAATACATTCAAATACCTAATCACGTTAACTCTTAAAGGACGGAAGGCCAGTTTTCAGTGTCCATATAATTCAACTTAATTTTTGTTTCGTGTTGTCCCACTTGTATATGTTACTAATCCTCATTCAATTTCCTTTACAACTATATAACATACATAAGAATATTTTTTTAAAATAAACTTGGAAACAACTGACTCTTAAACTTGAACGCTGTATAAAAAATCATTGCGATTAAGAGTTAATGACATCGAAAAGAAGATACATCTCAGAATCGAAGAGTAGAATAGCCAGGATACCTCACATCCGTCCGTCTGAAGACGAACTTCAAAATATAACTACGGAAACAATAGTAAAGGAGGGGGTGGGGGATAAAAGACCCCCCCCCCGGACATTCCCCCACCCCATGCTGGTGAAATTAATTAAGCTATGGCGACAGACTGGTGTGGCCAGCTGGGCAGATAATAAATATAATGACATGGGTTATCTATCTAGTTTATAGACAGTCAATAAAGTAGAACTAAAACTCGCTGTCTCCAGCATATTTTTAGTTAACGCATTCTCTACTTCATTTGCTGCATTGCACTGTTAGCACCATAGACAAGAAATAACAGCGTTTAGTGCAGCTGTAAAAATAGCGAACTTTAAATACTGAGAGACTTTATACCAACTCTTGAGGATCAGAGTCAGCAGAAAGGAAATCTAAAGCCGTTTGGGTCAACATTTTAAACTTGGGTAAGTCCGTTATTTTGAAAACAATATTACACACACATGCAAATACTAGTACAAAAACCCCAATGCATTAATTAGACTAAAGACCGAACACGCTAATAAAAAACATCACACGACGCAATGAGGAGTTACATGCTTAATCTTTAATTTAAATGTCAAGATGTCAAATTACATGAGTCTGAAAAAACAGGAAGAACAAAAACAAAACCAAAAAAAACCACCAAGAAGTCCCAGAATTTCATGACTTGAAAGGATTGAAATAATATGAAAAAGTTACCGGTGTGGAACTGATGACAAGGTGACCAATGTGGAACTGATGACAAGGTCACCAATGTTGAACTGGTGACAAGATCACCAATGTAGAACTGATGACAAGGTCACCAATGTGGAACTGATGACAATGCCACCAACGTGGAACTGATGACAAGGTTACCAATGTGGAACTGATGACAATGTCACCAACGTGGAACTGATGACAAGAACCAGGGATGTCGACAACCTGACGGAGAAGGGAACTAGTGACAGACGTGACAGAGATAAAGAAGATATAAAGAAGACCTTACACGGTTGATACATGACACATGACAGAAATGCTTAGCCTGAATTTGTTGAAGGCCTTTGACCTTTAGGGATCTGACGGGCAGTGATCATGACACCCAATAAATTCTTGTTGATGAACTCAAAGAGTGCAGAAGATGCTTATCAAACCATTATTATCGTATGAAAATGCATTATTGACATTCACCAAACGATTGATTAAACCGTTGGAGGCATCATACCCAAAAAAAACCAAACAAACAATGATTTCTCATAATCCCACGGATGGTTAAAATAACCAATGAAGAATGTGCGATTGTCGTAGATTTTCGATAGGAGAATTAAGACTAGGTTTGGTCCCTTCTGAATAGGTTTGAATAGGTGATAGACTCAGTGAGAGTTAGTGGAAGGTAATAGAATTTCCACACACGTGAGATGATAGATTTTGATATAGTGGCTGTCTCTGAAAGCGAAAAGAATTCTTCTCTCTCTCACCTATCTTCTACAACAGTTGTTACAGCGTCAGACAGACTACACCAATATACATATTACGTATATTTCTATCACTCACAGGCACGCACATACACGTGACGACCGGTAAACACACAGACGTGGGAAAACTATAACAATGATATATATATTATCTAGAACGAGCTGACCAAACACTATTTTTAAGTTCAAGAGCGATTTTAATATCAGGAAAAAATCGGCTCACAACATCAAAGAAAGTACATCAAGGAAAATACATATACACATAGTCATAAAAATTCAAGGAAATGTTGCAAGGATGATAGCCCCCTTATAGTGTTAACTCTAGGTTTAGCCCAGCCCCGTTAAGAGAACAGATGATGGCGCCAGAGTCACAGATACATAGGGTTTGATTCTAAGAGTTTTCGTTGTTTTATCTCGTAATTATATGCACAGAGTTTTGACAAAAAAAAATCTGATTTAACCTAAGACAAAAACACTAGAACTCTAGCCTTAGCAACAAATTATGCAGATTGAAAAAAAAATTAGGACAGCAACAGGGTGTCAAAGATATAATAGTGAAAATATCACTCAAACCAGCGTACACTCATTCATTCCGCCATGGCCTCTCATACATGTACTCACGACTTGGCTCGCTGCCTCTTGGAACACACTGATTTTAGATCTTCACACAGACTAAAAAAAATGCAGTCTTCTGCCAAGAAGTCCCCAGTTCCAAAAGACGTATTTAACTTGGAGTCTCCGGGAACGACTACTTGGGTGTGCAAATTTGTTCAAATGTCTGATTAAGTCACCTACAATTATTCCAGGCGCGGGAGTTAGCAGAGCACAGTGTCAATAGCGTAGGTTTCTAGAAATGATGAATGTCAGGTCGGTGCCTTCCCTCAGTATAGGATTCACTTTAGTCACACCACAGATTTGTCCACAAAAAAAAATATATATATAGTCGGGAAATGTTAGTTAATACTTGAAGTATTTCGCGCCACCAGGCAGAAAGATTACGTAGAGTTTTTCTAGAAGAAATTAAGATCTGGCTCCAAGGTCCAGTATTTATCATTACAGTCTTTGGAAAACCCGTTATTGGGATATAGTATTTCTGGCTAACTCGGGTTGCATATGCACTGTTAGACCAGTGGTACTTAAGAAACCCACGTGGTTCAAAATAAGGACTGTCTATTTCTTCACAAGTATGGAAACTACTACTAGGTGCTGGTAAAGTTAGGGTCACCCCAAAACTTTCACTGTGTGGAGGAAAAATAACACATATAATATAATAAACAGAATCTGTACTGGTTATAACTTACATTTAAACTTGCAAGCAGAGAGCTTTGCTTATCATTTAAACTTCCCGTGACGTAAGTTATATTTAAAAATCAGCAATCCTCATGAATTAGGAACACGTGCGTATTCCGTCACCATTCATGAGGCTCGATTCTAGAGTTTATACGTTAGTTTAGAAAAATACACTCGACTGAGTATTAGCGGTTAAATTAAATTCATAAATAGCTACAATTGCCGTTATAAGCTAGAAATTTTAATTTTATTCCGCTTTCCACTGAATGCTTCCCTAGAAAATATAATAGCCTACCACTTTATTTCTCTTCTGCGCTAAAGAAATAGATTAAAATGAATTAAGCGATTAAACACTTTAACACTCACAAAATCTATATATCTATCATATTAATTACCTCAACCACAGAATTACAGGTAGTCGCACAACTTAAGAATAAAAATGCTGAAAATATTTCTGGAAGTCTAGAAGTTCGACAAATTGCCGAAACAAACTGAGATCTTCACTAACAGCTATTCTGTTTACGAGCAACCTATCTACTGTGAGTCTATGAGCGAGAATGAAATTAAAGTTTCAAACTTGGCCAATATCTTTAAAATCGGACACAGGATCCTAATCTTATTTCGCCAAGCGAAATAGTCTCCCCTGTCCGTATAACACCTTCGTCCGCTTATCGCGTGACGTAACAGCCTTCAGTGGCCGAGGGCTTGCATGAGTTGCAAATCTCAGACCACCGTCTGCAGTGCGGAGTGGATTTTCACGCTAAGCCGGGTTTTTCCTGACGAAAAACCTCATGCGTTTACTGAAATGCAGACTCTCTGTCTACTTTCCATGTCCCTCGGGTGAATTTTCACGCCCCAGGCCAGAGACCCTCAGACGAATGTCTAGCGAATGCTGTAAATTCACGCCTATCGTCCGACCAGCGCGACTGACATGTACGCAATACCACCCAGGTGCGATTCTCCGTTTTAGAGAAAGGAAAACAGGTAAAGTTTGCGAATTATATGAAAATAATATTCGCAAAACGAATGGATGAAAAATATACAGGAAAAAAAAAGAAATACAGAGATAATAAAAGAGAGAATTCGGGTGAAAGAATAGGAAGAAGATGTAGGAAATTAAATGAATATAAACCCTACGTGACAGCGATAAAAGCTGATGAACTAAGAGATGTAATCATAAAGGTAAGAAAATAATTGATATTCATTGGACACGGGATTACAAGAGCACTAAAAATTCCGCTACAACAGAAGACAAAATGAAGGTAAAGAAAACCACAGTAAGACAGACAGACAACATTATGGACAGCTTGATCTAAAGAATTGATCTAAAGTATGAAAGATCGATACCTGTAATGAGACATTATCGCCAGTACATCGAGACCTGACATTAGATACTGAAGATTTCTTATTAAAAAAATATATACATTGAACCATTTATAACCTAACTATGAATCGACAGTTTTCTTGTACAAGCTGTTTGCGCATAACAGCGATTCAAATAAGGTGGGGTTTTTCCTTTCCAATCTACTAAAACAACTATAACCCGGTGCTTTCATTTCTGATTTACCGTAGTCAAAGTACTCCGTCACTGTCAATATACGACTGTACTACAGCTGTCAATATCAACACACTTCGTCATTTATCATCACTGTCAATATACTCCACTGTCATTATACCCCATCACTGCCATTAAACCCCATCACTGCCAATATTCCCAATGACTGCCAATATACCCCATCACTGTCATTATACCCCATCACTGCCAATATACCCCATCACTGTCAATACACCAAATCACTGCCAATATACCCCATCACTGTCATTATACCCCATCACTGCCATTATACCCCATCACTGTCATTATACCCCATCACTGTCATTATACCTCATCACTGCCAATATACCCCTTCTCTGCCAATATATCCCTTCACTGCAAATATACCCCATCACTGTCATTATACGCCATCACTGCCAATATACCCCACCACTGTCATTATACCCCATCACTGCAAATATACCCCATCACTGTCATTATACGCCATCACTGCCAATATACCCCATCACTGTCATTATACCCCATCACTGCCAATATACGCCATCACTGTCATTATACCCCATCACTGCCAATATACTCCATCACTGCCAATATACTCTATCACTGTTAATATACTCCATCACTGTCAGTACACTCCACCACTGTCAGTATACTCCACCACTGTCAATATACTCCACAAGTGTCAATACAATCCACCATTGTCAGTATACTACATCACTTTCAATAAACTCGATTACTGCCATTAAACTCCATTACTGTCAGCAAACTCCATCGCTAGCATGACTGGTAATGTTCCCACAATGCACACTAGATGTTGTCATGTCTATTTAGCTGCTAGTCTATGACATCGCGCGTCATGTGCTATCTTCAACCATTTTTCAAATTCTTAAAGTTAATAATCGTTAATCACTTTACGAAAATCACTTTTTGGTAAAAGTTTCTTCTTACCTTTTTTGAGAAATAAAGCAATAAAGTGAAAAATAAAAATAATTTAGTCACAATTATTTTGCGACCAATCAAAATCGACATTTTTATTTTTTCAGACTCTATTCGGCTTTCAAGGTACCATCCATTTTGAACGCAGTTGACTCACTTCAGAATACGATGTACAACAGGGCGACCTTAACAGTTTTACATGTTTGCTTTACTTATCATCTATATCGAGTGGTCAGAGCAGAAGCTGACCAACACTTTGCAAATGAATGGGCGGCAGAAATACCTGGAGGGTCACGTGTAGCTAGAGATGTGGCAGAACAAAATGGCTTCTATGTCGTCAGAGCGGTAATAGCACTCCTTCCCCCCCCCCCCCTTTTCCAATCACCATCGTTCGTCATTACTATTGCAATTACTACTTACTGGTTAAACCGTTAATGATATTTCCCAGAAAACTCTGTGTATGTGTGGGGGTGGGGTGGGGGGGGGGGGGGGAAGAGGGGGGAGGTTTGACATGCACCTTCAGTTCTGAAAAACATAACTAGGTCTTCATAACAGAGCAGGTCAGACCAGTTGATATCTTCGCACCGAAAGTCAGCTACAATGGATCTCCAGCGTATTTCAAAAAAAAAAAAAAATAAATAAATAAATTTGTCCCGTTTTGGTGAGACGCTGCCGTTCAACCTAGACACACGATCCGTTGGTTATATTGGGGCGCATGTCCAAACATAAAAGACACTAAGGTCTGGGTATACCCCAACCTCTTCTGTCTCTTGTCAGATGGTATATTCTGATACTCTTTCTTGTCCTTCTCTGGATGTTATCTTCCCACTTTTAAATCTAATTTCCTCTTGCGCGTTTGCCTTCAACTTCTTCTTCCATTACGGTTTTCTTAAGTCGTTTTATGTGGCCAAAATATTTTATCTGTATTTTAATCTCGATCTTTAATTCCTTTCTCATTCCTAGCATTTCTAGAATCTCTTTTCATTAGGGGCTACATAGTCTCCCACATATCTATATCTCAAGGGCCTCAATTCCTTCGTCTAACTATACGTTCATTGTCCATGTTTCTACACCATACCGTAAAGAAAAGTTGATATAACACTGGGTGCATCTAATTTTGTAATTTATGAGTTATTTTTGTTTGATGTCATTAATTTTGCAGTCACCTGATTGTCACGTGATTTCTGAAGCTTTAAAATAAAACATTAAAAGATCTTTGACTAGAGAAAGACAGAATAGAAGTACCACACAACAAGGAGACAACCATGAGGTTGAGCATGAAGCTGGCATTATCATCATGTCAAACAAATTGACACAGAATCAACTGTTGCAGGATTATGTGAATGAATGATGCAGGCTTTCTGTAAGGCTACCAGCTGTAGATGTGGCTCCTAGCTCCGTCACAAACACAAATAAAAATGATTATTATTATTTTGATGATGATGATTATTATTACGAGGGCATTCAGAAAGTAATGCACCACATCGTTTTTCTCAGCTAATAATAAAGATAGAAGCATGAAATTTTGCACACTTCAAATATGGCATGTGCTAATTATGTGCACCAAATAGCACCGCAACCGGCCAAATAATACGGCTGCCCTAAACCGTTGAAATGGAGCGTGTTAGCAACATGCGTTATAATCAGCGAATTGTGATAGAATTTCTCGTTGCAAAGAAGGAAACTGTTGTGAACATTCACAAGCGTCTATGTGATGTGTATCGAAATTTTGCAGTCGACAGGAGTACAGTCAGTCGCTGGGTTCAGAGAAGCAAAGAATCAGGAAGTGGAGATACAGAGCTGCTTGATCGGCCGCGCTGTGGACGTCCTGCCACAGCCACCAACGCAGAAATGTTGAAATGCGCTGAGGGCATTATTCTTACTGATAGGCGAATCACTACTCAACAATTGGACTTACAGCTGTCAGTCAGCATTGGTAGTGCAAATGCAGTTATAAAAACTCTCAGATTTTCTAAGGTTTGCGCAAGATGGGTTCCTCGAAATCTCACAAATGACCACCGATTGCAAAGGAAAGCAATTTCTTCTAGTCTTCGAGGAACCCATCTTGCGCAAACCTTAGAAAATCCGAGAGTTTTTATAACTGCATTTGCACTACCAATGCTGACTGACAGCTGTAAGGCCAATTGTTGAGTAGTGATTCGCCTATTAGTAAGAATAATGCCCTCAGCGCATTTCAACATTTCTGCGTTGGTGGCTGTGGCAGGACGTCCACAGCGAGGCCAATCAAGCAGCTCCGTATCTCCACTTCCTGATTCTTTGCTTCTCTGAACCCAGCGACTGACTGTACTCCTGTCGACTGCAAAATTTCCATACACATCACATAGACGCTTGTGAATGTTCACAACAGTTTCATTCTCTGCAACGAGAAATTCTATCACAATTCGCTGCTTATAACGCATGCTGCTAACACGCTCCATTTCAACGGTTTAGGGCAGCCGTATTATTTGGATGGTTGCGGTGCAATTTGGTGCACATAATTGGCACATGCCATATTTGAAGTTTAGCAAAATTTCATGCTTCTATCTTTATTATTAGCTGAGAAAAACGATGTGGTGCATTACTTTCTGAATGCTCCTCGTATTATTATTATTATTATGAAAGTTATTTAAAAGAATTTAAGAGTTTCTCCTTTAATCAAAGTACTCAGGAATCTTTATTTATTTGATGTGACGACTGAATCAGGTGGCGTGAACGAACATCTTTTTACCCACTCGGGGTGTGATAGACTAAACATTTTAAATATTGAAAGTTCCATTCACATTTCAAAGACAATACCATTTTATTGCTTTATTAGTATTAGTGTTTTGTTAAAGTAACAGAAAAATAACAATACAGCAATCGTTTATCATTTGATTAGTCATCGACGAATCTTTCACTTTCGCATTCAGTCAGCAAATCAGTCAGTCACTCTCTCATTCGCTCGCTTGGTCACTCGCCCCCTCAGTTACTCCCTCACTCACCCATTCAGTTACTCCCTCACTCACTCACTCAGTTACTTCCTCACTTACCCACTCTTTAACCCACCTATCTTTCCATGCCACTATGTCAAACGGTAAACTATCTTCTCTCCTTGTCGTCATACATCTCTGTTGTTCCCTCAATCTTTCCTGTTGTCACAATATATTCCAGATATCCTCGTCTTATGTCATGTCCACAGAATGCCAGTTGCTTCCTTTAAATCTTACAATCCACAAAAACCAGCCCCAAAACTCATAAATGAGATATCTGAGGAAGGTGGTTGAATTAACAAGAAGAGACATGGTCCGCAACCAGACGATACGTCATAGCCTCAAAATACAACCCCTGCAGACCCGAGTAGAACAGTCCCAATTACGATGGTTTGGCAATGTCTGCAGAATGGGAGAAGATCGGCTGCCACAGCAGGTACAGGAGGCTGAGAGCCAGGGGTCCAGACCTCCAGGACGATCCAGAGTTGGCTGGAAGGAACAACATCAGACACTATCTGAGGGACCGAGGATTGGACTGGAGCCTGGTCGAAAGGAAGACTGCCGATAGGATAGCATAGTGTAACTCTCTGGTAAACCTCTACACTGCAGGATAGAAGAGGAACGACTAAGTAAGTAAATAATAAAAGCGTCAATTGCGCAACTGACTTCTGCCAGGATATCCTCATTACTCTTTTTTGTATTGTCCATTGTATTCTCACCTTTCCTCTATAGAACCACCCCTGTGTCTTTTCAAATAATTGTCTTGCTTGTCCACGTCTGACGTACTCAACTACTACAAGCAAAACTTACCCTTAAAAAAAAAACCTCGTAAGACCCACACATCTGATACTGTCATGAGATACATGACGTGTATACATGTGTGTGGGTAGAGAATGGTGTAACCTGTTAGTATTATTATTGAAGTATGCAAGCTTGGAATGTTACATTTAAAAGTTCACTGTTTAGAAGCACGTAGCATGGTTGAAGAATACTCAGGGGCGTTCATGTGTGAATCGAGGTTTATGGGCACATGAGAAAAGCGTGCGAAGTGAATGTAGTTAGCATACTTGTCAGAGAAGAATACTGAGATGTTAGGAGAGTCTGTGGCCATCCGTCGTGGGAGACGGTCGGTGTTTTCTAGAGTATGTGAATAGTGTCTGTGATTTTGATTATGATATATTGGATGTGACGCGATGATGTTCCGCGTAAGGTGTATTTACAAGGCCTTTATATATTGTTATTTACCAGCGCGTTGAGTTCTGTCCCGCGCTTGGAAGTGGATGGATTAAAAGGCACGTCGCTTTCTCATGTCAGAAGGAGGTCTATGGTAAGACCATTATATGTTATTGTTTGAAGACGCGTTGTTTGCTTTCCCGCGCCAATAGGAGGTCTACGTTATAAGACCCTGGCTGTTCCAGTGTTTGGAAGCCTAATAGGAGCTTTGATAGAAAGCTCGTGTGTATCGACACTATAAGCGCATTGTGGTTTTCCCGCGCTGTGAAGTTCTGGAGGAACTTGGATGCCTGGTGATTAGACGAGAGATAGAGATATATGAGCGAGGAGTGAATGCCGCACTTACATTGAATACAGACCATAGAGATATATGAGCGAGGAGTGAATGCCGCACTTACATTGAATGCAGTTGCTACCAGTACGTTAGGATGACTGTACTACATATTCTAATGATGCAAGTATTTTGTACTATTGTTACTAATGTCCAGGACTATGCTGTTGAGATTATATGTATGGAACTGTGACCCAGACTTCTGTCAAGTTATTCATTTGCGTACGTACTGTCTTAAGGGTCAGTCCAATTTATACACCAAATATTATACAGTAAGAATAAGGCAAGAACAGCCTTCTTTAGCCTAAATAACATCTGGAAGTCCTTCCAATACAGCACAAGCACAAAATTAAGATTATACCAGAGTTGCGTGCTTTCTGTGCTTCTCTATGGTGCGGAATGCTGGAGAGTCACAGAGAAGGAAATGTCAAAATTGTCCTCTTTTCACACAACAAGCCTAAGAAAAATTCACCGAATCTTTTGGCCGAATACCATCACCAACCAAGATCTGCTTACTCGTAGCAAGCAAGAGGACATGCATACCATCATAGCTGGCAGACGCTGGAGCTGGGTTGGTCATGTCCTCAGAAGAGACCCCGATGCCATCACAAGAACAGCTATGCTTTGGACCCCTGAAGGAAAGCGAAAGAGAGGCCGACCAAAAACAACTTGGCGGAGGACTGTGGAGGCTGAGATGCAAAGAATGAACCAGAGTTGGGGCACTGTACTAAGGATGGCCACCGACCGTGCAAAGTGGAATCAATTTGTTGTTGCCCTACAAGACGCCACTAGGCGTGATGGCCACTGACTGCTTTGACGGTGGTGGTTAAGGATCGAAGAAGAAGAAGATTATACAGTAAGATGCTTACGAAATCTATCTCGTGACATCTATTTGAGAGCTCATTATACTGGGGAACAAGTTCCGTAACAGATACCAGTCATCCATCCACTGATTCCATATTTACTCACTCTTTTCTCCTGCAGTTTCAAAGCTTCCCTGACCACTACCTCCTCAACAGATCGGACACGCCTCGACGTTCACGGCGAAGTGCCACACATCACACACAGAAGCTCACTGAGGACGAACGAGTAAGTCTTCATCAATTTCTTGTTCCCCTCACATGGAGTAAACAGACAACAATACCGCTGCCCCCCCCCCCCCTCTTTCCCTTCGGCAGAAAGCTGTCCCCGCATTAGTTCTTGCTGTGGTGGTTTCTATAGTAATCTATTTGACATGATGAGGTTGCCAACCTCATGCACAACCTCATATTAGTCGCCTGGTACGACACGCAAGGACATACGGTAGTCCTACTCTTTCTTTGACTCCACCGAGACCGCAAGGAACTTCACGAACGCGTCATCATCGCCCATGTCCTTCTCGCTCTAACTGGATCATTGAGCCACCATGACAGCTTGTCATTACAGGAAGCTTGTGCCAATCATTAACGTACCTCCAGCAGGAGGTATTTTCTGTAGCTATTTGTGTTACCTGATGAGGTTACCCGCTCCACACACAAGTAAGGACTGCAGAATAAATAAATGTTATATTTCGACTCTAGAAAATCGTGGGGCCAGCATAGCAGTCTACCCACAGCCATGATATCTGCTTGGAAACACTTCACACGATCCACTAGACTTGATTTTTCTCGATATTCTACAAGATAAGGTGTACTACCCCCCTAAACACAAGTTCACTTTTGTCGATGTACTACAAGATAAGGTTACTACCCCCTAAACACAAGTTCACTTTTGTCGATGTACTACAAGATAAGGTTACTACCCCCTAAACACAAGTTCACTTTTGTCGATGTCCTACAAGATAAGGTTACTACCCCCTAAACACAAGTTCACTTTTGTCGATATACTACAAGATAAGGTTACTACCCCCCTAAACACAAGTTCACTTATGTCGATATTCTACAAGATAAGGTTACTACCCCCCTAAACACAATTTCACTTTTGTCGATATTCTACAAGATAAGGTGTACTACCCCCCTAAACACAAGTTCACTTTTGTCGATATTCTACAAGATAAGGTTACTACCCCCCTAAACACAAGTTCACTTTTGTCGATGTACTACAAGATAAGGTTACTACCCCCCTAAAGACAAGTTCACTTTTGTCGATGTACTACAAGATAAGGTTACTACCCCCCTAAAGACAAGTTCAATTTTGTCGCCTCTTACTGCAGACTATTTTCATGTTGGAGCTTCTTCTTCTTCTACTTCTTCATCTTCTTCCTCTTTCTTCTTATTTTAATAAGCGGTATCTTCTCCTCCTCCTTCTTCTTTGTCTTCTCCTCCTCGTCCTCCTTCCTCTTCTTTATCTTTTTCTCCTCCTCACCTACTTCTTCTTTTTTATATCCTCTCCTCCTCTTCTTCCTCCTTCTTTTTCTTTTTTATCTTCCTCTCTTCCTCTTCCTCCTTTATCTTCTTCTCCTCTTCCTCCTTTATCTTCTTCTCCTCCTCCTCCTTCTTTATCTTCTTCTCTGCCTCCTTCTTTTTTCTTCTTTTTCTACTCCTCTTCCTTATTTTTCTCCTCCTCTTCCTTCTTTTTCTCCTCCTCTTCATTATTTTTCTCCTCCTCCCCTCCTTCTTCTTCTTTTTTTATCTTCTCCTCCATCTTCTTCTTCTTCATCAAGTATGACGTCAGCTGACCTAGGTCATGTCTCATGTCTCAACAACGTTCTGTCACTAGTACTGTTTATCAATTCTGTTATTGACTTTATTTCTATGTCATGATGTGAAACTATCCATTATCCTATACTATAAGCCGCCATTAAAAACGCATCGAAATCGTGACATGTTTTCACTGTTGAAATGTTTATGCAAGTGAGCGATTTTCAAACCCCGAAAGTGTGCAAGTGATGAAGTTCATGTATTCCCACTTTACTGTCGATGTGATGTTTACTTCAAATTTTGCGTGATAAATTCTGGCTTTATTAAAAGTCGAATCACATTGAAATTTGGCACACGCATTAGTCAAGTTTCAGCGAGTAAAAAGCCATTATCTGCGACTTTTGTTTTTACACCTACGGTTGACAACTGCTTAGGAGCCGGTTCTGAATTGTCTGATGTTTAATAATACAGCAAATTTGGGTTAGTAAATGGATCAGAAATGTAAAATCAGTGGTTTCATGTATTTTAAATTTAGCACAGCGAGTTGTGGTTCATAAACTAATGCGATGCGTTTTTAATGGCGGCTAGTATACTGTGTGGTCCTCTAGCTCGTGTCCATTCAATATTTCCTGCTATCAACAATATATTCCGGCTTTCCCCATCTCTTCACATGTCCGGAGAAAGTACATGGCTTCTTTCTTTTGTTAATATGAGTAATGAACGTTTATCATGCTTCATGTGTTATATTAGTTTCATGTGTTATATTAGTTTCATGTGTTATATTAGTTTCATGTGTTATACGAGTATTAGTTTCATGTGTTGCATTAGTTTCATGTGTTATATTAGTTTCATGTGTTATATTAGTTTCATGTGTTATATTAGTTTCATGTTTACTTACAAACAGCTTTATTAAAATTATTAGTACGAACCGCTGATCAATTGAAATTCAATGCTTTTAAAACACAGACCACTTTGTTATAAATCACGATGTTTTCGGTCCGTACATTACTAGCCCCCGCAGAAAATTTGACAGATTTGAACACGGACAAGATTGTACGGCAATAGGTTTTACAGGTCCATATTTTATATGGAAAGATTTACTGAGGTTATAGACAATCATTAAATGCCGAATAAATTTACCCGGTGAACAGTGACTTTTGCATACAGTAAAATTTATCATTATAATCGTTAAAAGCTACTTAAATTTACCTGGCGAACAGTGACTTTTACATACAGTAAGATTTATCATTATTATTTTCTTATTTTCTATTAAATCAGGTCATTTTCGCAGAGCAGCAAGAGCATCTGATTCGAGTAAAAAGAAGTATCGTTAACCGGTATGCTGCGCGCGGGCTGGCGGCAAGGGATGGCAACCTGGATGATCCAGAGTTTTCACATGAATGGTATATCAACCCGGCAGTTTATGTAAGCAGACGCCCAGATTTTGTTTATAAAAATAAAATGCTGATTGTAACTTTTACTCAGAAATTAGCAATCGTATCTTTGTACAAGAGCGTCCGACTGGCAGAGTAATTAGGGTGCTGACCTCTCGATGCTGGACCTCGTAAAAGTGAAGTCTCTAACACTTCATACCGTTACGGTCGTATCGGTTATATGACTACCTTTTTTACTTTGTATCTTTCTAAAATCAGTGTTCCATAACATTAACTTTTGTTACGTATTGTATGCAACAATTCTTTGTCTGTTGAAGTAAGAGAGTTCTTGGATGTTGTATACAGAAGTGTTTCATTGATCGTTACATTACGTTTAACTAAGATAATTATCATCCGGCAGATACCGGCTCTAAGTCACGCCCCTTTCCAGATTACGTCAATAAAAATGTTACACTAAAGTCAAGCCCCCTATTCCAGATTACATCAATAAAAATGTTATTCTATAGTCAAGCCCCTGTTCCAGATTGAGCAATAAAAAATGGTATACCAAGACCTAGGGACGGCACAAGACTTGAAGAAAATGTTTCGCCTGCTTTGACTGGCTTATAATTCCATTTGTTGAGAAATGTCTCTAGTGTGATCAAGTCTTGAAGAAAATGTTTCACCTGCTTTGACTGGCTTATAATTCCATTTGTTGAGAAATGTTTCTAGTGTGATCAAGTCTTGAAGAACATGTTTCGCCTGCTTTGACTGGCTTATAATTCCATTTGTTGAGAAATGTTTCTAGTGTGATCAAGACTTGAAGAACATGTTTCGCCTGCTTTGACTGGCTTATAATTCCATTTGTTGAGAAATGTCTCTAGTGTGATCAAGTCTTGAAGAAAATGTTTCACCTGCTTTGACTGGCTTATAATTCCATTTGTTGAGAAATGTCTCTAGTGGCATGTCCAGGCTGCCAAAGGTACTTGCTGCAATCATGGTTCCATGCTCCAAAAAAAGCAAAAAGGTAAAGGTAAAGGAACCCGTTACACGCCCATTGAGGCATATTGGGAATATGGTGTTAGGCCCATATTATCTTGACCGTCGGCACACGAGGGGTGATGTGGTCGGCATCACGCCGGCCGCCTTAACTTTCCCAGAGTAGTTCCGGTACCCATTTGGGGCTGGGTTGACCCAGGAGCTGTTTGTGGCCTAAAAAATTCCCGCCTCATCTGGGGATCGAACCATAGACCACTGCGCTAGGAAGCCAGTGCACTAACCACTATGCTACCGCGGCTCCAAAAAGGTAAATGATGATGATTAATGTGCTTTGATGAATGTTTAGAAAGTTAGCATTTTACAGGCCATTTATTATAACTTGGGGCCCCACAGTGATGGTGTTCACCTACCACATTTACTGTGATGGCAGCGACTGTCTTTTATGAGGTCAAACTATCGTTATTATATTTGTATTTCAGAAAGCTAGACGTCGAGATATCGCAGGAGGAGGTCTTATAGACCCGACACATTGGGATCTGAGGGTTAAGGCCGTCTGGAGAAAAGGGATAACAGGAAAGAACGTTGTTATCACAGTTGTCGACGATGGTTAGTAATAAGATAACTCCACATTTATCTTCTGAAAATTATCCCCCTTCATTGTGTGAATTTGAGCATTTAGCTCAAATCAGTGCCCTGTATTTCTATATAGAGTGACGTCAACTGAGTCAGAATAGAAAACGAAGCTGAACGACGTGGACGCCATTTTTTGTCGACAATACCTGGGTTAGTAGCGGGAATAAGTGTCGAGTAAGATTTTTTTTTTTTTTTAAATTAATGAAGAAAAATATCCCGTTCAACCTCTGATGGGTTATAATTAGGATATATATTGTTTTCAATTCCAAATAATATGAACAACTGCCGATGAGAAAGTGGCATCACATTTGTCAAATCATTGTAAATAGGGATAATCACAATTATGCTAATACGTTAAATAAATAAACCAAAAAAACAAACAAACAAACAAAATCAAGAAGAAACTCTGAACAAGAATTATATTAAAATGGAGGGGTGTAAAGGCCTGGTGGTTCCAGTTATATAACTGGCTTTAACAGATATTTAATTGACTTTCATCTGTTAAAAGTCATATGCATTGTAAGAACAGCATCAGACCTTCACATTCCCAGACACTAATATTAACATTTGTTCGTGATAAATATTGTTTGACTATATTATGCAGTTCCCTAGGTCTGTCTATTCTTAACACCTCTTCTATATATTATATATATATATATATATATATATATATATATATATATATATATATATATATATTATATATATATATATATATATAAATATATATATATATATATATATATGGATGGATAGATAGATAGATAGATAGAAAGAACGAACGAACTTTATTTTCAAAAGGGTTTTAGCATTGGGCACGCAGAACATTGTAACAGTACAATAACAGCTACACAGATTTACAGAATCTTATCATAATTAATACTGAACAGGACAAAATTATCTTTAAAACCTACATATGATGTTATGTAATTATTTAGGAACATAACTAAATTAGGGTGGCATATAATCTGCACTCATGATGTATTTGACAGACAGACAGACAGACAGACAGACATAGAGAGAGGCAGAGAAAGGTAGCGAGAGACAGAGAGATAGAGAGAGACATAGAGAGTTAGACAGAGACAGTGAAAGATAGAGCGAGATAGAGAGAGACAGAGAGATAGAGAGAGACGGAAAGAGAGTTAGACAGAGACAGTGAAAGATAGAGCGAGATAGGGAGAGACAGAGAGATAGAGAGATAGAGAGAAATGGAGGAAGAGAGACAGAGAGATATAGAGAGACAGAGAAAGATAGATTTAGAGAGATATAGATAGATAGGAGCACTGATGGGTAGTCCGTGTGCAATGAAGATAGTCCTTCAAACCAAACCAATAGATAGATAAGTAAAAGGTAGGGCAAGGATCCCGTTACATGCCCATTGAGGCATATTGGGAATATGGTGTTAGGCCCATAATTTCTTGACCAACGGCACACTAGGGGTGATGTGGTCAGCATCACACCGGAATATATAGATAGATAGACACACACACACACACACTCACACATATATATATATATATATATATATATATATATATATATATATATATATATATATACATATACTGTATATACATATACATATATATGTGTGTGTGTATGTGTGGTGTGTGTGTGTGTGTGTAAAACTGTTTGTGGGGGGAACATGTTCAGAGCATTAAATACTTTATTATCTGTGCCTCCTACAGACCATAGAACCACAACTGTAGCTAGTCACCTGACAGGAAGCTTGCTCCAATCATTGACATGCTCCTGCAGTAGTGGTTTCTGTGACATTAGTTTGACTTGATGAGATAGCCAGCTCCATGCATAACCTCACATTAGTCTTCTTGTATAGATAGAGCATAGACCTTCAACTAACTTATGCCAAGTCTTTCTATCCCATGCCATCAGCTCAAAGCCTCATAGAGATCTACCAAAACAAACCTTGTGCTCTACCGGTAGAATGCGATTAACTGGTTGCCAACATTTGATGTAGTTTAATTTTCCCTTACGTTATAACGTGTCATCACTTTTATTTCAGGGCTGGAAAAGGATCACCCAGATATCAAGGACAATTACGTAAGTCACGACACAGTAAATGTAATAACTACAGTCAAATCAGAAACGAAACAAAATATTTATAAACTTTCCTAATACCAACGTTTTTCTTTTTCTTCAAGTTCCATGGTTAGTGGCGTAGTCGATCGTGTCTCTCCACAACTTCATGTCTCCAGTAGCGCTAATCAATTTTGCTGTTCACTTTTTCCATGTTATGATGCCAGACTGTCCAAAATCCTCTATCTGTCATTCTCTATCTGTTTTTTCTTCCATCGTTCACATTGTTACGACTTATTCCAGCTTTCTTCTTCCCATAACATACCCATAGCGAGTGGCCTGCATAATTCTAACACGAGGAATAAGATCCATTTGCGCATAGGCCTTTCAGGATATCCTCATTACTCTATTTACCTGTCCACATAGGCCTCTTTCAGGATATCCTCATGACTCTATTTACCTGTCCACATAGGCCTCTTTCAGGATATCCTCATTACTCTATTTACCTGTCCGTGATATTTTTGACATTCTTCGGTAAAACCGCATACCACAGTGAAGATTCATAAAATTATTTTGTTAAACACCAGGTTAAACTTCTATACACCTTCGGTTTGGTTCTTTCTTTCTTACGCTTTCTTTTCACAAACGCTGTTGCGTGTCTCCGGGGGAAGGCGTTTTCATTATTGTGATTGGCACGTTGCTTTGGCTAGCTTCATACCACGTCTATCCAGCTTTTTTTTTTTCTAGTAGTATATTTAAATTTTGGACAGAAATACGTCAAATATGAAGATGGTATACGAATATATACAATAGAGTCTTTGTGTTTTCTGGAATCCTGTTAACATTGTTTTCTAGATCGTTGTGTACGACTTACTAACTCTGTTTTCTATAATCGTCTTGCCAAACATGTTAACACTATTTTGTAGAATCCTGTGTTAAACCTGTTAGCACAATTTTGTAGAATCCTATTGTTAAACCTGTTAGCACAATTTTGTAGAATCCTGTTGCTAAATTTCTTTGTATAGTATGCTCTTGCTGAACCTGTTGGCAATTTTTTGTATAGTATGCTCTTGCTAAACGTGTTAACAATTCTGTATAGTATGCTCTTGCTAAACGTGTTAACAATATTTTGTATAGTATGCTCTTGCTAAACTTGTAAACAATATTTTGTATAGTATGCTCTTGCTAAACTTGTTAACAATATTTTGTATAGTATGCTCTTGCTAAACGTGTGTGGCAGTGCAGCTATTTTGTGCGCAGGTCGCGGCATCAAATAGTATCGTGTAGCCGGGCTGTGTTTACGGCATCAATGAAAGAATGTGTGTGTCCGCCAGCTGATCGGGTCAGTTCAGTTAGTGGTTGAGCGCAGGTAAATATTTTGAAGTGCGCTAACTCTTGTAATAATAATAATAATAATAATAATAGCCCCTTCAGTCATAACTGACTATGGGAATGCGCCCCTGAGGTGACAGCCCTCAGCTGCTTATTTTCCTGGTGCTCCTTTCGACGTTTTCTCCTCACCTCTGCTTCTTGTGTGAGCCTCTCTTCGCCCAGTCTGAGGTGACGCCGTAAATAGCATCGCCACTTAGTGCGATCGGCAGCTTCATCCTCCCATGTTGCTGGATCCATGTCCAGTGTCCTCATATCTCTCTTGCACACATCTTTGAACCTCAGCTGTGGTCGCCCAACTGTTCTCTTGCCATCTGCTAATTGTCCGTAGAAGATATCTTTTGGGATGCGACCATCTTCCATGCGGCGAACATGGCCAAGCCAGCGAAGTCTGCGCTGTCTAAGAAGCGTATACATACTTTGAAGGCCAGCACGTGACAACACCTCGACATTTGTCACTTTATCTTTCCACGAGATGCCGAGGATGCGGCGTAGACACCGCGAATGGAAGGTATTGAGCCTTCTTTCTTGCTTAGCATAGGTCGTCCAGGTCTCGCTGCCATATAGGAGTGTGCTGGTGACGCAGGCATTATATACCGCAGCTTTGTCTTCATTGTGAGTTTAGAGTTTCCCCAAACACGCGATGTGAGGCGGGCAAAGGTAGCTGCAGCTTTGCCAATGCGGCTGTCGATTTCTGTATCCAGTGAGAGTTTGTCATTGATGGTAGACCCTAGGTATGTGAAGTGGTGCACCCCTGCCAATTCATAGTTATCGATAGTGATAACTGGTGCAGCACCCACATCCTGACTCAGCACATTCGTTTTCTTTAGACTTATTGTGAGGCCAAAGTCCTTGCATGCTTTAGTGAAGCGATTCATACAAGCCTGAAACTCCTGTTTGGCTTTGAGTGACGACTGCAGCATCATCAGCGAACAACAAGTCTCTTATAGTGCCCCTTCTGATTTTTGTTTTTGCCTTCAGCCTTGAAAGATTAAACAGACGGCCATCTGACCTAGTGTGAAGGCATATTCCTTCAGTTGCATCTCTGAATGCATGTTTCAAGAGTAAGGCAAAGAAGATTCCGAAGAGGGTCGGAGCCAGAACACAGCCTTGTTTAACGCCACTTCGTATATCAAAGGGCTGTGACGTGCTTCCAGCATATTGGACTGTTCCCGTCATGTCGTCATGGAATGACTTTATCATTTCCAGCATTTTAGAAGGGCAGCCTATTTTCAGGGGGGTTTTAAAGAGTCCATCCCTACTAACCAGGTCGAATGCTTTTGTGAGGTCTATAAAGGCGATATATAATGGTCTTTTCTGCTCTCTTGATTTTTCCTGAAGCTGGCGGAGAGAGAAGATCATGTCTGTTGTTGATCTGCCAGCTCGGAATCCACACTGTGACTCGGGATATATGCGCTCAGCTAACTTGTGTAGTCGCATTAAGATGACTTTGGCAAAAACCTTACCAACAATACTAAGAAGAGAGATGCCTCTGTAGTTATTGCAATCACTTCTGTCTCCTTTATTTTTATACAGTGTTACAATCTTGGCATCTCGCATGTCTTGAGGAATAGTTGTCTCTTCCCAGCACTGGCACAGCATCCTTGGCAGGGGATGTAATAGTGTGCTCTTAACAGCATTTGATTAAATCAGGAGGAATCCCATCACTGCCTGGTGCTTTGCCAGAGGCCAAGCTATCAATGGCCTTGCTGAGTTCCTCTAATGTTGGTTCGGCATCCAGCTCCTCCATAGTTGGCAGACTGTTGACACCATCAAGGGCTGCAGGCGGAACGGTATTGTCTCTAGCGTAAAGCTCAGAGTAGTGCTCGACCCACCTCTCCATCTGCTTACCCTTATCGGTTAGCTTCTCTCCGCTGATGGTTTTTAGCGGTGCCGTCTTACTTTTATGGGGGCCAAGTGCTTTCTTTATACCGTCATACATTTGTTTAATGTTGCCTGTTTGCGCTGCGATCTGGATGCTCTCACTGAGCTGAGCCAGTATTCTCATTTGCACAGCGTCGAGCAGTTTGTTGAACTTTGCTTCTCGTAGCCCTCAGGATCTGTAGGGTTCTGGCACTCGGTGAACGTTTGTATTCATTCATAGCACTGCGCTTAGCTTCAATGTACAGGTGCCATCACAATACTGATGAAGCATCAAACCAGTCATTTGACTTTGCTGTTTTCTTACCAAAGGTGGCAAGTGCAGTACTTTGAATGGTGTTCCGTAGATGCTCCCAGTTCTCTGTAATAGGTTGATCACCATGCTGAGGGCTACTGAGCACTTTCTCGAAGGTCGCAGTGAATTGAGCGATCATGAAAGGGTCTGACATCTTGCTGGTATCAATGCGTGGTTTCCCTTCATGTCTGACACGATAGAGTTTTCTTGGTTGTGCTCTGATTTTGCAGCAAACCAAGGAGTGATCTGTATCACAGTCTGCCCTATGGTACGAGCGCGTGGAGAGCACAGACCTGAGGAGTGGCCTTCTGACGAGAATCAGGTCAAGTTGGTGCCAGTGCTTGGATCGTGGGTGTCTCCATGACACCTTATGCTGGGGTTTTGTCTGAAAGTAGGTGTTGGTCACGCAGAGGTCATGATGGACGCACAACTCTAAGAGCCGTTGTCCATTTTCATTCATCTTGCCAATACCAAACCTGCCCAGACATGAAGGCCATGAAACATTATCGGCACCCACTCTAGCGTTAAAGTCACCCAGGAGAACAAGCTGTTCTTGCCTAGGTATGCTTTTGATAATTGCTGTTAGATTCTCGTAGAACTCATCTTTAGCTTCTGAGGCAGAGTACAGAGTAGGAGCATACACACTGACAAGGGTGATGGGACCTGTGCTGGTTTGCAGGCAGAGCGTTAACAGGCGTTCTGATCAATTCTCGCCTGGTTCAACCATTTTAGTTAGCGATTTTTTGACCGCAAAACCTACTCCGTGTTCTCTAGCTTTATTAAGATCTTTCCCTTGCCAATAAAATGTGTAGTCCTTCTCGATCACAGTTCCAGAGCATGCCAGGCGCGTTTCCTGAAGTGCAGCTATATCCACCTGAAGTCGTTTAAGCTCATCATTAATTATGGCTGTCTTCCTTACATCGTTTACATCCTGTAGGTTTTCGGATAATCCAGTCAACATAGTCCGGACGTTCCAGCATCCCAATCTGAGAGTTTGCTTATTTCTATTTTTTCGATAATTGCTTGGTGCAAAATTTTCTGTCCACAGTTCGGGTTTGACCCTAATCCCCATGCACCCAATGGGGAAAGCAGACAGTGGCGGGACAACACCTTATTGACTGGGGGCTGCCCAGCTTGAAGCGGGCGGTAGCTGTCCAGTGAGATCCTAGAACCTCTCCCACTGTCGGAAGTAGCCCCTGGCGCCATGCCCTACGCCAATTGGGCAAAATGCTTATAACCGGTAACTGCTACTTCCCGTGTTTTGCCGACACCTATAGGGTGAAGCTGGAGTGTCCTCTCCAGGGCGCGAGCTTGGGCACAGTTATATGGAGATCAAGCTGTTGCCCATGCAGCATGTTCCCCCTCTCCACACAGCCGGTAGATCCAAAAGGAACGGCAGTAGCCGATACAGTTTGGTACTAACTCTTGTACGTTTCTTGGTTCAAGTCGCTACAGGTCTGTCCGCCTGAGATGGAAATTCTTGACCTTATTTTATTCTTCCTTCCCAGAGTTCGTTCGTACCCTTTTTTTTTGGTTAGTGAAAAGCAATGTCTTGTATAGTGGTTTAGTCAAATAATCCAACTGTAATGTTTCAAGGAAAACGCAGCAATGTAGAAAAATAGAATATATTTTATTAACGTGATTGGAACAGCAAATGTCTTTGGCACAATGATGAAGCACTTATTTCTTTCTTACCCAAAGTAGTGAATATCCAAAACAAATGAAAATGGAAATCCACAGGAATAATCTATCTAATAGGGTAAAATACAAACTTGTCTACTTAAAGTATACTAGTCTAACTTGAAAAACTTGTCTAGTTAAAAAACAACTTGTCTTGATAATCTCAAAGACGAAGTTCTGTAAAAATCCTCTCACCTAACGAATCCTAAAATCTGTACAAGCCCTGGATCATTCCTAATCGCCCAAGTCTCCTCTTTATATACTGCCCACTCTTTTTTCCCGCCAATTTTCACACGATGCTTTATTTTTCACTCGGCACCAAACGTCTACATTTGCACTCCTCTCCTCAGCTTTTCGACTTTTTTGCACACGACTCTCACTCTAGAAAAAATGAACGCGAATAAAAAACCAGATTTTGCAACTTCTCCCAAACATTTTCCATTCAATAAACAGGCACTTACTATTTTGTTGTTCTGGGACAGCTTTTCTCGAAGCCGTGAACTTGTCATGACACTGTATTTTGTGCACAAATGTCTTAACTGCTTTTAACGTTGTTATTTCTCATTTTACGTGGTTTTTAACACGTATTAATTATAGTGTATACCAAGCGGTCACACGTGTTAAGAATATTTTGTATAGTATGCTCATGCTAAACTTGTTAACAATATTTTGTATAGTATGCTCTTGCTAAACGTGTTAACAATATTTTGTATAGTATGCTCATGCTAAACTTGTTAACAATATTTTGTATAGTATGCTCTTACTAAATGTGTTAACAATATTTTGTATAGTATCTTCTTGCTAAACGTGTTAACAATTTTTTGTATAGTATCCTCTTGCTAAACGTGTTAGCAATATTTTGTATAGTATCCTCTTGTTAAACGTGTTAACAATATTTTGTATAGTATCTTCTTGCTAAACATGTTAACAATATTTTGTAGGACCCTCTGGCCAGTTATGATTTGAATGGTCATGATGGTGACCCAACCCCGCGGTACGAACCAAAAAATGAAAACAAGTAAGTAAAATAAGTGGAAGTAACTAACAGAGTTTATCTGCCAGTGTAGCAGAGGCCAGATCAAACCTCCGTCCACAATATACAATAGGTAAAGGTAATCCAATAGCAGATACTGCCGTAGGGGGGGGAAGTGTTAGAGACTTCACTATACTAGGTCCAGCATCGAGACGAGGTGTGACCAGTTCCCTTCAAGCTGCCTATTCCTTCCATAACTCAAGAGCAAAGTCAGGTACCCATTTACAGCTGGGTAGACTGGCGCGTGTCAACACAGTGAATCAAACCCGGCACCTATGCCGCGAGAGACCTGCGCTCTAACCACTTTGTCAGACGCTCAACCAGACTATATCTGGGTATAACAGACGCTCAACCAGACTATATCTGGGTATAACAGGCGCTCAACCAGACTATATCTGGGTATAACAGACGCTCAACCAGACTATATCTGGGTATAACAGACGCTCAACCAGACTATATCTGGGTATAACAGACGCTCAACCAGACTATATCTGGGTATAACAGACGTGTAGCCGTGTACATAGCTGTTCCTTTGGAAACAGGCTAAAAAAAAACCAGATTAGCATATAAATTTCTACTTTCCGAGAAACGGATTAAATGTTAATTAGGATAGAGTCGCGTTACATGTCAAAATTAGTCACGTGATTTTTATCCAATCGTGAGCTCAGAAAAATTTAGAAGGGACGCGAATTTCCCCAGCAGCCCAGTTAGTTGAAAAAGGACGCGTCTAGCTAAGGAGACAGCAAGTTTGTGCTGATAACGCAGTGGTTTTGCTGCATGAAAGTTATTCAAGTGAAGAATTAGAAATTCCAGGAATGATGGCATGTTCTCTTCAATGTGCATTTTTGTGTATTTGAATTCTATATTCGAAGTCTGTAAGTAGTCACCCCTAATTACTCTACATTAATTGACACTTCGAGATCGAATGAGTGTTGCAGATTTAGAAAGGAAATAATGGCTGAAGGGTTTCCTTTAAATGTATTTGCAGGATTGATTTGTTCAGCTGAAGCAATGACATATCAGGAAGAGATATAGCTATTTTATATCCTGAAGAAGCAGAGTAATCCCTATTGAACTACTAGTATGCACTTACCTGCAAATATGGCATTAAGAACAGGAAAGAATGTCCTATGAGTAGAACCAGAGTGGTTCGTGTGAAGTTAGAAGCCTATACAGCAAGATTTTGGGAGCAAATATGCTCTGAAGAATAATTGCCATATGTATCTTACAAAGTTTCGCTATGTTGACTTGTACATATGTTGTGATCAATAAACAATCACGTTAAGTCCAAAGGCAGGTCGTCTTTCAATTACTTTGCTACACACCTATGGATGGAAGGAGGGAATGTCTGTTGAGAAACTTATAAATTCTTACTAACTGCTCACAAACTACAACACCTTAGAGGATTATCGCCGAACCTGGTTAAGTCCTGTAAGTCTGTAGAGAGCAATCATCACCTCTAGCAGGCTAGCTAGTCATCAAAATCTAATACTCTCGATTTAAACAGCAATCCCCACTACCCTACCCGGCCACACATAACAACTTGGTGCCCGTGATCAGTCCTCAAAAAAAAAAAAAAGGTATTGAGCAGGAAAACACATCTCAAAGTGGTGCCTGTGACCACTTCTCTTTGATAAAGCGAATAACTAGAGATCACAGACCATGGAAAATTTACTACATAATTTTCAACAGCTTGGTGTGGAACAACAACAACAACAACCACAGAACCAACCCGTAAATACACAACCACTGCAGCCCCAGGACAGACAAAATATGGAAGGACCAACAATAATAGCGCTATGGCAAATTACTGAAAACCCTAACAGAAAAATGACAACTACGCGAAATTCACACAGGTTAGATCCATTGATTGTTCAGCCGTTCGATGGAAACAAGAAAAAAATTCAGAAGATGGTTGTCCGACATGGAAAAATTTGCGGCACTAGCAGAGGCAACAACGGATGAAGAGAAAAAGAAAATCGCTCTGTTGGGTTCTGATTCGTACGTGACTGATTTTTTAAGAAGGAGGTCCCAGCAGTACCCCACAGAAACCTACGAGTCCCTAAAAAAAGAGCTCACCCAGAGATATGGGGAAATCATAGACAAAATGCATGCTTGGTCCCAGTCCTTAGAAGCACATGAAACAGGAAAGAGATGGAATCGGTACAACTTTTTTGGAGATCGATTCCTCAATATGGCAGAAGAGGCGTTTTGCGGAGAAATCCCTACCACACCCTGATGTAGACTCCAAAATACAGTTAGTGGGGATATTTGCCGATGGCCTTAGAGCGGAAAATATCAGAAGGCATCTTATTAGAAAAGACACCAAGACTATTGCTGAAACAATCCAAGCAGCAATACAGGAGGAAAATCTTCACCGAAGGTTCCAACAAAGAGCAGGTAGGGAACCCCGACCAGAATATAGGAACTATGATGAGCATGAGCCTATGGAAGTTGACCATACCAGGAGGCAATGGACTCGCCCACGACAACGAGATGATAGGCCCCGCAATTATAGACCCCCCACACAGAGGCAAAACGACGTCAATAATGTCAGTACAAACGGATGCTTTACATGCGGTAGGCTCGGACATGGTTCCCTGTCCTGTAGAGCAAATTACAATCATGCACCATTCAGAAGAGGAGGTTATCAACCACAACAACCCGCACCACCCCCACGTGATTACACCAGAAATCAGTATACCAGAGGCGCACCTCAACCCCTCATGCGTCAGGGAAACGGCCGCGCCACTCACTAAACAGGATCGTTAGTGAGGGCAACAATCACAGAAAATGGTCCAAACATCCAGAAAAATACAATATGAAGAAATGCTGCATGATGGAACTAAAATACATCCGGACCCCAGTTCCTGCATCATGTCTATACAGGGCCAACAATATAGGGCACTGGTAGATACAGGAGCATCCATCAGCCTTATTAGGTTCCAGCTGTTCAAGAGGATCCAACACTTAGTACGATTTCAACCGTCCAAAACACACTTAGCTTCAGTCACGGGACAAAGACTAAATTCAGTTGGGACAGCATGGCTAAAATTTTCCTTAGGCGAAACAAATTTTGAACACCCATTTGTCATTACTAAAGGAATGTCTAGAAATCTTATCCTAGGGAGAGATTTCTTTAACAAACACAAAGTTCGAATATACTATGACCTCCAGAAAATCAAAGTCAACAATACATACATAGATCTCCAGGACGATATCCACATAGCGTCTTTGGTAAGGATTACAGCTCCCATAACGGTGGCTCCAAACTCCCTGGTCATAGCAAAAGGCAGAGTAAAAAAATTCTGAGTACATAACACCAGGGCAATCAATTCAAGTACAGCCCCTAGCAGAAGAAAGCATTATTGATGACCCATTGTTGCAAATTACAGAGGGAATCGCTGAAGTCTCGAAGTCCAGAGATTTCCCCATCATGATATTGAATATGTCAGGAAAAACTACCACTATAAATAGAGGCACAGTTGTAGCGCAAGTGGATACGTCAACAATAAGACAAACCAAAACCAATAGAGACCATCCACAAATTGTCTCAACCACCCCCACTGGACATAATGCACGAAATCGCAGCACAAATAACCATAGTACATGGAAAGTAAACAGTTATAAGGCTTATGCGGAAAAAGGCAGCAACATCAGTCACAGCTATGTTACACCACAGCATACCCTACCCAGATGGCAGAAACGAACCAGTCCATACATAAGAAGAGAAAGGCCACAGTATGAAAATGACTATAATTACTCATTCTTGCGCCCCAGCACACCAAGAGAAAAGATGAAGTGCTGTATATCACAGAGTAACAGAGAAACAGAAATTGTCTTGCCAGGAGGATATCCAAAGCGACAAGACAGTGATACATGCCCCATGGAGTATCAATATAACTCAAAAACAGGTGGATATGATAAAGTCCCAAAACCAATTGAAATTTCCGAAGAAAAGGAAGAATTCTTATATGACTATACCACAGGAGGATACTATAGCAGCAAAGTTGGAAACAGAAAGAATGAAAAATTTTCGCCCAGGGAAAGAAGACAGCCCTATAGCACAAACAGAAGAAATACAGTAACGTGCGCGGATAAGCGCAGTTACGGCAGAAATAATCAGAGAAGATGGCACAACAACGACTACGCCAGAAAAATAATAAGAAATGAATATACAGTAAATGCAGTGACAAATGGAAATGCACACAGCACATGGCAGAGGAGACAGTACCAAGCACAGCCCAATGAACGGCAAAGAACTACGCAAAAGAAAGCCACATACCAGGAGCAGAGATTTTCACAAGATGCAAGAAAAATGTCCCAAAATTATGGGAATGAAACGGAGGCATCAAGACAGACCAGAGATATCATAGCAGATCATAAATACAGAGAGAGAATAGCTCAGTTACTTGCAACCCTGAATGCCACAGAAGATAATAAGCAACGTTTGAAAACGTTTGTAGAAAAGCACCAAGATGTATTCGCACTCAATGACATGGAATTAGGCAGAACTAACACTGTCACAATGGACATTCAAACAACCACAGAGGAGCCAATACATATGAAACCCTATCATACGCCCTTGAAAAACAGAGAACTCGTGGAAAGGTCTATAAATGAAATGCTACAGGCAGGAATCATCGAAAGATCCCGCTCCCAATGGTCCTCACCCATAGTGATCGTAACAAAGAAAGACGGCTCCAGTCGCTTTTGCTGCGACTACCGTGCCCTTAACAAAATCACAAAAGTCATTTCCTACCCCCTCCCCAGGATAGACGATCTACTTGCGACGTTAGGAAAGTCTACATACTTTACCACACTTGATGCAAGGTCAGGCTTTTGGTGCATCCCCATGACACCTGAGGTTGAAACAGTGTTTGATAGACTCAGGCATCACCAAATAAAGTTAAAACTGTCGAAGTGTGAGTTTCTAAAGACAGAAACAAAATATTTAGGCTTTGTCATCAATAGACATGGCGTCAGACCTGATGAAGATAAAGTCAAAGCCATAAGAGAAATGCCTAGCCCCAAGACGGTGAGACAAACACGCTCATTTATTGGTACAATAGGGTACTATAGGCGCCACATCATCAATTTCTCCAGAGCAGCAGAGCCTTTGATAGCCCTTACCCGCAAGTATGCACGCTTCAAATGGACAGAAGACTGCCAGAGATCCTTTGAGTATCTAAAAAATGCCCTAACCACCATCCCACTGCTTGGACATCCAGATATTTCTCAGCCCATGATACTATACGCCGATGCCTCAGATAACGCAATTGGTGCATGTTTGGTACAACCAGTACTAGAAGATGAAACACCCATCCTACCAAACATTCCCAATGAGAAACCCATTGCATTCCTATCCCACGCATTGTCAAAGTCACAAAAACGGTGGACCACCACTGAGAAAGAAGCATATGCTATTCACTATGCAGTACAAAAGTTTGACTTTTATGTCAGAGGAACTAAACTCATTATAAGAACTGATCATCAACCTTTAGTTAACTGGCTCACCAAAACACAAGAACAGCCAAAGAAGTTACAGACATGGGCAAAGAATTTACAGTCCTACGACACCACTATCGAACATATCCCAGGCGAAATGAACACCTGTGCAGACCTCTTATCCAGGATTAAATATGATGATGAAACTGAAGTGAAAACAAATAGAGTCAAAAATGATGGCACATCCTCAGAGATTGACGATAATGCTAAAGAAATTAATGAAATTACTTCATCAAGTCGAAGAAGTACCTCAGATTCTGCCACTCAAGTAGAAGAAGAAAGCCAAGATATGTTTGACATGAGAGTAGAACAAGCGAAAGATGCAGAAATTGTCAAGCTGCTCACATACGTGAAAGAAAACCCAACAAAAAGTAAAGATTTTACAGTACACCCAACGGATGGAGCTCTATACTATATTGATCAGAAACAAGAAGGGACACTAAGAAAAGTCATTCCAGCACATCTAGTCCCAGAAGTATTGCTACAGTTTCATGATAACAACGGGCACATGGGAAGAGACAAAACAATTGATGTCATAAAGAAAAGGTATTATTGGCAAACTTTCTACAAAGACATTACAGAATATGTAGCCACCTGTAGAACATGTAAATTGAGAAACATGAAGCCACATTTAATTCCCCTTCAAGAAATGCAACCTTCCCATTACCCCATGCAAACAGTAAGCATTGACTTATCAGGTCCTTACCCACTCACCCAATCAGGCAACAAATACCTCCTGCACATAGTTGACCAATACTCTGTTTGGCCAGAAAGTTACCCACTCAGTGATGCCACATCGCAGTCCATCACGCAAATTTTTTTTACAAGAATTCATTCCCAGGCATGGCTGTCCAAAACGAATCATTTCAGACAACGGTAAACAGTTTATCGGTAACCCATTTAAAGCCACCTTACACCAGCTGAATATTGAGCATACTACAACCACTTATTATTGCCCAAATGCAAATGGCAGAAATGAACGCATGCACGCCACCCTACATGATATTATTAGCAAATATATCAAGGGGAACCACCAATACTGGGACCTATACATTAACCAAGCTCTTGAAGCCATCCGAGTAAACGTGAACGATACCACAGGAATGTCACCCTTTCTCATGCTATACGGAAGAGAACCAAACTTTCCGTTAGACAACCTACTTCTCCCACAAAGAAAATACATGGGAGAAGATCCCGTCGAAATAATCCTTCAAGAAAAGTATAAAGCTCACCAGATTGCACAAAGAAATACGCAGAAGGCATTTCACAAGAAACAGAAACAACATGATAAATCAGCCAAGCTACCAACGTACAAAATAGGAGACAGAGTATACTACAAGAAACATGTACGCAGTTCAAAATTCGATGACCGATGGTTAGATGGCTACAAAATCATGAAACAAACTACGCCTGTAAACTTCATTATTTGGAATGAAGAGAAACAACACCAAACAAAAGCTCATGTAAAACAAATCAAAATTGATAATCACCGGCCCATTCCGCCTCTGACGACAAATACAAGACCAGTCAGAAAGGCCACCCTAAATTATAATCCATCCAGCACAGATTCGTCTGACATATCAGAGTCAGAGACGACAGACTCTGAATTTTACCAAGACGACCACATACCCAGACCACCCACAGATGAAATACATCGAGCAAGACAACAACGAGACTCGTCCGAAAGCGAAGAAGATATCCCACCACTTGAATTGTGTAATCGACTACAAGACAGAGACCTGCGCATTAGAAATGAAGAAATCATGCCTCAGACGTCACACGATGACAACAACCAAGCACCTCATATCCACACTCAAACTTACTCCCGCAGTGATAAATCGTCAGCTGATACCTATCACACCCCCAGTTCAGGCAGTTTTAGTTTTAATACTAGTGAAAACCAAATACTGCTATCCCACAAGAACAAGATTGCTCGTTCAGAACAATCAGATCCTGAAGAAACTATACCCAAGCAGATTGTTGAACCATATACCAGCAATCTTTATGGAGACGAAACAGAACAAGACATGAGAGAAGACAGTGTCAACCCCAGCACAGCTTTGTCAGACCCCAACGAACATAATGACAGAAAAATGGTAGAATTATATGAACAAGAAACAGACATTGATACAGCTAGTTCTATTGAAACCAGTGATGCGGATAGTACATTATTTGTATCAGTCAGCTCCAGGGTCAAACGCGCCTATACAGCAGGGTCAGATGACTCACCTCCTGTCGTTAAATGCATGAAATTGCCACAAAATGAAATCAGACGAAAAATATTGAAGAAACGCTATCGTGTTCCAAAGCCCAGCCGAGAAGTGTTAGCCTCAGCTCTACTAGTCAAAAACAACAGTGTGCAAATTACTGCGCCCACTGTAAAAGACGTTAATGTTCCACAGGCCCAAGTCAGAAGAAAAATCAAGGCGAAACATATACCTGCCTCAAAACTAACAGATGTTCCAGCCATACAAACCCCTACCACAGTGAAACCATCACCGCAATCAAAAGGTGTTACGCCATCACCGCATTCGCCAATGTCCTCAGAGCCCCAACAATCAGCAAATGCAGTGTCACCCACAGTTACTCAGTATGATGCTCGCCTAACCAGTCGTGACATTGCAAAGTTAGAGATGGCGGCACAACTAAAGGACTTATTACTGAAGCTTTGCTGAGACACGCCCCTCGAGTCTTCAATGTACATGCCATTCCATGTACGGCCAACGCATATGTGAAAAAAACCTTTTAACAATGTACTAACCTTCCTATGTACTTTATTTTCAGTTTCTGACAGTTCAAATGACTTGCTTCCAGACTAAGATGTCAAAAGCCCCACTGAGAAACTTTTTTCCAGCCTTAGAATACTGATGCATCAAGACCAGCCCACGGAAGATTTTCTTTAGATAGTATAGTTGTGAAATAAAAATAACAAAACAATTGATAACACACGGTGTTACGAGTTTACAGACACCTCTGTTGTAACATTCATCTCCACTTTTGTAACTGATCATATTCCACGCTCCATTCACCAGCATTTTCATGCAGACACTTTACACCAGTATTTTTTTCTTACCCCATACTAATATTTCTTTGATCTATATTATGCTAAACTCCTTTATATCTATCACCTTGATCAATCATACTGTTCCTAATATGACATCTCTTAACAGCACATAATTCATACCCAATACTAGTATTGCATGTTATGCTAGTTTTCTCCACAGGATTATTTATTTTCAAATGTACATTATTATTTTAGACCCAGATGTATATTAGTACTGTCAAGAATTTTAAACATTCTCCTAAAGAGATTCCATATCCCAACCTTGACTCTCTATAATAAGATTTCCTTCACCCCACTGTTACAACATCTTTAACTTACTATTTTTCCATTCCACCATATTGAGACGACATTCTAGACTTGTGATCTTTTAAATCCCTATCATATTCATTCCTTGGAATTACAATCATGTTGTAATCAGGAGATCCTTGATGTACCCTTTCCTCGCCACTTATTGACAACAGACACTGCTACAATATTCACTCTATTCTAACCTAAACTATTACTTGCAGCCCTATTGGTTAGGATTTACTATTAGAAATGTTGATAGTATATCTAGTGTTTAGTGAATTGATTTTTATCATTCTTTCGTACTTGTGATACAAACAGAAAAGACATTAAAAAAAAAACAATTAGAATGTTTTTTATATAGGATTGCTATATGTTTATATGCCACCCTCACACATTTTGATGATGATAAGCCAATATTGTAAAACATTGACTGCCCTGAGGTTAGCAGCTGAAGAAGAAAATAAATAAATCACCCTATACCAGTTATACCCCCACCAGCATGATCTCTGATACTCCAACAATTTTTGTTGATACTGCCTATCACAAATACCCCAATGACATTTGCGCATGCTGAATTTCTGCAAATGAAGAATCCCTTGAGAGCATTAGTATATGCTAACACCAGATTGAACAAATTGCACCTATTTGTTGATGATGCCTTTGCCCATGTTAAAGAAATAGCATTTGCACATGCTGACCTAGCAAATGAAATACCCCTCTACAGCATTTGTATATGCTGAACCCACATTGAATACCCCATTACCACATGATAACCACTAATGACACATGAGATGAAGAAGCAACTGGTTATGTATGATGAAAATGCCATTTTATATTAAGGTGAAACTTTATGTTGTCACAACTGAGATTTTGTTGTAATGTTTATGCACAAAATCCCCCACATTAACATTGGAGGAATAATCTTAGTCTTTCGTGGTTACGAGATAAGACAAAGAGATAATGGAATATTTTATGAATACCATGGACATGGAACAAATCAGAGCAGATGATTGTTACACATATGAGGACCATATTTGAAGTCATTATTGAAGGATTATCAGTAGACAAGAGACACAAATGAATTATGATAATCCCATGGAATCACAGGTACTAAGGACACAAAATGGAGATTAAATAATGAAAAAAAAAAAAAAAATAATGACTGAATAATTGCTATGCCCAGAGGTAAAGGAAATAGAGATACATCCGCATTTTTGGAGAAGATATCTCTTTGATTTTTGCACATTGCCTTTGTAATATGAACATTGTTGTATAACAAATGACTATTCCTTATCACGAATTACAGAATGTTGTAAGATAGTTGGAATAAATTGACAATTTAAAATACTCATAACATACCCAGAATTACAGGAGAGAAAATAAATATATGATTGATGAAATTGGACGTACTGAGATTCTGCTCACCCCGAGGATATTGAAAAAAAATAATGTTATCCCAAGGACAGACATGTCACAGATATATCATGGAGATATTATGAAAAAAAAAAAAAAAGAATACCTAGATTGGAAATGCAGCAAACTTGGTCAAGGATACCAGGAAATAGACCCCGCCCCACACTTAAGATAACTGACGGATGAGATTTTTGAATTATAAGTACCATAAGTCACCCATCTGGCTGTAGTCAGCGGATGTTACAGGCACCACATAACTCTGACTAACCCTCGACCAGCGAAGGCAGAGTTGGTGTCGAAATTTTGCACATATGTAAAAAGACATGTTTTTGTTCATGTTTTGGTAAAGTCTAGACATTTATGTTAATGGTTCTATAAATGATTAGTTGATATATTGATGATAAATATTCGCAGATATAGTACATGGACAATTAATAAGGATATATTTCCAGTACAGAATAAGAGGAATAGGAAGGATCCACATTTTAAATATTGGAGCACCATGAGCGATGAATTGGACTTATAAAGAAAATGGAAATGGTACACTGTATGCAAGGATAACCAGAAATAATATGGATAAATAGTAGTCAGAGTGCCAGGAACTTTGTCTTATAAGAATATTGTAGATTCCTCACGATCAATTGATTATTTTCTTCCTTTCTATGTCACATTTTTTGAGTGATGACCCCAAAATTTTTTTTTCATCTCATATTGTCAAACAGTTCTTACATCTCAGTTGATAGTTCCATAAATAATTGTTTGATGTGTTTTGCATAAAGGTATTGCTAGATAAGGTAAATAGGGAGTTACTAAGGATGAATTCTCAAGAAAACAGGAGGACTAGAATAAATACAATGATATTGGAACACCATAAATGATACATTGGTGTTATGAAAAAAAAAAAAGGAGACAAATATAAATTGTATACAAGGATGCCTCGAGAGTGACAACATGGATACATATTGTCAAGGGTATAAGCAGTTGTCTTAACAGAGAAAATAAAGTAATACGGAACCCAATGTAGAAAATTCATGATGATTTGGAAACTATATTTTTCTTTTCCCTTATATTTCATAATATGATAGTAACACATTCGTCTGTTGGTTGCTGAATAATTTGATGTTTGAAAATTGATGTATGGTAAGTCAAAGAAGATCTTTGAAGAATAAATATATATATAAAATAATATTTCTAGGGAAGAGTTCACACAAAAAAAAAAAAAAATACTGTATTGACAGAAAAGAAGGAATGATTAGAAATAACTGACTAATGGACAGGATCACCACCAGACGCACGAATATTGGAGACAAACATCACATATTTTGAAGAAGAAAAAAAATGTAATATAGAACATTTTCTACAGTGACGGACTTAGAACGAATTTATACACTTACCATTTGGAAAATGTCAATAACCAGAAACATTCAGATAAATAAATAAGGATAAGCCATGAGGTTTTAATGCTTTTATTGTGAAAAATGATTACTTATAAAAATGATGCTGGTTGTATTATCGTCTGATAAAATATGCATATTATGTCTAGAGATGTTTTCTACATGTAATAATGAGCAAGTGGCTCATTCACTAAAAAAAAAGAAGAAGATGATGATGAGTACCCATGAAAACATTGGCTATTCTATGAAAGTGGATTGCCATTACCATAGGAATTAGAGATTTTGGACATTTCTTGGAATATTGCAGAGTACTTGGGAAATAGAATAAATAAGTACGCCAGGAAAAAAAAAGATTTTTTAAGTACTTGCAGGCTTTTAATATGGAGCAAATAACAGGAAAAGAAAAGAGATAACACCCCCACCATATCTAGGAGAATGTAATCAACTATATTTTTGAATGAAATGTAATAGATTATGATAATCCAGCCAAGTTCGGCAAATGAGATAGTTTATTGTTCATTCCCCAGTGTTGCCACTCGTCACAATTTTTTTAGTGATGACCTTATGATTGTTTTGCAGATTTTGTTGGGCAGTGTTGCCAATTTGTAAATTTGGTTGAAATATGTATTGATGTGAAAGATAGTTTGCAATTTTTTGGAGATGATGTCCATCTATAAGGCCCCTTTATAGACGACAGTCCTATATAGACATAGGAGCTCAGATGTAAGAATTTCGTTAAATTTTTCCGAATTATTTTTGGACTTAGAAAAATTTTTGAACTTTGAATTTTTTCAGAATTTTTTTTGAACTTAGAAATTTTTGGGGATGAATTTTTGTTATTGATAGTACTCAAATGTCTCCCTACGGGATACATTTGCGGAGCCCCGGGATCTATATGTAGCCGTGTACATAGCTGTTCCTTTGGAAACAGGCTAAAAAAAACCAGATTAGCATATAAATTTCTACTTTCCGAGAAACGGATTAAATGTTAATTAGGATAAAGTCGCTTTACAATGTCAAAATTAGTCACGTGATTTTTATCCAATCGTGAGCTCAGGATAAATTTTTTTTA
>JAMPIV010018830.1:0-355344 GCA_024509875.1 Oreohelix idahoensis
TCAGGGCTGGCTGCTGGTGAACAGGTGGCGTGTTCGGTAATGTCAGTCTGTATAATTAAATGGTATATTATTTGTCAGCTTATGATGGGCTATCAAACTAGCTAGGTTTTATTTTTCATAGTTTTATTATTAAGAAAAACCTACTTTTCTCAAGGTTAGTTTTTGAAATTTTGTTTTTGAAAACGTTCTCCACGGCAATTTCTGGACCGCTGTATTCAAACAACCATACTAAGTGCGGTTTTTAATCTAAAGTTGGCTAATGACAGAACGCGTACTTAGATGACGACACTGTTTCTCACTCTACATACATAGTGACTTAGGTACTAGTTCGTTCTGCTCCTCATGTTCATCTTACAGTTTGTGTCAACTTAGTGACCGTGAATCTTTTTCCCCCTTGAAAAAAACTAACTCAAATTTGGCGTCTTTTTGCGCTTTCTAGATTCATAACCACCGTGTTCAGGACATCCGTAGCTTAATGAATTTTTATAACTCGTCGTTTCCCTCCTGTCCAAAAAGGGTTTAAATACCAGTTTACGTCTGCTGCATTGTCTGCTAACTCGAGTTTAGGTTTCAATGGGGCGGTTAGGAAACGCTGGCATGGGGCGAGGCATGGTATCACTAGTATCTTAACGCATTATATTATAATCCACCTTCATGTTATCTTATCTAATGGTCGGGCTATTTTAAAAGTTGTATCCGACGCGTTAAATTAAATCACCACAGCATCTCCTCTTCTTGATGAAACATTGCACTTATCTGCTAAAGTTGTCCAAAACCAGTGATATCACATAGAGCACTTTAAAAATTAATCCTCAACGGTCCTATTGCCATATTACTTCTAAATTTTGATTCACAGGGGCGTGATTACTGAGGAATAATGTCTTGACGGACAGATTCATATGAACCCCGGGATCTATTCGTAATGTAATAAACTGATTATACGGTTTTACTAAACAATAAAAGACACCTATGTACAAAACAGATCTTGGCATTTTCATGTTGCCTGGCTTCTGAAGATAAGAACAGTAGGGGCTGATGATCCGTTCGTGGACCACATAAGAAAGTACCTTACCATACAGATTATGAAATTTGAATAACTTTTTTTAATGGCACTGGATCTATATCGTTAAACCTTCTTTTTTCGCTTGTGGCAATATTCCACTTGCTCCGCGCTTTATTTCAAAATTTGCGGCGATGCATATATGCGGATTGGGTTCTCAGTTCCCCCATTCGGTGTGAAGATGACCCTTGCACTGAGGCCTGCCCCCGAGGCCTATCATTACTGTGCATCTGTTCTCACACAAAGGTCCCTGTGTCACAAATCAGGCAATTTTGGATGAAATAGGCTTTGCTAGTGAGTTAACTAATTTTCCTTTATTCTCCTATGGAATGAAATTCTCCGATTTGCGCAGTGTCTTTAACGCTCTAATTTTATCTGGGATGTCCCTTGCCGAGTCACAGATCAGGTCAGGAGGAGTCATCATATAGAGTTATATAATGTTGTTGATGATATTGTTTGGTTGAAAATCTCCACAGTAATGACACGAATGATCGCACGTCTTTTTTTGTTTGTGGTCTAGGTGCTCTCTGCAGTTTTTCCAAGTTCTTAGGATCAGGGGTCATATTACCCTGATATACAGTTGTGTGTCCCATAGATTATCCGAACTCTTTGCATCCAATACAACTCATTTTTGTTGGCCTAGCAGTTAAGTTCGCCTCCCGAAGTCTATCAAACAACATCTCCAGAGCTTCAATGTGTTCTTCAAATGTCTCTGTGGCGACGAGAATATCATCCATGAAATTCGTGATACATGGGATATTCAGGGGATCCAACAATTTGCGCATCATCCTTGAAAACACACTCGGAGCATTTTTCAGTCCGAATGGTAGCATATTGAATTCATAATGTCCATCCGAAGTGCTAAAAGCCAAATAAGGTCTCACTTCAGGCTTCACTGGGATCTGGTAATAGCCTTTACTAAGATCCACCTTTGAAAAGTATTTTGCCTTGTTCATTCTGGCAAATAACTGTTTTGTGTCTGGTAATGGATCCACTTGTCCTTCTGTGACAGCATTCAGTTTCCTGTAATCTATGCACAGTCTATGTTCCCCAGACGGTTTCCTCAACAAAACTACACTGCAGCTAAAATAAGATTCACTGTGTGAAAATAATCCCCTCCTTCAACAAATAATCTATTTCTTCTTTCAATGCCTTTCTCCTTCGCGAACGGAATAGAATAGGCTCTCATACAGATTGGGTTTGAGTCTACCAGTTTCATGTCATACTGTAGCAAATTTGTATGGCCTGGTTTATCTGTTAATACATCTGTATGTTCCTCCAGAACCTGTTGAACTCTCTCCCTCTGCTTTTTAGTCAGGTGCTTACTGACTTTTACTTGTGCTGCTGTTTCACAAGGATGTAATGGGTATTCATGTGAGGTGAGTGGTTCCTTTTGCATTTGAGTTGCGATAGCTAAGGTCAGTAAGTGGGTGCTTTCCTGGAGTGGTCTGTCCAGATACTTCTTTAAAAAACAGGTTTACATGACAAACTTTCTCCTTCCCCTTTTTGTCAATTTTATAGTTTGTTCTAGACACCTTCTCTAGATCCGTATATGGACCTCGCCATCCAATTTCTCATTTATTCTGGCTGCACCGGTTAGTAGTAGAGTGATATAGCACCTTCTCTCCACTATGGCCAGTTCTCTGTCCTTTGCCTTCCTATTAAAATATGCTGCATGTTTCTTCCTGGCTTGTTTCAAATTATCATTTGCCAGTTTCCATCCAGCTTTCAAACGATGGTGGTCAGTTCGTTTCACTGTGTATTGATATGATGAGGTAACAGTCTACTCTTCTGCTTTTCTCATCTGTCCAGGTCCTTAATAAGGCTTTCTAATGGGACCTTTGGTTATTGGCCTCCCAACTTAGCAGAGTTGCCGGGGGAGCCATCCCGGTTGAACTATGTGGTACCTCCCGATACGCAAACCATGCGGCGGGCAGGAATTGATCCCACAGATCCGGTTTTTCGTGTGCCAGCTTTCTCAGGATAGAAATGAGAGTCCCGTTGAACCTCTCTACCTGGCCGTTCCCTTGTGGATGGTACGGACTGACTACAATGAAAGTGTCTGGCTTGAAATAGCTTAAAAACTTCTTCCGTTAGTTTTCCCCTTTCAATTGAAACTGTGAGCCATGTTTATCCAGTCCAAAGCCCCCCCCAATTTTGATGCCGGCGGGAATCCTAATCGCCGTGAATAGCCATGTAGTAAGTCTACCTGCTACATTGTTTTGAATCAATTGATGGCAGGTCTACGCGCCTCTCCCCACATAGAAACAAGTGTCCACCAGAGTAAGGATGTAACTGTTGTTCCTTCCTCTTGGTCCAGTAGTTCCCGCATCAGAGGTGCGTCCCACAATATCCACTGCGCACATTATCACAAGCGAATGCATTTTGGCATTACCCGTCTCAGGTCAATGATGTATTGTTCCCACTATGGGCATTTTCCACCAAGAAGAGTGCAAGGATGTAGCCAAGTTCACAATGCTTTGGAGTACCCTTTGATGCACATTCTGGACAGGATTACCTGACATATCTTTTTATACATCCTCCGTTATCCTTATATGGCCATGGGAAGTTAATGACAAAGTCCGCTATACGCTGTAACTAGTGTGCCATCATTCCACCATATAATGATTTCCCCTTTGTTGACCACTGAAGGAATGACATGCATTTTGCCGAGTTCGCATCACGTTTAGTCCCTAGTATCCTTGAAGTACAGTAAGGGACGAAGAACCAGCTGGTCTGTCTGTCCACATTTGTTCCAGTCTTCCGGCCCTTCCTGAGATAGGGAATCAATTTGTTCTTCACAAATACCCTAGTAGTATGTCTCCCTTGTTTGGGAGGTGTGGGGGTTTGGGCAATTGTTTTCAAAATTATCGATTGGCACCGTGTGAGTCATTTCGGGTCACTTTCCTAGCGCATGCGCCTCAAGCCTGCTCATCTCCTCATCCTTGTTAGAAAGTGCATTTATTGGGTTTCACTTCTATCTTCCTCCTATTTTTCTGTGTACCTGGTCTGCACTGTCGCCATGATCACAGTCCTCTCGGGATTCCCCAAGAAGACGTATCTACACCCCAATATCAGAGGGTAGATTGGTTCATCTATCACTGCTGCTCTGATTTCTCCTTCCACATAGCGAGTTTTCACCGTTATCCTTGCGATGCTAAGTGTCATGAGTGGTATGTCCTTAGTCGCCCCTTGTATTTCCACTGTTTCTGTGGTATACTGACTTGGGTCCACTAGGCTAGACTTCACAACTGAATCATAATCCAAACCTGTATCATAAAGGCACCTTATGGTGACCCCATTACAAATAACATCCTCACAAACTGGGTGGGGGGGTGATAAGGTTCCTGCTGTCCATTAGGATTAACCTTTAATCTTTTGGGTCCCCGACTTTATTGCAGCAATGTTTGAAGGTTTCCTTTACAAAATTCGGTGTTATGGTTTGTTCTTTATTCACACCATTTTGCACCATCTCTTTCCTTGGTTCAATAACGGTTTTTCTTTTCATTTATATTTTTTGGTCATTGTAGAACTGTGAGTTTCTGTCACACGATAATCATTTCTTGGCCTATCAAAGTTTGTCCTGCCTTTATTAACCCCTGTTCTCTGGTTATCAAATTTCCTTTAAATTGCTGTGGAGCTTTAAAATTTTTCTATGTGATTTCTTTTTAGTGCCACTTACCTCTGCTCTGGGATGCTTGAGGATACCTCTCAGCGACATTTGTTAAAACCTCCCCCTCCAACCTCTCGTACCTGCACCTTGTTCCATGAGAAACTTTCTCAGGTCTGGAGCCATGGACTCTCTTAATTGCTCTATAAGGACCATTTCCTTAAGATCTTGGGTTTTCCCCAGAGAAGTCCATTTCTCTCCCAAATAGGTTTCCAGTCTGGCAGAGGAGATTGGTGGTATGTGGGGACCTTCCCCAGACAAAAGTTTTGGCATTTTCTAATAACGTGATTCTAGTACGATAAAATTCAACCATTCTTTCTTTTCATATTCTCAATAACTAATGAGCCTGCTTTATTAGGTCATGTCTATAATTGTCTTGGTCGTCTCTATTCATCTTAGCAAAGAACTTCATAGAGAAGTAGTTACCCTCTCAGCTCCACATTGTGAGTGATAACTTAAGACTCCAGCTCCCTCTCTGCTCTCTAAAACATAAGTAGTAGCTAATAATTTCGAATCTATGAGGTACGTCCCTCGATGTCATCATCTTTCTCACAACAAAATGTTCTAAATGAAACCCCATAGCTGAGGTTGAGGCTCCCTGACTAGGCGTAGCATCTGAGGCAAAAGGACTGGCACCATTTTCAGGAGCATGGCCTTGTAATTCCAGCTCCCTTAGTCGTAATTCGTGCTTCCTTTGCAATCTTCTATCTTCTGCTATCCTTTCGGCCTTTTTTTCTTCTGCCTCCCTTTGCTGTCGTTTTTCTTCTGCTTCTAATTGGAGCCTTTTACTCTCCCTATCTGCCTCCAATGCTTTTGCCTCTTTGTCAGCCTCAATCTGCAACCTCTTAAGTTCTTTATCAGCCTCAATTTGTAACCTCTTCTCTTCAGCTAACCTCCTATCTTCCCTTTCAATATACTTGTCACATTCTGAAGTTACATACTGAATTAAAACCTGACCCCCCATGTTTCATCTCCTTCGCCGTCAGCACAGCAGCCGATCTAAATTTTGCTAGATCTGCCATACTCAACATACAATTTAGCAATGACTAAGGTAATTTCCAAATATATAATGACCAAGGTAATTCTAAGTATATAATGACCAAGGTAATATATTAATTACTTAATCAACTAATTACCACTGGCTGTGAAGATTCATCAACTTTTATTTTCCACTTTTTATTTTAAGGGACACTTTTAAATTTATACAACTCTGTCCCCACTAGTTTACTTCCCACACCAGGAGATCCTACTATCTTTGATAAACTTAATCCCCGGACAAGACCCCAATATTTGTAGTGGTTTTTGATGTTATTGGATGATTGTTATGTTACCTAGTGTACTGTATGAGGTCAGCTGTGAAGGCTCCTGAGATAAAAGTTTATGTGAATTACAGGAGGCCTTTCTGCTACCACTTACGACCTCAAACAGACGTATTAGACTATTATGAATGTTAGCTACGTTAAAAAGTCTAGGGTACTGTAATGTAATGTGTAGTTAATATAATATACAGACACACACATGTAATCAATAAGTCTAATAATAATAATAAACTCTACAATACACTGAACTAACTCTGGCTGTTATAGTTTAAGTTTTAAAATCTTTTAAATTTATTAGTTCTGAACCAATTTTTATTTTGGTCAGAACATATGAAATGATATGGATTTATCAATGAAATGCATATATATATGGCATAATAAAATGTAATTTGTGTACATAGGTATATTATAAGAATGGTTAATATTACTATTATCTCTAATGTCTTTGGGAGAACTAGCACTGGATGTTTCGTTGGAGTGGCGTCATCACGCCCAATCTGTGACTATAAAGATCATTGTCCATTGACTTATGGAATGAAGTAAATGTTATATTTCTCAATAGTTATTTCTTTATTTGATGGTGGAATAGTTGTGAATCTCCAGCAGGCCAGGTTTTCACTTATCTTGCCTGAGACGATCTGGTATAGGATTCTTGTGGCCCACTCCTCTCCGTAGCTGGAGTAGTATGTTAAGCTGCACAGACACCAATGTTAGGCGGCACAGACATCCGCTTGTGTACTCTTACAAAAGCATTTGGCACCACTTTAGTGCCAAAACAGAAACTTCTGAAACAAAATTTTGTGCCATGTGTCAGTACTCTATCTACTGCGCCACTCTTATACACACAACAACACCACACAACAACATTACACAGACTGGGTCAGATCTCTCTGACCAACATAGCACATCTTACCCAGTTGTTTTCAAATAGTACCAGTTCCCCAAGACTGCATTGCATCTGAGATATATTCAATAGTTTCCTCTTTCATTCAATAAGATGGGTGATATGTTCCCACTGAACTCAATAATAGATCCGCCTTCCATAGTCTTAGATTTCCATATATTATTTGTTTGTCTCTAGGCCCTGGACTGCGGCTGGAGACCTAGATCAAGCACTTACTTGTCGTAATCATTTTTCATGATATGGCAGTATCAATCACTCAAAATATTAAAATAAACAAGATAAATGCTTTTATCCTTACCACAATTCAGAAGTGAGAACACAGTTACTTAATACTAGCAAAACTCAGCTGAGCTGCTGGCTAGAGTATGGCGTCCCACTGAATGTTATGTATTATTTCCTGGAAAATACCACTAGCAGTTAAGAACTGTGTTACAGGACAGACTTCTATCGAATGGCACAAATGTGCGTCTCTATCCCGCTAATATAAAAATGCGTTGGCCAATCAGATCAGAAGACTAAGCTTTTCAATTTAAATTTTGAAAATGAAGTCAAAAGTTCATCTCAATTTTTCAAATGTACGTCGGTCACATTTTGGCTTTTTCCTAATTTCACTTGTTGTTTTGGACTACTACATGTAAAAACTGCACAAACCTGCCTCCTAAGTTATTTTTAGCCACTATCTACCGAGTTTGCCCCGCTAGTTCATTGCAGTTTGATTTTGCATTTTTCTGTCTCAAGGACGCAAAAATGTGACTTTAGTGAAAGTATGCACAACAATACTGTTCGCTAGTCTGATAGGAACAATACGGTCTTTCGTCAATATCTTCCGTGTTATCTGTCCGTCTGTATAATTAAAAGTATATTATTTGTCAGCTTAAGATGGGCTATCAAACTAGCTAGGTTTTATTTTCATAGCTTTATTATTAAAGAAAAACCTACTTTTCTCAAGGTTAGTTTTTGAAATTTGTTTTTGAACGTTCTCCACGGCATTTGCCGCTGTATTCAAACAAAACAACTAAGTGCGGTAAAACGTCTAAGATACGACTGTTTCTAACAAGAGCTAAGGTCTTTTTCTGTCCATTTCCTTACATTGTGTCAACTAGTGGCGTAATTTTTTTCTTTAAACTACAAATTGCGTCTTTTTGCCTTTCTAGATTCAAACACGTGTCCAGACCGTCATAATGATTTTTATCTCCGTTTCCCTCCCGTCTAAAAGGGTACCGTTTCGTCTGCATGTCTAACTAGTTAGTTTCAATGGCGGTAGGAAACGCTGGCATAGGCGAGCATGTATCCTAGTATCTTACGCATTATTTTATCCCTACATGTTATCTTTATAATTGGAGCTATTTTAACGTTGTATCACGGTAAATTCATCACAACTTGGCAGCTTTAAGTGGGTACTTAGCTGCCAGTAAGATGTCGGTTGGTTTCGGCATTAACCGATTTTTGGTTTTTCGCAGGTTGTAGACTAGTTCTCTCTCGTCACTGGTCGAGTCTGGTGGCTGGAACACGTCTCTCGAAGTATCGTGGGGTAATTACGTAGATGATCCAATCGTCTTCAAGACCCGTCTGATGTTGGTGTCTAGCTTTGAATGAAGGCCACTTATACCACACACTTGTTCCACAGATTAGTACCATCAATTGGTATCACCGACTACTATCATGAAATGAGAGAAAAACAAATATCCCTCCTGACTATTGGGTCTGCTGACACGAAAATCAGGTGTCTCTCCCTTTCATTCCACCATCCCATCTGCCTCAGAACTTTACCCTCTCTGAGCATTAATGTTAATCCCAGTGAGCGGAAAACACCCACTAAATTTATATAAAACATGTTTACATGTACATATGCACTGGTTGAAAAGGTTAATATAATAATTATGTACATTATTTCTGTCATCATCCACTCCTTGCTTATTATGAAACTGGGGACTACCTCTGCTTTTGGTTCTGTATGAGAAATCTGCATGAAGCAGTCATCAGTGCTCGCAGTGGTTGTTTTAGAAACCATCATTCTATATGCTGAGGTTGCCAGCCTCGTATGAATTTGGACCTCCCCAGCAATTTTTACATGTTAATATTGCAAAACACAGAACGATAAAATGTACCACTTACCTCTAACTTTGGGCAATACAGACTTCTGGCTCAGAGATATAGTTTCGACAGCTTGGTTAAGATGCCTCATACATGTGGTCTGCGGTATTACTTTAACTAGAATCCCACTTCGCGTTCAGGTTCCTTGGATGCTGGGCTTGCTTTCTGTATTAGTAGATGTAGAGTTTTCTTGCTGTGTAAGTTCAGAAGATGCTCAAATACGTTGTCCAGTCCTTTAAATTAGAATTCTGATTCTATTCCTGTTTCCAAAGGTTGTTATTGCCGGGAGTTGTAGTGAGGATAAGCTCTCACTGCAGATAAAATACTTCTATGGCACGCGCCTCAAACAGCCTCTGACAACCAAGTCCAGCTCCCGGCCTTCACGTGTTGCTCAATTTGAGCACGGCGGAACTGTTTCCACTGACGGGAGAAGGGGCAAAGGCGAGCGACTGGCGCCTTAAAACCAGCAGCTTCGGGCAGATAGGGCTCGTGATCCTTGGTTGGTAGCTTATCTAAGAGAAGGAACTCTGAATTCAAACCACCGCTGCCTTGCGGGAATATCCATTTATGGAATTGGCTTCGGGAGTAAACCCTGAGGATAAATCCGGAGTCGGAGTCCCTAAGGCAGTCTAATGTCGATTCGACATTATTCTGGCAACTCCTGCGACATGGCCGGTACCAAACTGTATCGGCTACTGCCGTTACTTTGGATCTACCGGCTGTGTGGAGAGGGGGAACATGCTGCATGGGCAACAGCTTGATCTCCATATAACTGTGCCCAAGCTCGCGCCCTGGAGAGGACACTCCAGCTTCACCCTATAGGTGTCGGCAAAACACGGGAAGTAGCAGTTACCGGTTATAAGCTTTTTGCCCAATTGGCGTAGGGCATGGCGCCAGGAGCTACTTCCGACAGTGGGAGAGGTTCTAGGATCTCACTGGACAGCTACCGCCCGCTTCAAGCTGGGCAGCCCCCAGTCAATAAGGTGTTGTCCCGCCACTGTCTGCTTTCCCCATTGGGTGCATGGGGATTAGGGTCAAACCCGAACTGTGGACAGAAAATTTTGCACCAAGCAATTATCGAAAAAATAGAAATAAGCAAACTCTCAGATTGGGATGCTGGAACGTCCGGACTATGTTGACTGGACTATCCGAAAACCTACAGGATGTAAACGATGTAAGGAAGACAGCCATAATTAATGATGAGCTTAAACGACTTCAGGTGGATATAGCTGCACTTCAGGAAACGCGCCTGGCGGGCTCTGGAACGGTGAGCGAGAAGGACTACACATACACATTTTATTGGCAAGGGAAAGATCTTAATAAAGCTAGAGAACACGGAGTAGGTTTTGCGGTCAAAAAATCGCTAACTAAAATGGTTGAACCAGGCGAGAATGGATCAGAACGCCTGTTAACGCTCCGCCTGCAAACTAGCACAGGTCCCATCACCCTTGTCAGTGTGTATGCTCCTACTCTGTACTCTGCCTCAGAAGCTAAAGATGAGTTCTACGAGAATCTAACAGTAATTATCAAAAGCATACCTAGGCAAGAACAGCTTGTTCTCCTTGGTGACTTTAACGCTAGAGTGGGTGCCGATAATGTTTCATGGCCTTCATGTCTGGGCAGGTTTGGTATTGGCAAGATGAATGAAAATGGACAACGGCTCTTAGAGTTGTGCGTCCACCATGACCTCTGCGTGACCAACACCTACTTTCAGACAAAACCCCAGCATAAGGTGTCATGGAGACACCCACGATCCAAGCACTGGCACCAACTTGACCTGATTCTCGTCAGAAGGCCACTCCTCAGGTCTGTGCTCTCCACGCGCTCGTACCATAGTGCAGACTGTGATACAGATCACTCCTTGGTTTGCTGCAAAATCAGAGCACAACCAAGAAAACTCTATCGTGTCAGACATGAAGGGAAACCACGCATTGATACCAGCAAGATGTCAGACCCTTTCATGATCGCTCAATTCACTGCGACCTTCGAGAAAGTGCTCAGTAGCCCTCAGCATGGTGATACTATTACAGAGAACTGGGAGCATCTACGGAACACCATTCAAAGTACTGCACTTGCCACCTTTGGTAAGAAAACAGCCAAGTCAAATGACTGGTTTGATGCTTCATCAGATGTGATGGCACCTGTCATTGAAGCTAAGCGCAGTGCTATGAATGAATACAAACGTTCACCGAGTGCCAGAACCCTACAGATCCTGAGGGCTACGAGAAGCAAAGTTCAACAAACTGCTCGACGCTGTGCAAATTACTACTGGCTCCAGCTCAGTGAGAGCATCCAGATCGCAGCGCAAACAGGCAACATTAGACAAATGTATGACGGTATAAAGAAAGCACTTGGCCCCCATAAAAGTAAGACGGCACCGCTAAAAACCATCAGCGGAGAGAAGCTAACCGATAAGGGTAAGCAGATGGAGAGGTGGGTCGAGCACTACTCTGAGCTTTACGCTAGAGACAATACTGTTACGCCTGCAGCCCTTGATGGTGTCAACAGTCTGCCAACTATGGAGGAGCTGGATGCCGAACCAACATTAGAGGAACTCAGCATGGCCATTGATAGCTTGGCCTCTGGCAAAGCACCAGGCAGTGATGGGATTCCTCCTGATTTAATCAAATGCTGTAAGAGCACGCTATTACATCCCCTGCATAGGATGCTGTGCCAGTGCTGGGAAGAGACAACTATTCCTCAAGACATGCGAGATGCCAAGATTGTAACACTGTATAAAAATAAAGGAGACAGAAGTGATTGCAATAACTACAGAGGCATCTCTCTTCTTAGTATTGTTGGTAAGGTTTTTGCCAAAGTCATCTTAATGCGACTACACAAGTTAGCTGAGCGCATATACCCAGAGTCACAGTGTGGATTCCGAGCTGGCAGATCAACAACAGACATGATCTTCTCTCTCCGCCAGCTTCAGGAAAAAATCAAGAGAGCAGAAAAGACCATTATATATCGCCTTTATAGACCTCACAAAAGCATTCGACCTGGTTAGTAGGGATGGACTCTTTAAAATCCTCCTGAAAATAGGCTGCCCTTCTAAAATGCTGGAAATGATAAAGTCATTCCATGACGGCATGAAGGGAACAGTCCAATATGCTGGAAGCACGTCACAGCCCTTTGATATACGAAGTGGCGTTAAACAAGGCTGTGTTCTGGCTCCGACCCTCTTCGGAATCTTCTTTGCCTTACTCTTAAAACATGCATTCAGAGATGCAACTGAAGGAATATGCCTTCACACTAGGTCAGATGGCCGTCTGTTTAATCTTTCAAGGCTGAAGGCAAAAACAAAAATCAGAAGGGTCACTGTAAGAGACTTGTTGTTCGCTGATGATGCTGCAGTCGTCACTCAAAGCCAACAGGAGCTTCAGAGCTTGATGAATCGCTTCACTAAAGCATGCAAGGACTTTGGCCTCACAATAAGTCTAAAGAAAACGAATGTGCTGAGTCAGGATGTGGGTGCTGCACCAGTTATCACTATCGATAACTATGAATTGGCAGTGGTGCAACACTTCACATACCTAGGGTCTACCATCAATGACAAACTCTCACTGGATACAGAAATCGACAGCCGCATTGGCAAAGCTGCAGCTACCTTTGCCCGCCTCACATCGCGTGTTTGGGGAAACTCTAAACTCACAATGAAGACCAAAGCTGCGGTATATAATGCCTGCGTCACCAGCACACTCCTATATGGCAGCGAGACCTGGACGACCTATGCTAAGCAAGAAAGAAGGCTCAATACCTTCCATTTGCGGTGTCTACGCCGCATCCTCGGCATCTCGTGGAAAGATAAAGTGACAAATGTCGAGGTGTTGTCACGTGCTGGCCTTCAAAGTATGTATACGCTTCTTAGACAACGCAGACTTCGCTGGCTTGGCCATGTTCGCCGCATGGAAGATGGTCGCATCCCAAAAGATATCTTCTACGGACAATTAGCAGATGGCAAGAGAACAGTTGGGCGACCACAGCTGAGGTTCAAAGATGTGTGCAAGAGAGATATGAGGGCACTGGACATGGATCCAGCAACATGGGAGGATGAAGCTGCCGATCGCTTTAAGTGGCGATGCTATTTAGGCGCCACCTCAGATTGGGCGAAGAGAGGCTCACACAAGAAGCAGAGGTGAGGAGAAAACGTCGAAAGGAGCACCAGGAAAATAAGCAGCTGAGGGCTGTCACCTCAGGGGCGCATTCCCATAGTCAGTTATGAGTGAAGGGGCTATTATTATTATTATTATGATTCTATTCCTTACTCTGGCTTGTCTGACTGTGTTCTTGACGAGTTAAATTAGCAGTACCGTATACTCAGAATATAACTCCGCCTAGGCCGGTCCCAATCCCGGCTGAAAAAAGGAGGAGGGCGGCCTACATGGAGGCCGTAAAGGGGAATCCCCTCCACCATGCAAAGGCACAACAGGCAAATCACCTGTTTGCTTTAAACTTTTGATTACGAGAACTACAAGAGAGAAAACCGGACTGATTCTAAAGGCGACGAACTGGAACGGACTACGACTTATGGAACTTGGAACACAAGAAGTATAAATGGGAAAGAAGAGGAGCTGGTGGAAGAGATGAGGAAAGCAAAACTAGAAATCCTGGCTATAACGGAAACAAAGAAAAAATGACAAGGAGTCATGGATCTCGAAGGCAACACGCTGCTCTACAGTGGTGTACCCACATCTGAAAGCTGAAAGAGCTAAAGGGGGCGTGGGTTGCATTGTGGCTGTAGTGGATTTTGATGGTATTGTATGGTTGATGTCACCTAGTGTGATGTATGAGGTCAGCTGTGAAGGCTCCTGAGATAAATGTAGATGTGAATTGCAGAAGGCCCTTCTTGCTACCACTTACGACCTCACACATATCTTTTTTACTAATGAGTGTGGCTACGTTAAAAATCTAGGGTACTGATATGTAATGTGTTGTGGTAAATTACACACACACAGAGATTTAAGAAGTCTAATAATATTAATAAAATTTATAACACACTGAACTAACTCAGGCTATTTTAGTTTTTAAAGTTAAATTTTTTGATAAATTTATTTTGTTCTGAACCAAATGTTTAGTTGGTCAGAACATAAGAAATATTATGGAGTCATAAATGGAATGTAAAATCATATGACATAATAAAATGGAAAATGTGTAATTAATTATTTCAAATGACTGGTTAATAATAATTATATTAAAAGAGTCACAGGAGAACTTATTACTAGATATGCTGTTGGGATGGTGTAATCACTCCCAGTCTATGACTGCCAAACATTGTCCGTTGACTTAAGGAACAATTCTATATAGTTTAATTTCCCCAATGTCATGGCTTTATTAATGTTGAATTAGGGATAATTTAGTTGAAAATGTCGTTGGTGAAAGTCCAGCAGGCCAGATATGACTTATCTCGCCTGCGTCGATCTTGTACAAAAGTCTTGTGGCCCCACCTCTTATTACAAATAAGGGAGGGAAACCTGAGGCCTGTAAACAGTAAATTAATATGAAACAAATATAAAGGTATGTTATCAGGCACTCGCAGGAAATAAAGAAGTAGAATACCAGACAACAGAAAAAACAACAGACATGAGTGGCTTACCCAGGATTTGAACACCGGACCTTCCGTGCGACAACCCCGCCTAGCCATGCAAGCGAATCACACTATCCGCTCTGCCATCTACGCATCATCAAAAAATGATGTTTCAATGGCAGGTCAATAGTGCGAACCACAATACACGACACCAGAAGTCCTCCATGGGCAGTGCAGCCTATTAATGACGCAATCACTTCTGTTGTATTTCTATCAAGCAGTATAGGCCGAATCCAACAAGACCCTTAGGACCTTAATACTGTGTCCAGTAAATGATAGTAGACTAGAACAGTGAGAACAGGATAGTGGGTAGGTTTGGTATTGTACAAACATTTATTACCAATAAGGGAGGGAAACCTGAGGCCTGTAAACAGTAAATTAATATGAAACAAATATAAAGGTATGTTATCAGGCACTCGCAGGAAATAAAGAAGTAGAATACCAGACAACAGAAAAACAACAGACATGAGTGGCTTACCCAGGATTTGAACACCGGACCTTCCGTGCGACAACCCCGCCTAGCCATGCAAGCGAATCACACTATCCGCTCTGCCATCTACGCATCATCAAAAAAATGATGTTTCAATGGCAGGTCAATAGTGCGAACCACAATACACGACACCAGAAGTCCTCCATGGGCAGTTCAGCCTATTAATGACGCAATCACTTCTGTTGTATTTCTATCAAGCAGTATAGGCCGAATCCAACAAGACCCTTAGGACCTTAATACTGTGTCCAGTAAATGATAGTAGACTAGAACAGTGAGAACAGGATAGTGGGTAGGTTTGGTATTGTACAAACATTTATTACAAATAAGGGAGGGAAACCTGAGGCCTGTAAACAGTAAATTAATATGAAACAAATATAAAGGTATGTTATCAGGCACTCGCAGGAAATAAAGTAAACCTACCCACTATCCTGTTCTCACTGTTCTAGTCTACTATCATTTACTGGACACAGTATTAAGGTCCTAAGGGTCTTGTTGGATTCGGCCTATACTGCTTGATAGAAATACAACAGAAGTGATTGCGTCATTAATAGGCTGAACTGCCCATGGAGGACTTCTGGTGTCGTGTATTGTGGTTCGCACTATTGACCTGCCATTGAAACATCATTTTTTGATGATGCGTAGATGGCAGAGCGGATAGTGTGATTCGCTTGCATGGCTAGGCGGGGTTGTCGCACGGAAGGTCCGGTGTTCAAATCCTGGGTAAGCCACTCATGTCTGTTGTTTTTCTGTTGTCTGGTATTCTACTTCTTTATTTCCTGCGAGTGCCTGATAACATACCTTTATATTTGTTTCATATTAATTTACTGTTTACAGGCCTCAGGTTTCCCTCCCTTATTTGTAATAAATGTTTGTACAATACCAAACCTACCCACTATCCTGTTCTCACTGTTCTAGTCTACTATCATTTACTGGACACAGTATTAAGGTCCTAAGGGTCTTGTTGGATTCGGCCTATACTGCTTGATAGAAATACAACAGAAGTGATTGCGTCATTAATAGGCTGAACTGCCCATGGAGGACTTCTGGTGTCGTGTATTGTGGTTCGCACTATTGACCTGCCATTGAAACATCATTTTTTGATGATGCGTAGATGGCAGAGCGGATAGTGTGATTCGCTTGCATGGCTAGGCGGGGTTGTCGCACGGAAGGTCCGGTGTTCAAATCCTGGGTAAGCCACTCATGTCTGTTGTTTTTCTGTTGTCTGGTATTCTACTTCTTTATTTCCTGCGAGTGCCTGATAACATACCTTTATATTTGTTTCATATTAATTTACTGTTTACAGGCCTCAGGTTTCCCTCCCTTATTTGTAATAAATGTTTGTACAATACCAAACCTACCCACTATCCTGTTCTCACTGTTCTAGTCTACTATCATTTACTGGACACAGTATTATGGTCCTAAGGGTCTTGTTGGATTCGGCCTATACTGCTTGATAGAAATACAACAGAAGTGATTGCGTCATTAATAGGCTGAACTGCCCATGGAGGACTTCTGGTGTCGTGTATTGTGGTTCGCACTATTGACCTGCCATTGAAACATCATTTTTTGATGATGCGTAGATGGCAGAGCGGATAGTGTGATTCGCTTGCATGGCTAGGCGGGGTTGTCGCACGGAAGGTCCGGTGTTCAAATCCTGGGTAAGCCACTCATGTCTGTTGTTTTTCTGTTGTCTGGTATTCTACTTCTTTATTTCCTGCGAGTGCCTGATAACATACCTTTATATTTGTTTCATATTAATTGGCCCCACCTCTCCGTGCTGGGGGCAATATACGGCTGCTCTGACACAATGATAGACTGCTCAGGTCCACACTTGTATATATTACTACAGCATTTGACACCGCTTTGGTGCCAAATAGAAACTCACAGTTCTGAAACAAAAGTATTGGTCATGTGTCAGAACTCTACTTCCTGAACCACTTCTGCACACAACACTACACAACAACAACACCACATAGACTGGGTCAGATCTCTCTGACCACACAGCACATCTTACCAAGTTGGTTTCACATAGTATTAGTCCCCCAAGACTACATTACATCTGAGATATGTTCAATAGCTTCCTGCTATTAAATAAGATAGGTGATATGTTCCACTGATCTCAACACTAGATCCTTTTTCATAGTTTCAGTTAGGCGTGCCTATATATTTTATGTGTATGTATGTCTCTAGACCCTGATCTAGGGCTGGGGATCTAGAGCGAACACTTACTTGTCGTAATCATTTTTATGATATGGCAGTATCAATCACTCGAATTATTAAAATATACAGAATAAATATTGTTCATTCTTACCAGAATTCAGAATTGAGAACACAGTTAAATTTACTAGCAAAACTCAGCTGAGCTGCTGGCCGTATGATGGCGTCCCACTATATAGTTATATTCTTATGGAATTAACACCACCTTGGATTCAAACTGCGTCTCTGAACAGACTTATGTCGAATGGCAAACTTTCACCTCTCTATCCCGCTACTATAAAATGCGTTGACCAATCGCCGACTTCCCCCCTTGCTTTCAAATTAACAACCAAAAGTCACTTCAGTCAAATCTCAGTCAAGTATGTATTACGGTCTGTTAGTCCGTCTGTCTCTACTTGTTTTTTCATAAAAACACACTTGGTTTTACATGTATTTCCTACACGAATCTGCTGCCTAAGTTATTTTTAGCTACAATGCTCCACCCCATTCCCTCTCTTTAATTACAGCTCGATTTTTACGTTTGCAGACTCAAGGCCAAGATTTTGATAACTTTTAGTGACATGGGTTAACAATGCATTCGCTTGTATATTATGAACAATACAGTCTTTTGTCAATATCTTCTTTATTATCTATCCGTCTGTATAAATGAAAGCATATTATTTCTCTGCTCAAGATGGGCTATCAAACTAGCTAGGTTTTATTTTCATAACTCTATTATTAAGAAAAAACATATTTTTTTCTCGTTTAAATTTTGAAATTTGTTCGAGAACCTTCCCTCATGTGTTTTGCCGCGGCATTCAAATAAAGACCAAGTATCGAAACACGTCCAAGAAATGACTGTCTCGATCAAGAGCTAATGTCCGTTTCTTGTCCATTTCCTTACTTTATGTCAACTCGGGGACGTGAATTTTTCTCCTTTCACCCCCACTTGCGTCTTTTTGCCGTTCGAACTTCAAACACGTGTTCCGTCATATTTTTCCTTTTTTTGTGTCCTCCGTTCTCTCCCATCTACAAAGGGTAAACGTTCCGTCTGCACTTCTAACTCGTTAGTTTTAAATGGCGGTGGGAAGGGCTGGCATGGGCGAGCATGTCTCCTAGTATCTTACGCATTATTTTTAACCCTACATTTCATCGTTAATTTTGGAGATATTTTAACGTTGTATCATGGTGACATCATCACAGTGGCCAAAAATCAAAAAGATAATATCAAGGGATGGAACTTTGTCTCAGAGCGCATTATGGTTGTAAAACTAAAAGAAGGAGAAACCATAGTCAACCTGGTCATAGTATATGGGCGAAATGAGGATGAGATAGCAGAGGTCAAGGAGAAATTCTTCGAGCTGCTTCAAAGGACAATGGATGACTGCCTAGATGAAATTATCATGCTCGGAGATTTCAATGCCAGAGTTGGAAATGACCATGCTAGATGGGGTGGAGTTATCGGAAGATATGGAGAAGATACTCTCAATGACAATGGAAAGCGACTCCTTAGATTCTGCAGTGAGCAGAATCTGATCATTACAAACACAAAGTTCCCCCATAAGCGCATACATGCATACACTAGATGTGAACCAACAAAGAATGAGAAGTCAGCGATCGACTATGCCATTGTTAGGAGGAGCTCATTCAAATATGTCCGGGATGCTAGAGTCTGGAGGGGGCCAAAGATTGGAAGTAATCACTACCTGCTTACAATCAAAAGAACAACTGAAAGAGTTGCTCAGCCTAGGAACTGCCCAATATCACGCAAGAAACTAAGTAAACGAACGGGAGAAATGAACATTAAGAATTACGAGCTGAGAGAGCCAGAAATTAAGACCAGATATCAGGGGCTTATTGCTACAGCGATGAGCAACACAGAAGACCAACCTGATGACTTGGAAACCCTCTGGCTCAAATTAAAGGACATCATAAAGACAGCTGCTGCAGAAGCATGTGGTGAAGTCCGACTTGGGAACAAGAGAAAGAGGACACCTTGGTGGACAGAGGAAGTCAAAGAGAAAACAAGAAAGAAGAAAATGGCATGGAAACAATACTTAGGAGCTAAAAATACAACAGAACAAATAGAGAAATATAGAGAATATGTGACACTCAGAACATAAGCAAAGAACAAGGTGCTAGCAGCAAAACAGAAGACCTGGGTAGAATTTGGAGAACAGCTAGAAAAAGATGCGCAAGAAAACCAGAAATTGTTCTAGAAGACCCTAAAGAACACGAGGAAGGAAAAACAATGTCCTCTCAAATTTATAAAGGACAAGCAAGGCAAATTGCTTACTGCCCCGAAGGAAGTAATGGAAAGATGGAAAGAATATTTCTCAGAACTCCTTGATGGTGAGCATGGTGAAACATCAGAAATGATAACCACTAGCACAGAAGAGAAAACTAATGATGGTGAAGATGACATAAAGATGGAAGAACTGAAGGCAGCACTGGAAAAAATCAAGATGGGCAAAGCAGCAGGGCATGATAGTACTCGTATAACACCAGAAATGGTTAAGTACATGGGAGCATCAGGCAACCTATTACTCTTAAGGGTCCTACAGGCAGCGTGGTGCAACAAGACCATACCAAAGGATTGGGAGATTGCCATCATAACACCAATTTTCAAAAAGGGTGACAATCGACAATGTGGAAACCATAGAGGCATATCCCTTCTCAGTGTCCCTGGTAAAATCTGCTCTAGAATCCTAGATCAGAGACTCCGACGCCTAGCTGAGCAACAATTGGATGAGGTCCAGTGCGGATTCCGAGCAAACCGAAGTACTCAAGACCTAATCTTCACACTCAGACAGCTGAGTGAAAAGGCCCATGAGTATAAGAGTGAGATCCATCTTTGTTTCATAGATCTGGAATAGGCGTTTGACAGAGTCCCCTGGAGCAAACTTTGGGACTGTTTGGCAAGGAAGAACATTCCAGCACCTCTGATTTATGCTATATAGAGCTTCTACAAGTCTTGCAGAAATTATGTGAGGACAGCAAACCATAAGTCAGAAGAGTTCAGGACCACCACTGGTGTAAGACAAGGTGATATCCTGTCACCTTATCTTTTCATACTCCTTATGGACGATGTCATCAAGGCATGTAAGGAGAGAACAAGAAAGTATTCAGTGAGGTAGTGGAAGATGAGACAGGTCTGTATTTCAGAGCTGGCAAGTGCTGATGATGTTGCCCTGATTGCTAAATCAGAGGCACATCTCCAATCCAACCTGCAAGTCTGGAAGGAAGAGCTGGAGAAGAGAGGGATGGTCATAAGCAGCTCTAAAACAAAATCCATGGTGATATCGCGAGAAGAAAGAAGACATCAGATTAAGCTGGGAGAACAGGTCCTGGAGCAGGTCGACCACTTTAAATACCTCGGAGCTATTATAGACCGAAAGGGAGGCATCAAAGAAGAGTTGGCCACTCGAAAAGCAGCAGCTGGGAGACTATTTCCGGCCATACATCAAGGATTCCTCAGCAAGAGAGAGGTTGGTAAGAAAACGAAGATGGCTGTATACCGCTCCACCTATGTCCCAGTCTTGACATATGGATGCGAATCATGGGCAATGACTACAACCCACGAAAGCCAGATCCAAACCTCAGAAATGAGGTATCTGAGGAAGGTGGTTGAAGTAACAAGAAGAGACATGGCCAGCAACCAGACGATACGTCAAGGCCTAAAATTTCACCCCCTGCAGACCCAAGTAGAACAGTCCCAACTAAGATGGTTTGGCCATGACTGCAGAATGGGAGAAGATCGGCTACCACGACAAGGATGGGAAACAAAGAGCCAGGGATCCAGACCCCAGGACGACCCAGAGTCCGCTGGGAGGACAACATTAGACAATCTTTGAAAGACCGAGGACTAGAATGGAACCAGGCCAGGAGGAAGACAGCCGATAGGATAGTCTGGCGCTATATATATATACATAATATAATGTAATGTATGTGAGAATGTACCCGCATACCACTGTACTTTAGACATGTGAATCGTGAGAATGTACCCGCATACCACTGTACTTTAGAGATTTGACTGTTTTCGTTTGCTTAAATTGGATAATGAATATGAGAATAAGCAGATATACATTTTTTTTTAAACTGCTGAACGATTTTTCCTGCTACAGAAGTGCGTAAGAAAGTGTTTATTAATTATTTATTCAAAAATACAGATTATTTCGTTTTGACCACACCAAGTTTATTTTATTTTATTTTTTATTTATTTATTTTTTTTAAATTTTTATTCAGTCACTTTCTTGTTTGTTTAAAAAAAAAACCTACTCATTTTTTATTATGATTGCATACTGTAAATGAATGATGACATATTTCTGCCTAGAGTCTTCTCTTATTTGTCGATTAGTCTTGAATTCTTTCCAACTGATGGTCATGAGTTTTCTAAGACATTTGTTCTCGAATGTATTCAGCTTGTTCTCCAATGATTTTGTTATTTTCCAACTCTCACAGCCGTATGTTAACACTGAGATAACATTTGAATTAAACAGACGAAGCTTGGTATGTATATTCAATGATCGTAATTTCCAAATGTTAGATAATCTATTGAAGGCGCTAGCTGCCAAAGCAATTCTAGTATGAATTTCTCTTGTTGTGTCACCATCCTGAGTCATTTTACTGCCTAAATAATTGAAACTTTCAACTTTCTGTAGTTTTTCCCCGTTCAGGATGATATTAAAGGTCTCGTTAGAAAAGTTCATAACTTTAGTTTTAGAGGCATTTATTTGGAGACCTATTTTAACCGAAAGATGACACACATTATTTACTGCTTCTTGGGATTGTCTGGGTGTTGAACTTAAGAATGCTAAATCATCTGCGAAATCCAGGTCCCCCAGGAATTTTCCATTTGTCCATTTTATACCTAATTGTTCATTGTGGGTATAGTGAATTAATGCTTAAAGTAATATGTGGGAATGAAGGGATATAGTATGCAACATAAATGAGAGTGAAAGGACAGAATGTTAGACGGGCCTGCGCGCCCAATTCTTAACCCATCAAAAATAAAGTTCGTTCGTTCGTTCGTTCTCTTTTCCAAACCTCTACACCTCACGGTAGAAGGGGAACGACTAAGTAAGTAAGTATACTCAGAATATGCTAGATTTTAAGCATGATTTGGCCCACGCATCCACATTGTTACTATATGACAAAGCTCCAATCATAAATGTTGTATTTTAACATCTCAAATACCAAACAAATAGCAATCAACTTGCTTACTTTGGTAGAGGCTATCCCCACTACAGTCTCATGGAAAATTCCTGCGTGACACATAAGATGTGATTTTTCAAAAGTCACTCCCATATAAGGTATTTTCTGTTCCGTTGATATTGATCATGTTTACACTCACGATTTCATAGATCTATCACTGATAATATCTTTCAAGATTGACAACTTTTCGTAACTATTGTCTACATCAAATCTACCCAGAAACGATTACATCTAATTTCCTTTTTTTTCAGTGAAGAAATCATGGAAGAAGAGGAAATAACAGAAGATAATATAAAATCATAAACACACTGAGAAAACATATCCAAAGTTCAAGAAATTTGCTGCGGAATCTCATTGAATAGACATATTTTCTAACATCATTGACGCAATCACTTGTGTCTCACACATTCAATATGTGACATCTGGAAAGATAGATCAGATATCTGGATTTCTTTGGAATCCTCGGAAAGTTTATAAAAAAAAAATTTCTTTCTAGGAGGGAATAAGAACCCAAGTTGTTGCTTGATAGTTGTTTGTTTGCAAAGGAACGTGTCGGAAAATATCAATCTGGTGACAGATTAAATCCACCCATCAAATGCATTTAATACGCGATTCCAAGGACTTGATAAATGCACTGTACATTCCATATAATAGCCTGACATTGCATTTAAAATATGTTGTTCTATCAAAAAGAACATTAATGGTAATAGCGGGATTTAGTATTCAAGAAGAAAAGGTGTGATGAATATTCTAAATACATGGTCACATGGTCATTGCTGCAGCTAAAACCATTTATGGTTTTGATGATGTAAAAAAAACAAACAAATGTTGAGCTTCTCTTCTTCTTATTCATGCAGTATATGAATGTATATGACGTCAGTACAATCTTTCTTCACTCTTTTCTTGTATTTTTGTTCTGTTTCTGGCCGTTTCTCTATTACAAAATTGTGTATGTCCAAACGACATTATTGGACAGTTGTCCTCGCCTTATTTGCATTTCATACCTGTTTGTACGTCAAATTAAAGCACACTGTTTGACGTGATGTATGGACGTCCTGCAATGCTTTTCCTATATATTAAATTTGCCAGGGACTGCACCACCATAAACTTGAATCTCCTAACTCATGGGACGACGTCTACTCTAGCATGTAGGATCACCTAAAGTGTTCTCACGTGACATTCACTTAAACAGCCAATTGGACACACGGTCATAATCATGATTATCAAACGTATATGTAAAATAGGTCTAAAACAGAACCTCGCTGAACTGGTCCAGCGTTGTGGGAGGAAGAGTCAAACTATAACAATGTCAGAACATTTACGATTTTAAGTAACTTATAGCACGCCACCAGCATCACAAAATCTACATACATCCTAAATTGGATGCACAATCTGTCGACGACTTTATGGCAGACCGTGGAACGTCCTAAGATCAGAGGAGACCAAAAAGAATACCTGTAATATCCTCCAAAAAGTTACCAAATAGAAAAAAAGCAACAAAAACCGTCTCTGCTTCTCTACCAACTGTTCTACAGTGCATTGCCAGTGCATTTGGTCTCTTCCCTGTAAATACGACAATACACTTGGGATGGACCGTGCACTGTCAGAGCCCAAATGCATCTATACTACAAAGTACTTTAGCTGCATTATCTACATTCTAAACGGATCACGGAACAGCTACAACATGCGAGAACATGTTATACAAGGTACAGTACATAAAAGCCATCCATGATAAACTGCGGAAATACCATAACCAAATTTAGAGAAGTACTTGACATAGCAGCCACATAGGATGGTTGTATGGGTAACGTATGCAAAAATTATCGCTACAATTCATCGTATAGGTTGTGATATCATCTCTAAAGGACCGAGGACTAGAATGGAACCAGGCCAGGAGGAAGACAGCCGATAGGATAGTATGGCCTGCTCTCTGCCAAACCTTTACACCTCACAGTAGAAAAGGAACGACTAAGTAAGTAAGTAAGGTTGTGATATCATCGAATATAGTGAATTTTGAAAAACCCATGTAATGGTTATCCTATCCCCACATTTCAACCTAGATACTAAGACTGAATACATTTTGTATTGACATAATCTAGGTAATTTTTCTGACGTATGTAAAGTTGATTGTGATAATATCTAGTTGTTGTTGTTTTAATGACTTTATTTCCTAATTCAGTTTTTTTAGCAATTTGCACTGTTTCTCATCTCGACTCTCTGGGAACTCATTCTAAAATATCCATCTCGCCCCAACCATCAAAGCGAAAGATAGAGGACGCTGGGAGATCCATTGCAACAGACCTTCCGTGTTGGACCTTATCTGATATTATTCATTCCATATTTTTATTTGCATTTATCAAGTTTTAAGTTGATTTAGATTATTAGCTTTTTTATGTATTTCAAATATGCATGCATTGTTCCATATTTCTAGCTAAAAAAACAAAAACAAAAACTCAACATCATTTTCCTCAGACAAATCATCAAACCATGGAAACGGACGCAGTTACCTTTGTTATCATTATCTGTGTCATCCTTTCCCTGACCGTCATATCCAATCTACTTGTGCTAGTCGTCATGTTGAGGGTGCCAAAAATTCTAAACCCGACAAACGTGTTCATCTGTAATCTCACGGTCAGCGACATCGTCCTGTCTGGTGTGGTGATCCCACAAAATATACATGACATTTCACACGCCTCGGCGGATTATTTTGAAGGTAAACTTCAGCAGTCAGATTCCATTGCAAATATTCAACTGACATCTAACACGCATTAGACAACATTGAACAATATGTGGTAAGTTATCAGAAATCTTTAAGGAAATCTGTTGATAGCATTACCAGGCCGTCCTTGTTCTGGAATCCCCAGGGTAAGAGAAGTTGTGCCAGACTTACAAACACACGGAGAAGAGAACTGAAGACAGAAATAAAAATGATGAGGAAGACATTGAAAGCTGATGGCACGCGTGACAGGAAGGAGTGACAGGAAGGCGTGGCGTGTTTTATTGACGACTTATGCTCATTCGATAACTAAGGGATAATGATTGACTAATTATAAGAAATCTTTGGCTACTCTGGAAAAATATACGATACAAACACGTGACTGGAAAGCTCACTATGGAGCAAACAATAAACAAGAAATGATGGTCGTGAGAAACAATGTTTAATGTCAATTAACAACAACAACAACAACAACAACAACAAATGTGAGAGCATCCGATTTTTTCTTAGTAATTAACTGGTTATCATTCTTTCATTTCTTCTTTTGCTCCTGCGAAGCGTGGACCACCACTACAGATATTCCACTTGCTAGAAACCTATACTTAAGCATTCGTGATAGGAAACTCTATACAGAGCGATACAACAGGAGGCAATCTGATCATCAGAAGTAGTCCCCCCGTCGATCAAGTGTTTCGGCCCTTTCTTGCGGCGGTGATTTATGTAGGTTGCCTCCTACGACATGCACTTGGTTTAAGGGATTAAGCAAATTCTACTACAGATTTATAAATAATTTATTTTAAAAAATAGAATAAAGCAAAAGTGGGTTTGTCACGGGGGCGTGGCTTTTGGGTAGTGCTGTTATGGTTTGGTGTTGACTAAAACTGTAGGTGTGTTCACTGATAACAACTCTAACGGCTCGTGAACACAATCAGAGCCCAGCAACAAATGATCTTAGAACTCGTTGTTACTTGTTACTGATCCACTTGATAAGATAACTTATCACAGATACATAGACACACATACAAATACGTACTGTATGTATGTATATATATATATATATATATATATATATATATATATATATATATATATATATATATATATATATATATATATATGGGAAGATAAGGGGAGAGAGAGAGAGACTGAGAGAGAGACAGAGACAGACAGAGCAATCTACAGTTCATCCATGGACAATATGTTCTGCATCTGCATAATTCCAATACTATGCAACATCTTCCATTCACATCAAAGATCAGTGTTTTACACAATATTCCGGTCACTTCCCACTGACAAACAGCGCGTCTTAATTCTTTCAATACATGAAGCGGACGTGTATACAATATAACTACCCACACACATGTAGTTTTACTTCCCAATATTGGACACATAGTGTTATTTAGCGGAGGCCATTCCATTCAACCTCTAATCACATTCCACGTCTGTTCGACACAAAGGACACATTCGGAAAACATTTATCACTAGAGTGAACAACTACACGTTACATCCCCTACCTACGTGCGATCCCAGTATTCCCGACGCAGTTTAGTGCAACAACCACAACAAAATGTAATTTCATAGATTACCAAGGGGGAACGCATGCAACACGTCAGACAAATGCAAATAGATAATGAAGTGGGGAGAGATGGACGTTGGTGTTGGAGAGGATACACATTCAGAAAGGCAACTCGTGTTCTGGAACTCCTTGGCAAGACAAACAGATGAAGACTTAAAAACTCAAGATAAGGGAGACTTAAAAGGGTTAAAGAGGACATAACATGATTGTGAAAGATTTGAAGGCTTAGCGGGAATGTGAGGACCTATGCTCCTAATGGAACTTAAGGATAGTGATAATGATGATATTGATGACGATGATGATGATGAATGCAGCACTGCCAGAGAAAAAAAAAACACGCACAAAAGTTGTTTTTTTAAGTGCGGCAGGGACGCCTTTTATCAACCACGCTCTTTTTAACTGTCATAGGCTGGGTGATGCGCCAGACACTAGGGGAATAAGATGACTAGCATTTTCTACTTTGAAGGATCTAGAATATGCAGATGACATTGCTCTATTCACACACTCACATCAACACATCCAAGAAACAACAAACTGAATAAACATAGGTGGAACTGAACATAATTGACACTCAGTCTAAGAAATCCTGCACCCACAAGAATAAGATGACTAGCATTTTCTACTTTGAAGGATCTAGAATATGCAGATGACATTGCTCTATTCACACACTCACATTAACACATCCAAGAAACAACAGACTGAATAAACATAGGTGGAACTGATTATAATTGACACTCAGTCTAAGAAATCCTGCACCCACAAGAATAAGAAACCGAGAGCTGGAATACACAAACACATTTACATACTTAGAAAGCATAGTAACACCAGACGGCGGAACAACACATTAGTAACCGAATGAATAAAGCCATAATGCTGCTAACTCGGAGCTATCATAGCGGGTAGAAGCTGGAATTGGGTTGTGCATATCCTCAGACAAACCCTGAAACCATCGTCAGAACTGCGATGCTATGAACTCCAGAAAGTATGCGAAAGCGAGGCCGACCAAAAGCTACCTGGCGGAGAACTGTGTAAGCAGAGACGCAAAGCATGAACAAGAGCTGGGGCACCACACTCATGATGGCTGCCGACCGAGCAAGGTGGAGACGGTTTGTTGCTGCCTTAAAAGACGCCACCAAGCGTAATGGCCACTGATTGCAGTGACAGTCAGTGGCCATGGACCAAAGAAGAAGAAGAGGAAAAGTACAGAAGTCATTTAACGATAGTTTTTTTTTTTAAAGGCGCAGTTATCAGGGCTGAGTTATAACAGATGATTATGAGCGTCTGAATCAATTAAGAGCACCTAAATTATTATGGCCTAGCTATGCATGTGATCAAGAAGTAAATCTTAACTTCTGTAACAACAGGCACGATTTCACAAAACTGTCTATTATTCTGGATAACAGGCAACTTCTCGTGCCGCCTGGTCAACTTCAGCCCGCTGCTGTGCATCATGGCATCCATATACTCAATGGTGGCGATGTCCTTCGAAAGAAAGCGTACAATCGTCATCACACGTGAGCAGAAGACCACTATAATGCAAGCTGTTCGCGCCATTCCAATTATCTGGTGTCTATCTCTAGCGTTTTGTGTTCCTACAATGTAAGTTAGCATTCCTCGTTCTTTATATGCCCTTTTTCATACTAATTCTAATTTGAAATAAGAAGTTAGGCATAAACTGATTTAGACTTAATTCTTGTCCATTTTAAGGTGGGAAAGTTCGCGAAAAGACGCCAGTAATACTGCACAATAGTGAAACTGCCTCACTAAGCTCTATAAAATTAGCTGACTTGAAGTCTGATAGCCTTAAGGTAATGAGATCAGTGCAGGATTGCATGTGAGAAATCAAAGTGTATATCTGCCTCCCTCATAATGAAGATTGAGTGACATTATTGCCAAACTGTTTAGTCAGTCTTCCTGTAATCTTGATCGTAGTTATGTTTCAATTAGATTAAACTTCGACAACTCCTATTCTTAGGTTGCAGTGAACGGAATAGTAAGATTCGAATTGCTACAAATAAATTAGGGAATGCTGTTGATCAATTATTAAACTCAAGAGACTGAAATATTTTATGGAGTTTAAGAAATGGATGAAATGACTTTAACGATTCCAGTTCTCCCCAAAAAAAAAAAAGCGTATTGCCATTTACATCAACTGATTTTACAATTTATACTAACCCGTATTCCTGCACCACTAGTTTCGCCTGCCATCAAGGTGTCTATACCTTGTATCGGTACGGTGGCTTGCGTACCCTGACAACCCCCAGAGCTATGGCAGTGGGAGTTTTACTCCTGACAGGGTCTACCAAACTGGACACGTCTGCACGGGTAGGGGTCAGACGAAAGCTGGTACCCTGGTCCTACAGGCTGAGGGTTTTAGCAAAGGGCTGACACCCGTCTATGTAAAACAAAAAAATCACACACGTAACGGAAACAGCAACAAATGAACAAACTTTGCTGCGTGACTTTGCTGAGACTCGTATGGCTGCTAGTGGTGAAAGCAGAAAGGAAGCCACTGACATGAAAACGGACATCCTGACCGCTAAACACGAAAACAGAATTGGATTTCGGAATGTAAGAACGATGAACGAGACGCGGATACTGAAACAGCTAATAATGGAAATGAAAAACTACAGACTACATATACTAGAAATGAATGAGAGTAGATGAATTGGGGCAGGAAGAGTAAAAACAGCAACAGAAGAAACATTACTTTACTCGATGAAGAAGAGAGAGCATCACTGGAATAGACGACAATATTATCCTGAAGAAGGGCATGATGAATAGACAGATGAAAAGGAGATTCACCATCACATAATCAATGCTGAAATGACAGTGACAAAGAGGACAAGAATGCGTTTTACCAACAACTACAAAAAGAAAATGAATGTATGACCTTATCACAGTAATGGTAGATCTCAATGCTAAGATTGGAACACATAATACATGCAACGAAAGAGTAATTGGAAGATACGGCAGCGGAATAGCAAATGAAAATGGTGATAAATTAATAGGCTTTTGTGGCATCAACAACCTTGTCAATGGTGGAACATTTTTTCGACACAAGGAAATCCACAAATTAACGCGGGAGTTGCCTAATGACCGTGACAAATGACAGTGACAAAGAGGACAAGAATGCAGTTGGAAAAGGATATACCACCAACAACTAGTACAAAATAGAAAATGAACTGTGTCAAAAAATGACCAAAGATTTGAGGATCAGTAAATATCACAGTATCTGATATAGATCTCAATGCTAAGAGTGGACCAGGAAGGGTACTACCTATTCACTCGTAAGAATAAATTTAAAGTTCGGGGACTAATGTGACAAAAAAAGACAAGATTTGAGATCAGTAAATTAAAGGACCCTGGAAACATTACAATGCAAGACTCAGTGACCCAGGTACAGCTGTTCAGAAATTCAATATCAACAGTATATAGGAAAGCACATTCTTTTAGGATTCCAGGAAAGAAAGATTCAAGATTGGATAACGTCAGAAACTTTGAAAACCATTGGGATGGGAAAATAAATCAAAAGAAATGAAATAGAAGCAAAGTCCACTAGGCTGAAGGAAAAATATCGTGAACAGTACAGTCAGCTGAGCAAGGAAATAAAACGTCAAACCTGAACTGACAAAAGGAAATTCATAGACAACCTTGCAAGCCAGGCAGAGAAAGCAGAACTGAGGAATGAACAAAGCACGGTGTACAAAGTAACAAAAAACGATCATTTGGCACTTTTAGAGACACAAGGGAAATCCACCTCAGAACATCAAGAACAAGATGAGCTTCTGAAGAGCCACTTAAGGGTCATAATGAACATCCAGAGGTGAAAAAAGACTATATATATACAATCAAAGACGTTGGGAAGACCACGTTATGAAGAATCTTTAACGGACCAACCAGATGGCAGAGCTATTTTCTCTGGCAAGATGAACCAACTATTTGAAAGTAAGCAAAAGAGACAACGCAGATGGAGTGGAAGAGGGATCACCACCTAGTGACCTCACTAGTAACAAACTGGAGAGGAATAAATTAGTTCCCAGCAAAGATATTGGGGACTAACTATGTCAAAAATCAAACAAAACAGACAAGATTAGAGATTCAGTAAATTAAATGGGAATCATATTTTTCTCCCTCAGGAAGAAAAGCACTTAGTGGTTATAAATGGATATAAGTTTTTGTTGGAGAAACATTATCAAACTGGACAAGACTCAGGGACCAGACAGCTGAGCGGCTCACTGGGAATAACCTATGTGTTACGGAATTGCCTTCCTCATTTTAGTATGTTAAAGGAACAAGACCAGAAACTCAAGTACAATGTTCATATTTTCACACTCAGGAACTAATTGTGGTAAAGATTGGGATGTATATAATAGGGGGAGCCTAGTGAAAATACTGCTGAGCAAAAGGTTCTCCAAAATCAAATAGGATGTCCAGTGTTTTAAAGATAACCTTGCTTGCTCAAGATTGGATAAACGCCAGAATTACTTTGGAAATTGTGATGATACGTTAAATGTTAGGGGTATGATGTGATGAAGTGTAATAACAACAACTGGACAGAAATTAACAAAAATTTATTCCACAACAGTACAAACTTGACACTCACAGTACATTTAACACTCTATAGACTATCTTAAATGAGTCACTGGATAAAAAATATATGTATTGATTACTTTCACTAACTATATTCTGATTCAGCTACAAAGTGGAACCAGGAAATCAAATGAAATCACAATTTATATGTACAAATAAATATGAACCTGACAATCCTAAGTTGTGTAGTAAATATGAGGTCATAAGGTTTTGTTTTTTCAAGCTATGTTGTTATTTGCAATGACTTCAAGTGTTTTGTTTATCTTGGAAATAGTATGGCGAAAAGTTCACAGTTCCTATCAATTTAAAACTGAGGTTTTATTATAAAGTCAATTTTGAGGGGGGGCATAATGTGAGTGGCCACAGACGAAGTGAAACAAAAAACGATCAGTGGAAAACTTGTGTTTCTGGGCGCAAACAACCCCAGGATGGTTCACTAGTTAGAGCTCAAGAATGCTGCTCATTAATCTTATCACCTCTGAAACAGAAGGTGTCCTAAGAAGCTAATTTTATAATAAATTTCCAGATGAACAGAACACAATGAGTTCAGAGCCATGCTATACTCAGCCTCTTAGGATCAGCAAACAAACCAGTATACACCTCCTCTAAGGGTCATACGCCTCTGATTCACATTTCCAGATAAGATAGGGTCTGAAAAAGATCCTGTAGTTTTATATATCCGACAATCAGGTTGGAGCATATATAGGCTTTACCTCATGTTCGCTACTGGACATGAATTATCAATTTACATTTCAATTTTCATTAAAAAGATATCAAATATTTCAAGTCTTTCCACAAAGAATGGAATAAGTACAAGTTACTTTAGGTCGTGACAACCTAAATGCAGAGCTATTTAAAAAGGATCCTGTATTAGCAGCTGAGCTATTAGAAACACTATTTGCACAAATCTAGCAAATAGAGACAACACCAGTGGAGTGGAACAGAGGAATAATTGTTAAATCACCAAAGAAAGGTGACCTCACTGATAACAAATGGAGAGGAATTACTCTCCCATTAGTTCCCAGCAAAAATATTGGGCAGAATAATTATTCAAAGAATGTCAAGAGCACAAGACAATAAACTGAAGAAGGAACAAGCAGGATTCAGAATACATAGAAAATGTGCCAATCATATTTTCACCCTCAGGAACATAATACAGTAGAGTAGTGTTCATAATGGCAGAAGCAGCTGTATATAAGTTTTGTTGACTTTGAAAAGGCATTTGACGCATACGCAGGGACAGCCTATGGAAAATACTGAGCGCTTGTGGAATACCTATGTGTTACGGATTGCCTCCCCTGCTTTGTAGTAGTGGTCCAACAGTGTCCAAAACTCAAGAGTTTCTAATATGGGTCTTCAAAGGTGTCTACCTTTGCACAAGATTACTCTTGGCAGAGTTGTAGATAGAAGGATAATGACGCTTCTATCTCAAGGGAGTTTTCATAAGATATTTCCGAAGTCAAGAACAATGCTGCATTGGCAGGGCAATTGTTAACTTTATATCGGTCCGCCGCCGTTTATGAAGAATTAAGCTATTATTAATTTTAGCTTTTCAAGCCCCCACCCTGATTTACTCAGTGGAATTCTTATTATTAAGGTATAGCTCTGTTTAGAGTGTATTTAGTAAATTAACTGAGACAAACATACAGTACATTTAAAATGATTAAATCGAAGTTAAATTTGTATAATTACAAATAACAAATTTAATAATCATTTACGTTTAACAAGGTTTTAGAAAATTTGAATAATGATTTAACAGAAAGGTGTGATGGGATGAAAGTTTATAAAGGAGTTGACGTGGCAGCTTTAACGTTTAACTTATCTGCCAATGGTAGGTTCTTCTCCCGCTTATGGTTTGGTTCTTGGAAGACTGATCACGCTCGTCGCTGGTCAAGGTTGTTAGGGCGCAGCACGATCCCAGAAATGCCAGGGAGTGTTTACGAAGTTTGTCCCTCGTCTTAAAGCTCAGGCCACTTTTCCCTTCTTGTTCCAGAGATAGTACCCTCAACTGGTACCACCTACAACTATGGTAAAAGAATAGAAACGATACGCTCTCCTGAGTATTGCGTTTCCTGACACATACTTATGTGTCCCCTTCTCTCTATTCCACCATCCCATCAACCTCAGAATTTACCATCGATGAGAATTAAACTGAGTCCCTCGAGAGAAAACTTCCTTTACATTTAAATTGAATAGCTTTATCTTTATTTTACATTTAAATGATAAAGGTTAATAGTACAGATAGAATAAGTTTACATTTACATAACCACTGATTGAAAAGTGTTCAGAATATAAATTGAATATGTTTTCATTTATATCTACACTTGTTGAACAATTTGAAACTTGCATTAACTTTAAAGTGAATATGTTTACATAGACATTTATACTGGTTTGAAGATGTAATTCTTATACTTAGATTGTACATCATTTCTTTCATTCTTCCCTCCCTGCTCCATATGGTACTTATGACTACTTATGTTTTTAGTTCTCTTTAAGAAACTAGCGATAAAGCAGTCACCAGTCCTTGCAGTGGTGGTTCATGAAATCATCATTCTATACGCTGAGGTTGCCAGCCTCAAATGACTTGGACATCAACTAGCGATTTTCACATATTAATATTCATATGGCAAATATACATATTAGTTCACATGCTAGCAATGAAAAATATAAAATGTAAAATGCACAACTTACCCCAATCCTGGCTCACAGACTTTTTGCTCAGATGAGTAAAGGCACTGGTAGATGCCTCTTACACGTGTACTTGTGGGGTCGTTATTTTAATAATAGATTCCCTCTTTCACTCCGTGTGTTTCAGTTTCCTCAGATTCCGGTTCCTAATTAAAAATGATAGAGTTTTTCTAGGCTGAGTAAGTCTTTCCAAAATACTCCCATAAAGGTCCGGCCTGATAAATGGAATTCTGAATTCTAACTACTGGCAGTCTGGTTGTGTCGTTTTGGCAAGTGATTTGACAGTGAACTAGACTTGCAAAAATTGTCAGATTATATTGCAAGTCTGCCTCCGCATTTGTTTGTTACGAGGCTAATCAGAACGCCAATCGTTTTCAAACGTGCGTGTCATGTGGGAAAATTTAAAATATTTCCAACATGGAAAATTTATGTGCATGATGTAGAGGTCACCTCTCCCATATATGGTAATAAAACATCTGATTGCCTGGCATGCAAACCCACCAAGACATTTGTAAACTCATACGACAATATGTGTCAGAGGTAACAACGTATTACCTTCATATAAAGTAATGTCTCCGAGAAAGTCGGACAGGAAACGATTATGTCATTTATGTCTGCCCATAAGGTGTCTCACAGACGAGTAATCTCGTTACCTGTCAGTTGAGCACACACACAACCCGTCTCTTTACCACGTGGGCGAAGAAGTGCAAACCATGGACAAGCACGCAATTAGTCAGTATGTAGCGAAAGGTTTTCCTAGTATGATAGTAGTGGTAGAGCAGAAGTAGAATCTCTCTCCAGAAAGTATGAAGTTCCAGTGCCCGAGAAGTACACTGGTATCACAAGTGAGTTACAGCTGTGAATACTCTGAGCTGGACAATAGATTTAGGCTTCAGAAGTATAAGATGCTACTTCGCTATCGTAACCCTATGTGATATTATAATTAAATTAGAAAAAGTAACTCAAAATTTAACAGTTAAAAATTTAACAAGTCAAATGAGTACAATTATCCAATTTATTATGTACATCTATATATTCTTGTAATGATAAATGGGTGTTGGAAGATGGTAAAATGTATGATTATTTACAGTTACAAATTAAAATAACTAATAGAAAAAGTCTTGGATTTATCTTCCACTGAATTTATAAAACAAGTTTGTCACATTATCTCTTGCCATCTAGTTTTCATCATTAGAAAGTCGTTTTAGAACTGCTCACAGGATTTGTTGGATGGAAATATATAAACTCAACTTTATCCACGTCTGCTCGAGGTTCCTCCGACACACTGGAGTACGGAAGACTTTCCTTCAGCCCGCCCTATAACTACGGGGGACTAAGGTGTTGAAGTTTGGTTGACCTCTAGGCTTCAGTGAGCTGGATCAACTTCTTCAAGTCTTTAGTTTTCTCGATCAGGAATGATCATAAACATTGATCATAAAAACCTGGAACAAGAAGTAATAGGTGGCCATTGTTCTAACAATCTCACCACCCTCTGCTGTTCATGATGCGACCATGTCTTCAGTGTTTGTATGTAAATGAATGAATCATGGTAGTATATTACAGAGATAGCATGATAAGATAATGTATAAGGTGCAGAATTAACAATATACATGAATAAATCACATGTTATGATACATGGGTACGATATAACCTTTGCCTTCCACTTATGGATGTCAAGTCACTTATGTACTTGCTGGTATGTCGTAAGCTTCCAGGCAAGAATTAGCCATAATATATTTGGCTAACCAATTAATGGTTATGCTTCCTGACAATGCCGGTGAAGGTTATCTCTGGTTAGCGTCATTCCCTTTTTTATTATATCTGCTACAATCAATCAGAAATAAAATCTGAAATAAAATGATATTAGTAATACATATATTTTTAATAAACTTACATACCCTCTTAGGATTAATAAGCTCACGGTGAGACTGGATTGGCTTAACTTAATCTGCCCTGCATGCAGCGTGAAAATAGAACTTTTCTTGCAGAGGCTGTCCTCCAGTTTCTCACTCTGGCTTCTGGATTTGGTGTGTGATTTACAATGCGCCGCTCTGTCCTTATATTTCAGTCTCTCGCGCGTACGAGAAAGCAGCTCCCAAATTCCCCAAAAGATTTTAGTTTCACCTCCTGTTTTGAAGCTATTTGAAACAATCTGTGCTTTTCCTGTACTCGTTTTTCTCTTCTGTCACTCACACACTTATCTCCTTCCTTCCTTCCTATATATCCTTTCCTTTTCCCCATATGGGGCTTTCATTACATATAAGTTTTATACAATTCCGTTGAGGCTTGTTAGTGTAATAAATTTTTAAAGATTATTAGCTAACTTTTAGCCGATGTGATGAAGGTGAAAAATATTAATTATCTTTAAAACTATTTATATTTGAATAATATCCTTTTGGATATAATTCCTAGCCTATCTCCTTTGTTGAGTTATATTTATTTAATATTATTCCAACCATGCGTTCTCCTGTAGTGAATAATTTAATGTCCAGTAAATGCAAACTTTTTAAAGTCGGCCATACATTCCTATATAGCTATTTCCTCATTCTTCAGTAATACTGTATGGCTTTTAACCGTAAGTCACATTTCCGCTGTCTACCAACTTCAAAGAAAGACCGCAGCGCTGACCTTGCGCTGGTGTGTGTGGGTGTCGCGTGGGCGTGTCGCGCTACAACCAAGCAAGTGTTTACCAAATCTCGCTACAGAGCCCTCTTCTTTAAAACAGTGCCTGCACGGTTAACTTTTTGGTAACACATGCTGCAGTTCCTCCTTAATTTTCTGTTTCTCTATATCTCCTTTGATAGGATGCCTACTTAAAAAAATCGGGTCCAAGATTGTCCCGTCCTGGTATGTATCTCACATTGAACGAATATGGAGATAACAGTAAACTCCACCTTAAAAGTCGTGAATTTAATTTTTTAGACACTGCTAAAAACATCAAAGGCTGGTGATCACTTTCCACAATGAAGTGTTTCCCGTAAAGAAAAGGGGCGAATTTGTTGATCGACCAGACCAAAGCGAGGCATTCACGTTCAACTGTAGAATAATTTCTCTCAGCTGTATTTAACTTTCTACTGGCAAAAGCTACTGGTAATAGCATATGTGGCGGTGTGTCTGCCCGCTGTAGTAATGTTGCTCCGATGCCTACATTGCTAGCATCCGTTCTTAGTACGAATTCTTGTGTGAGATCGGGAAGGGCAAGGATAGGTTTATTTGTCAGCTTATTTTTCAACTCTGTATAAGCCTGTTCACACTCCACAGTCCATTGTATTTTATCCGGCTGACCTTTTTTGGTTAAGTCGGTTAATGGCGCGCACAATGAGTTAAAATGGGGTATATATTTCTGATAAAACCCGCACAGTGACACAAAGGATCTTACATCCTTCTTAGTTTGTGGTCTTGGTGCTTTTCTCATTTTCTCTACATTCTTTGGGTCCGGAGACATTTGCCCTGTAGAGATAGTGTGACCTAAAAATTCCAATGTCTCACATCCAATATGACACTTAGTTGGGCGTGCTGTCAATCCCGTTTCTCTTAATCTACCTAACAACATGGAGAGTGCTACTACGTGTTCCTCGAATGTAGTGGTAGCAATCAGAATATCATCCATGAAGTTGGTGATATGAGGATTTTGTAATGGTTCCAACAATTTCCTCATCATTCTGGTGAAGATACTTGGAGCATTCTTTAAACCAAATGGGAGTACATTGAACTCGTAATGTCCATCCGGTGTACTAAAGGCTAACAGTTTCCTAACTTCTGGTTTCACTGGTATTTGGTAGTATCCCTTTCTTAGATCTACTTTTGAAAAATACCGAGCCTTACTCAATGTAGCAAACAACTGATTGGTGTCAGGTAATGGGTCTACCTGAGATTCAGTGATAGCATTTAGTTTCCTATAATCAATGCATAACCTGTGTTCACCACTAGGCTTCCTTAATAGCACCACACTTGAGCTGTAGGGAGATTCAGACTTTGAAATAATTTTCTCTTTTAAGAGATAATCAATCTCATCCTTGAGTGCCTGTCCTTTAGCATAAGGTATAGGGTATGTCCGCATACAAACTGGTGTAGGGTCAGTAATCGTCATGTCATACTCTAACAGATTAGTACACCCCGGCTTATCTGTGAGTACATCAGCATGGATTTCTAAACCTCCTGAACCTTTTTTCCTCTGCTCAAGAGTTAAATGTTCACTCACATTAACCTGAGCATAGCTTTTCCGTAGTTGATAGGGGTATTCCATGGAGGAAATTGGTTCATCCTGCATTTCTGTTGCAATGGCCAGGGTCATGATTATGGGCAACTTCTGATGCTTCCCTGTCATAATACTTTTTAAGAAGGTTGACATGATACACCTTCTCCTTTCCTTCTTGTCAATCTTATAGTTGGTCCGGGAAAGTTTTTTCCAATATGACGTAGGGTCTCCCTGCCATCCAATTTGCAATTTATTATTGCTGCTGGGCAACAGTAACAGAACCTTTTCTCCCACCTCAAGATTCCCTATCTTTTGCTGTTTTTTATTGTAGTAAGCAGCCTGCTTCCTCCTGGCCTGTCTCAAGTTAATCATTTGCCAGTTTCCAACTTGTTTTCAATCGAGATGTCAACTCGTTGACGTATTGGTATGAAGAAGTCACGGTTTCTTCTGCTTTTTCATCAGTCCATGTCCGCAACAATGCTTCCAGTGGACCTTTGATTGGTCGTCCAAACAACAATGTAGCTGGAGCCAATCCTGTGGAGTTATGTGGGACTTCCCTATAGGCAAATAGTGCTGAGGGTAAGTATGTGTCCCAAGTTTTCAGGTTTCTCACTAGCCAACTTTCTAAGGATTGAAATGAGCGTGCCATTGAACCGCTCTACTTGACCATTCCCTTGGGCGTGGTACGGGCTACAGTGATAATGTCTAGCTTGAAATAACCTGAATACTTCTTGTGTTAGCTTTCCCCTAAACTGAGAACCATTGTCAGTCAATATTTGATGTGGGAAACCTAATCGGGTGAATATTGTTAACAGTGCCTCTGCCACATGTTTCGAAATCTATCGATGACATTGCTACTGCCTCTCTCCCCACATAGAGCAAGTATCGACCAAGGTTTAAGATATATGCATTTCTCTTCTTGGTCCTACTGAGGGGTCTCATCCAACAATATCCACGGCAACACGTTCGAAGGGCGTTCCCATGATGGGCATTTCTCCCAGTGTTGCTGGTGCAGTCCTATGTTTAGGAGCTACTCTTTGGCATTCTGGACAGGATCTCACATACCTCTTTATGTCCTCTGTGATCCCTGGCCAAAAGTAGTGACAGGCTATCCGTTGTCCAGTGGCCCCTATTCCCATATGTCCACTGAAGGGTATAGCATGTCCTAGCTTCATAACCTGCTCCCTGTATGATTTTGGCACTACAAGCTGTCCATGTCCTTTGGTCCTGTTCCAGCTTTTCTATATAGTAGGCCATTTTCATATATAAGTCTCCTTTCTCTGGAGGGTTATGGCTTTTAGGTAATTTGCCAAAGCAAGGCTTCAATGTACTGTCAGCAGTTTGAGCCTTTCTCATCTCTTCTGGATGAGTATTGATGATAGTGTCCTCCTCTTTCTTAGAGCTTGCCCTGGTCTGGACTGTTGCCATCACTATGGGTCTTATAGGTTCTCCTAGAAAGACATATCTACATCCCAGTATTAATGGGTAGATAGGGTTGTCCATCACTGCTGCTTTGATCTCTCCTTCCACATAGCGAGATCTTATGTTGATTCGGGCTCTGGGCAGTGTCATGGTTCCTGCTCCCTTGACTGGTCCTCTGATTTCCACTGTTTCTGTGGTTATCTGTTCCGGACTCACCAGAGAAGAGCACACTACTGAGTCAAAGTCCAAGCCTGTATCATATAAGCACAGTACTTGGGTGCCATTCAAGGTCACTTCCTCACAGACAGGGGGATGATGGAGGTCATTCTGACTATCTGCCAGGTCCTTCCTTCCTTGTTCTCTGTTATGTAAGGCATGCAGCGTGATGAGGAGGGTTTTTCCGTCTGCATTCCGCAGTATTGTGGTTACTCATTTGGCAAGATTTACACCACTTTCCTTCCTTTCTTGGAGGTTTCTTTTCTGATCCTAGAGGGTTTTTGTCTTTATAATCAGTTCTGTGTTTGTTCTTGTTGGAATTGTCCCTGTGTTCATAGTTGGTAAAGTTTTGTGAAGGTTTGAAGTTCTCACCCTGCTTCTTCTTATTTCCTGATACTTCTGACTGAGCTGCTTGATATCTTTCAGCCATGGTTAAAATATCTTCCAATCTCTCAGCTCCTTGTTCCATAAGAAATTTTCTCATTTCTTGAGGCATGGATTCTCTCAGTTGCTCCATCATGACCATTTCTTTTATATCTTGACACTTTCCTAAGCTAATCCATTTTGTCAGATAAGTTTCCAATCTGGCAGAAAACTGGTGATAGTTTTCTCCTGGAAGTAGCTTAGCAGTTCGGAATCTCTTTCTATAAGATTCAGAATTCTTTTCGTACCTGACCAGTAAAGCTTGTTTTAAGATTTCATAATCTTCCTGGTCTTCTTTTGAGAGTTTTAAATAAACATCGTATGAAACTCCCCTCAACCCCTGAGATAGCTTACGGTTCCATTTTTTACTTTTCTAATCCATAGGTAGAGGCCAGTCTCTCATATCTATCCAGGTACGACTCATGGCGTCCTCTTTTTCAATAAATGGATCCAGGTGGAAACTCATGGCTCCATTTGCCGCGCTATGGTTGGAGCTACTCTCAGAGTGAGGTGAGCTAGCACTATGGTTGCTAGCTGCTCCCTGGAGTTCAAGTTCCCTTGAACTTAACTCATGTGGTCTTTGTAGGTCTCTTTCTTCAGCTTCCAAAATTAGTCTCTTTTCTTCTCTTTCCAGTCTTTTGGCTTCTCTCTCTGCTTCTAATTTCTTAGCTTCAGTCTCAACTTCCATTCTTTTAGTCTCTCTTTCTGCCTCTAATTTCTTAGCTTCAGCCTCAACTTCCATTCTTTTGGTCTCTCTTTCTGCCTCTAATTTCTTAGCTTCAGCCTCAACTTCCATTCTTTTGGTCTCTCTATCTAAATATTTATCCACTTCAGTTGTGATATATCGAATTAGAGCATCTCCTGTCATACCCAAGTCTTTTCCTTCCTGCATAATCGCAGCTCTAAACTTCACCAATTCAGCCATGATGCTTACTTACCAGAGGGTATATAATTTTATCTTCACTAACAAACTAACTTAATTAAAATCAATTAATTACTTTGAACAAGACAAATCCTTAAAACCTTGTGAGCGTTTCCTATTTACTTCGTACTCAATGGTACTACTATTACAAACAAATTTCTAAGTTTTTAGAATTTTTTTCCAAAAAAAAAAAAAATTTATTTTTACAAACTATTTGTGGCTCAAGATAGAAGAATACATAGATAGTGGCCCAGGATACAAAATAATATCCCGCGAAAGAGCCCCCAATGTAGCGAAAGGTTTTCCTAGTATGATAGTAGTGGTAGAGCAGAAGTAGAATCTCTCTCCAGAAAGTATGAAGTTCCAGTGCCCGAGAAGTACACTGGTATCACAAGTGAGTTACAGCTGTGAATACTCTGAGCTGGACAATAGATTTAGGCTTCAGAAGTATAAGATGCTACTTCGCTATCGTAACCCTATGTGATATTATAATTAAATTAGAAAAAGTAACTCAAAATTTAACAGTTAAAAATTTAACAAGTCAAATGAGTACAATTATCCAATTTATTATGTACATCTATATATTCTTGTAATGATAAATGGGTGTTGGAAGATGGTAAAATGTATGATTATTTACAGTTACAAATTAAAATAACTAATAGAAAAAGTCTTGGATTTATCTTCCACTGAATTTATAAAACAAGTTTGTCACATTATCTCTTGCCATCTAGTTTTCATCATTAGAAAGTCGTTTTAGAACTGCTCACAGGATTTGTTGGATGGAAATATATAAACTCAACTTTATCCACGTCTGCTCGAGGTTCCTCCGACACACTGGAGTACGGAAGACTTTCCTTCAGCCCGCCCTATAACTACGGGGGACTAAGGTGTTGAAGTTTGGTTGACCTCTAGGCTTCAGTGAGCTGGATCAACTTCTTCAAGTCTTTAGTTTCTCGATCAGGAATGATCATAAACATTGATCATAAAAACCTGGAACAAGAAGTAATAGGTGGCCATTGTTCTAACAATCTCACCACCCTCTGCTGTTCATGATGCGACCATGTCTTCAGTGTTTGTATGTAAATGAATGAATCATGGTAGTATATTACAGAGATAGCATGATAAGATAATGTATAAGGTGCAGAATTAACAATATACATGAATAAATCACATGTTATGATACATGGGTACTATATAACCTTTGCCTTCCACTTATGGATGTCAAGTCACTTATGTACTTGCTGGTATGTCGTAAGCTTCCAGGCAAGAATTAGCCATAATATATTTGGCTAACCAATTAATGGTTATGCTTCCTGACAATGCCGGTGAAGGTTATCTCTGGTTAGCGTCATTCCCTTTTTTATTATATCTGCTACAATCAATCAGAAAAAAAATCTGAAATAAAATGATATTAGTAATACATATATTTTTAATAAACTTACATACCCTCTTAGGATTAATAAGCTCACGGTGAGACTGTATTGGCTTAACTTAATCTGCCCTGCATGCAGCGTGAAAATAGAACTTTTCTTGCAGAGGCTGTCCTCCAGTTTCTCACTCTGGCTTCTGGATTTGGTGTGTGTGATTTACAATGCGCCGCTCTGTCCTTATATTTCAGTCTCTCGCGCGTACGAGAAAGCAGCTCCCAAATTCCCCAAAAGATTTTAGTTTCATCTCCTGTTTTGAAGCTATTTGAAACAATCTGTGCTTTTCCTGTACTCGTTTTTCTCTTCTGTCACTCACACACTTATCTCCTTCCTTCCTTCCTATATATCATTTCCTTTTCCCCATATGGGGCTTTCATTACATATAAGTTTTATACAATTCCGTTGAGGCTTGTTAGTGTAATAAATTTTTAAAGATTATTAGCTAACTTTTAGCCGATGTGATGAAGGTGAAAAATATTAATTATCTTTAAAACTATTATATTTGAATAATATCCTTTTGGATATAATTCCTAGCCTATCTCCTTTGTTGAGTTATATTTATTTAATATTATTCCAACCATGCGTTCTCCTGTAGTGAATAATTTAATGTCCAGTAAATGCAAACTTTTAAAGTCGGCCACACATTCCTATATAGCTATTTCCTCATTCTTCAGTAATACTGTATGGCTTTTAACCGTAAGTCACATTTCCGCTGTCTACCAACTTCAAAGAAAGACCGCAGCGCTGACCTTGCGCTGGTGTGTGTGGGTGTCGCGTGGGCGTGTCGCGCTACAACCAAGCAAGTGTTTACCAAATCTCGCTACACAGTACAACAATTGAAAATGAGTACTGCCGGAGTGAAAGAGAGATCGAGAAGGAGTCGCCCCAAATCCATCTCGTGACACTATGTGCATGGTAATCATCATTAAAAGCCTGTTGCTAATTTCACATGCAGTGTTGGGCAAAGCAACCTAACTTTTAAGATGAAAACAGGAGTCCGGCAGGGATGCCCTTTATCAACCACTCTGTTTTTAACTGTCATAGACTAGGTGTTGCGCCATATAACAGCGGATGCCCCCAAAGGAGTAAGATGGACAACATTTTCTACACTGGATGATCTAGAATGCGCAGATGGTATTGCACTATTCGCACACTCACATTAACACATCCAAGAAAAAAACAGACAGACTAATAAACATAACCAACAGGTGGGATTAAACATTAGTCTAAAAACGACAGAAGTCATGACACTAAATTTAAGAAATCCTGCACCCAAAAAAATAAGAGACCAAGAGCAAGAAAATACAAACACATTTACTTACTTAGGAAGCATAGTAACACCAAATGACGGAACAAGCAAAGACATCAGTAACTGAATTAATAAATCCAGAATCGCCTTCGCCAACCGAAACCACATCTAGAAATCCACCCAGGAACAGTAAAAACACTAAATTAAAAATATATGAGAGCTGTTCTTCTGTACGGTGCAGAAGGCTGGAGAGTAACAGTAAAGGACATTTCCAAATCGTTCTCTTTCCACACAACCTGCCGAAGGAAAATTCTTTGAATTTTCTGGCCGAACACCATCATCAACTAAGAACTGCTAACTCGGAGCCAACAAGAAAATATGTTGCATTATAGCGGGTAGACGATGGAACTGGGACGGTCACATCGTCAGATGAGACATTAACACCATCACCAGAACTGTCATGTTATGGACTCCAGAAGGAAAGCGAAAGCAAGGGCGGCCAAAAGCTACCTGGTGGGAGAACTGTGGGGGCAGAGCTATAAAGCACGAACCAGAGCTAAGACACCACACTAAGGATGGCTGCCGACCGAGCAAGGTGGAGACAGTTTGTTGCTGCCCTAAAAGACGCCACGACGCGTAATGGTCACTGATGGTTGTAACAGTCAGCGGCCAAGGACCAAAGGAGAAGAATTAGTTTTGCATCTGCCAAAGCCATGCGAAGGGCTCGATTCGGAGGAATCTATGGAATCGGCCTAGTATGGACAACCATCTTCTTTTACAACACACATGAATGATCACCACCGTCTGTTTACCGCACTTATGGATGACCATCTCCATTTACAACATAATAGAATTACTACAATGACTGTTACCAATGCCGTCTTTAACTTCGTCACTTGCACTCATCACTTTCATCATACAATTTCATCTCTGTTTGCTGTATTATACAGTTCTAAATTTTTAATTTGCATTTTGTAAAAGTAAAGTGAAATATATATGTGTTTGTATGCCTATTGTTATTCTGTCTGCATGTTTATTACAAGTAGATTTTTATATCAATTAACGGTAAGCTGTTTGGAAATAAATATTGTATAATCCTAAACTTCAGACCACAAGTATTTTGCTCATACTAACAGCGGTTCAGCATGTTAGGATGACGTTCTGTGAACTTTATGCTGTAACCGTTTCCACTCACCATGTCAGACTTAGTCTCTGTATTCCAGATATGAATATTCTGAGTACCAGGAAGATTTAGGAAATGGCAGCTACATTACCCGTTGTGGCAGTGCAGGCGTCTCTAAGACTTATTCTATTCTGAATGGCACTGGAATTTTACTGCTGGCATACGCTCTACCACTGGCAACTTTGCTGGCCAACTACGGAAGGTGATATTGCCAGTCTCATATTTTTGTTGAGTTTGTGGTTGGTGTCGCTTTTATTTGTATGTCTTGCATTATTTTTCTTCGTTATCTTCTACTTCTTGTGATATTGCTCTGATATTGCTAGATCTTGATTTATTATAAAATGGTTGTCTCATCCTGTTAATTATAAGGCGACTAGCCTACTACAGAAGCAGTAATTCCTGACGCATATGATCCTTAAGGGCGTTTAGGAAGATCTTGAACTTCAGCAACCAGCAACCTTGAACTTAATGTAAGACTACTTTACTGTAAGACTTAAAGTGTGTGACCCACTGCAATGTTTCTAGCAACCTAATTTTGGCAGAGAATCACTGCCTTAAATAATTTTAATATTAATCTCTGAATGCAATAATCTAGCAATATGGGACTCTAGGCAAGCTACACTACGTACGTGATACGCTAATGCCGGTTTCACAGATAGTGATTGCCACAGGTGGATGCGAAACACAACAAACAATTAGCGACGCAAATGCTATATTAAGAGCTACTACTAACATCTACTCATTTTGCAAAAGAATCAAATCGGCGTTCTCTCCACTGGGCACCTGGAATCATTTTGTAAAAGAATCCAGTCGGCGTTCTCTCCACTGGGCACATGGAATAAGCTTGTCGTGTCGGTACTAGGTCCATTGAACTGCTGTTCCCGGCCACGTTTCCCTTCGCCTAACGTCTCCAATGGTAAATTTTGCATCGACTTGCGTACTATGCTTTTCAAGGCAGGTGCCTCAATATTAGGTAGAAAGGGGTGTTGTCACATAATTTGGGTCGGTCTCTTGTCCGCTCCGGCAGTATTTAGCTACCTTTATGGGGCGTGCGAATTTTGTGGATTGTTCAATGGTCGGTACATTTTCTTCCCCTACCTTCCGACAGGTAATTGGTATTTTCGAATCATTGTTTTAACTTCTTCCTGTAATAATTCGTCGTGTCTGTCTACCTGTTCATCCCTGCTGAAAGAGTAGACGGATGATGCAATCTTAACCAACAGTTATGTTGGTAAAAATCTTGTGTACCAGACATTGGGCGCCGGATTCACAGGGAAATGGCCAAGCGAGCTTGCTTATCACTGATATGGCTAGTATGACCTTCTAATTAATGTCATGAAGAGTCACTGCCCAGATAGTCAACGAGGGTTGGTGTTTGCACAAGAAAAGGGAAATAAATTATCCGTCTGCGACATTTTACAGACATGCACATGAAAGACGGAATGTTGTAATAGCTAATTGTTACGAAGACATTATTTGTGATAATGTAGGGAGTTGTCGTTAAAATCATTACCGTGAATCGACGGATATAACGATTCCATATTTGGAAAGGGACCCTTTAAATAACATGCAGAATTTTCCTATGAGGAAATTTTTTGAATAAACCCCATCATAACACACATGATTGACACTATTGGCCGGCAATCGAGATGTAAACACAACAACATTTCTGATTGGAGCCTGGTCTAATAGTAAACAATAACGTGCGTGGGACGAAAGTTGTAATATAACCTGACATTTTCATCTGTTGAAAGCACTGTGAAAATTCAACTCGTCAAGAGACCAGCCAGCGAGAGTAAAGAATAGGATCAGAATTCCATTTATCAGACCGGACTTGTTTGAGCATCTTGAGGGCTTATATATCAGGAAAACTCTACCTTTACTAACACGGAAAACCGGAATCCTAGGAATCTGAACACGAAGTCAGAGTAGGAGCTTATTGTAAAGTAACACCCGAGAACACGTGGAAGAGGCATCTTAAATAACCTGCCTTAGCTATTTCTCTGAGCCAGATGTCTGTGATACCAAAGACAATTTGGGGTGAGTTGTACATTTATAATTCTATATTTTTCACTATTAACACATGAAATAATATGTATATATTGACGTGAATATTAATATGTGAAAATTGCTAGTGGATGTCCAAGTCTTACGAGGCTGGCAACCTCAACATATGGAATGATGATTTCATGAACCACCACAGGAAGGGCTGGTGACTGCTTTATGCGAATTTCTTATAGAGAACCAAAAGCAGAGGTAGTCCCAAGTTCCATATGGAGTGAATGATGATAGAAATGATGTACATACTTATTATATTGTTAACCTTTTCAACCAATGTACAGGTAAATGTAAGCCTATTCAATCTAAATGTAATGAAAGTTTTCCGCTCACTGGGATTAAGATTAATTCTCAGAGAAGGTAAAGTTCTGAGGTAGATGGGATGGTGGAATGAAAAGAGGGGGCACACGAGTGTGCGTGTCAGGAAAACTCAATATTCAGGAGGGTATTTGTTCTCTTCTTTTGTGGTACTAGTAGGGTACCAACTTAGGGTACCAACTGAGGGTACCAACTCTGGAACAAGTGAGGGTGGCCTGAAGTCGACGCTAGACACCATTATCAGATGGGTTTTAGAGATGCTGGACCAGCTTTGTGATTACTCCCTGATACTTCTTGGAACGTGTCACAACTTTCAGACTTGACCAGTGACGATTGAACCAGTCAGCTATCTGCAAAGAATTAAACATCAGCTGGAGCAGAAACAATCAAACTTATTGGCAGCTAAGTACAAACATAAAAGCTGCCAAGTGAACTGTCAGACCATTTCCTCCAAATTCATAACATCACCCTAGGATGATTACCTTTTTTTAAAGAATTATTCATTTTTAAACTGTTAAACTTTGATTATTAAATTTGTTATTTGTGTATGTACAAAGTTAAAGCTGATTTAATAATTTTGAATGTGCGCACCCGTATGTCTCAGTCATCTTAAATACACTTAAAACAGAGCTACTAAATTAAGATTTCGCTGAATTAAATCAGCTGGGGGCTTGTACGAGCTAAATTAAATCATATAACCTATCTTCACAAAAGGCGGCGGGTCAGATACAAAATTAACGTGCTCAGATTCATTCAGCATTGTTCTTGACTTCTGAAATATCTTGTGAACACACCCTCGAGGTTGAAGCATCATTATCCTTCTATCTACAAATCTGCAAAGAGTAATCTTGTGCGAAGGTAGACACCTTTGAAGACCCACATTAGATACTCTAGGTTGTGGCCACTGTTGGACCACTACTGCAGAGCCAAGGGGAGGCAACCGGTGATAAGATCTAGAAATATTCACAAAGAAAATCAAGCTGGAAGAAACTGGGTGATTTATACCTGATAGAAGATTTATACCTGATGGTTTAGAAGAAAGGTGGAGTAACTTTAAGCAATAGTTTCGGTGTGAACATGGATGCAATAGTCGATTAAAGAATGACAGAATTTTACAAGCCGTAAAGTACAAACTTCCTGCTCGACATACCCACAAATACAATTCTGCTGAAGACACGGATCGATGTTTGTTATTATTTTTACCTTTATTTTTTATTTTTTTTATTTTTTTTGCTCCTGGTTACTGCCAGAATTTCTGATGATGTTTGGTATTTGATGAACATATTTTTTTTTAAAATCTCATCTAAAAATTTAAACGTTTGTTCTCGCAACATTTCATATCACAGAGCTGCTAATATCTGACATATCTTACAAAAAAAGGTAATCATCATAGAGTGATGCTATGAATTTGGAGGAAATAGTCTGACAGCTCACTTGGCAGCTTTTATCCCATCATCCCATCATTTGCTAAACGTCGCTTCATATCGTGTCCTTTGTCAATAAAGCATTAAAGAATATAGATTATTCTTACGGTATAGATACTTATTAAGTCATTTGTTATCCACCAATTTCAGCATATTGATGTTTTTTCGGTCTCGATGCCAGTTCGAACGCAGCTGTAGGAATGACCTAGCGACAGCGCGTGCTGTCTCCAAGGGCCGTATGAATGTCGTGAAGATGTTAATTTTGGTGGCGGTGCTATTTGCTATTTCCTGGCTGCCATATTTCGTACTGCTCATTACAGAGGTAGGTGACCCTAGTAAGCTTCCAGGACTAGTTCACTTATGTCTTTGTTTGTTTGTCTGTTTTTACATGGACTAGAACACACGTCATTTGTGCAAGTCTGTAACTTATTTGTTGTCAATATTATTGTTCTTCATGTTGCAGAGCCACACAGCAGGATTGACTTGACATAGCCACACAGCAGGATTGACTTGACATCTAAGTTGAACAATCTTGTTTTTGTCTTCTACTTGATTTCTTTCGATTTCCGTAGCCCACACATAGGATTGACTTATATATATATATACACAGCAGGATATATATATTGACATAGCCATAGTACAGCAGGATATTATACTTGATATAGCCACATAGCATATATTGATTGATATAGCCACACAGCAGGATATTGACTATGACATAGCCACACAGCATATATATGACTTGAATGTGGTGCGTGCGTGCGTGCACGCAGTGCGTGTGTGCTTGCGTGCGTGCGTAGCCACGTGCGTGCAGCGATTGACGTGTGTGTTGTTGTGGTGTGGTGTGCGTGCGTGCGTGCGTGCGTGCGTGCGTGCGTGCGTGCGTGCGTGCGTGTGTGTGGTGTGTGTGTGTGGTGTGTGTGTGGTGTGTGTGTGGTGTGTGTGTGTGGTGTGTTTGTGGTGGTGTGTGTGTTGTGTAGTGTGTGTGTGTGTGTTGTGTGTGTGTGACATGTGCCACAACAGTGTGTGAATTGACTTGACATAGCCACACAGCAGGATTGACTTGACATAGCCACACAGCAGGATTGACTTGACATCTAAGTTGAAGAATCTTGTTTTTTGTCTTCTACTTGATTTCTTTCGATTTTCATATATATATATATATATATATGTGCGATAAATGCGTGTCTAGCCTTTTGCATTCTTATGTTGATATCAATGTCTGTTCCTCCAACTTTGTCTATATTGCTGTCAATATATATGTATGAACTCACGCAATGTAGGGATGTGTGCAGACTGGCTATTTTTTGCAGCCCTTTTAAAACCTTGTTTCTGTATATTTTCTGTATATTTTCTGTATATTTTCAGACATTGTTTGGTTTTTTGGTTTTAAGGACCGTCTTCATTGCGCACAGACAACTCTATCAGTGCTACGATCTCCTCCTTTAGATCACATGGAGGATCTCAGCACAGTGTACGAGTTCCGTAGCACAGGCGAGGATCCTAATGTGTATGCAGGAATCACACATTCTATAAGTATTTTTGTGGCGGGTCCTTCCTTTCTTCGTTGATCCTTAGCCTCCGACAGTCAAAGCAGTCAGTGGCCATCACGCCTGGTGGCGTCTTTTAGGGCAGCAACAAACTGCTTCCACTTTACTCGGTCGACGGCCATCCTTCATGCAGTGCCCTAGATCTGGTTCATTCTTTGCATCTCGGCCTCCACTGTTCTCTACCAAGTAGTTTTTGGTCGGCCTCTATTTCGCTTTCCTTCAGGGGTCCATAGCATAGCTGTTCTTGTGATAGCGTCGGGGTTCACATTTACATACCTAGGATGCATAGTAGCACTTTGTGGCGGGTAGGTTTTCGTAATTTTGTAAATTTTGCCAGGGCAGCGGCCGTATGGCTTACTCTTTACGATTTTCAACTGCCGAGGGATTTTTAACGTACGCAACTTGCACACGGGACCTCCTATTTTTTCGCCCTTATCCGAGAAGGCTAGGCATCTGATTTCACTACCCAGGAGATTGGGGGGAGGGGGAGTATGACATTATTAGGACCCACAGGTTCCGAAAAAAACTGATATCAGATATATTCCCTTTACTGGGAACCGAACCCAGTACCTTTAGAATTAGAGGCGGACGCCATACCTCATTGCCACTCCGACCCCCCCCCCCCCCCCCCCCCCCCCCCCCCCCCCCCCCCCCCCCCCCCCCCCCCCCCCCCCCCCCCCCCCCCCCACTTGTTTCTTTACAACGTGATGAAGCTGTAGAATTACTGGGCGAAATATTTTAGAACCATTGCTGAAAAAGGGTAATTGGCTATTGATTATTGATTCCATAATGATTAGACTATACGCTAGAGTAGACGGTTAAAAGATCGTAAACTGCCGCAAATGCCCAACTTTCAATCGTCACTCCGTAGAATCCTTCATTTAGGAATATCATATCACTTGCACACGAGTATAACTGAAACAAAATAACATGCGAGTGCTATATTGATTGTTATGTAGTACACAATTTTGAATAATTTTCCACACAATAACATTGTTTTGCGACACAAAACCATTTCTATTGATTGTGCAGCTTGCCGTTTGTCAGATCTAACAGATCTTCAATATATGCGTTATTCAGAATCACAAGAAGCGCTACTTGAGGCTTCAGGGATTGTCACGGGATTTACTCCCCTTGCTCTGCAGTGATGGTCCAACAGGGCCAATATTCAGAGTATCTATTGAGGGTCTTCAAATGTATCTACCTTTCGCTCAAGATTACTCTTGGTAGAGATGTGAATTGAAGAATGATGCTTCACTTCTGGGGAGCGTCAAAGGAATTTAAAGAATTCAAGTACTACGGCTGATAGGATCCAGGTCGTGTAAACTTTTTATCTTTCCTGACCTTCTATGAGTTAGGATTTCGCTCTTTCTTATGAGACCCCAACTGATTTTGATTTAACTCAGTAAAATATTACTAAATATCTCTGTTATAAGTATTTAAAATGACTGAGACATACGGGTGCAGTTCATTCAAAATGACTAAATCAACTACAATTTTGTATATTTACAGAAAACAAAATTTAATAGTCAGTATCGTTAACAATTGTAAAATAAATAAGGGTAGGGTGAATTTAGATAGAGTTTAAAATTTCAACACTGGGGATTATCAGACTAAGGTGTTTTGTCTTGCGACTATAAATAAAAACAGAGTTCACTTGGCAGCTTAAGTGGGTACTTAGCTGCCAGTAAGATGACGGTTTGTTTCTGTCCCAGTTGATGCTTGTTCTTTGCAGGTTATGATTTGCGCTGGTTGAAAAGGTTAATATACTAAGCATGTACATCATTTCTATCGTCATCCACTCCCTGCTCCATATGGAACTTGGGACTACCTCAGTTTTGGTTCTATATGAGAAACCCGCATAAAGCAGTCACTGGCTCTTGCAGTGATGGTTCATGAAACCATCATTCTAATTGCTGAAGTTGCCAGCCTCAGATGACTTGGACATCAACTAGCAATTTTCACATGTTAATAAATGCAAAATATAGAATTATAAAATCTACCTTACCCCAAATTTCTTTTTGAATACTAATTGACTTCTGGCTCAGAGAAATAGTTTAGGCAACTTGATTAAGATGCCTCTTGCTCGTGGTTTGGTGTGTTACTTTACAATAGACTCCCACTATGACACTGTTCAGGTTCCTAGGAATACGGGCTTTCCATATTAATGAAAGTGTAGAGTTTTCCTGGGATATAAGTCCACAAGATACTCAAACATGTTGGCCAGTCCTTTAAAGTGGAATCCTGATCATATTCCTTACTCTGACTTGTCTGGCGGTCTTCTTGACGAGTTGAATTTTTCAGTGCGGTAAACTCACAAGGCGCTAAGTTACAAGACTACGTTGGGCCCACATCCAGACTGCTACTATTTTACAAGGCTCCAATAAGAAATGTTGTATTTTTACATTTCAAAAGCCAAGCCAAAAGCATGCTAGATGCGTATATTTCCCTTTCTCTTACGAAAATATTCCTGCTTAACTTACTTACTTACTTAGTCGTTCCCCTTCTACCGTGAGGTGTAGAGGTTTGGAAGAGAGAGCGCCAGACTATTCTATCGGCTGTCTTCCTCCTGGCCTGGTTCCATTCTAGTCCTCGGTCCTTCAAAGATTGTCTAATGTTGTCCTCCCAGCGGACTCTGGGTCGTCCTCGGGGGTCTGGATCCTTGGCTCTTTGTTTCCCATGCTTGTCGTGGTAGCCGATCTTCTCCCATTCTGCAGACATGGCCAAACCATCTTAGTTGGGACTGTTCTACTTGGGTCTGTAGAGGGTGGCATTTTAGGCCTTGACGTATCGTCTGGTTGCGTACCATGTCTCTTCTTGTTACTTCAACCACCTTCCTCAGATACCGCATTTCTGAGGTTTGGATCTGGCTTTTATGGTGTAGCTGGAGGTTATTTAAATTTATTATGTAAGAGTATGCCAGTAAAGAGTTCTGACCTTACAAGTAATACCCCAGTCTTAGAAATAAGCACTGGTGTATTGTTATCATAACAATAGTCAGACTGTGAAAACCCTGGCCCAGTTGGTAAGAAGTAGTACCAGGATTTAAGGTGTCTCCTCCCTGTGACTATCTTATGATTACTTATATGCTAGGGGATAAGTAAAATGTACATTCACTGAACCCACAAAATGGAAGAAGTGAATAAATCCTCAGGTACAGTTAAAATAGTTTAATAATTACACTAATATTCTATTTCTACTAGTTGGAAAAGAGCATATACATATATATATAAAAGTATTCACACAATTACTATTATGGTCTGTTTATACTTCAAGATCTTAAATAATAAAGTTACTGAAATCACTGTTATTAGTCCTTTGAATTTAAGGATAACTGTCATCAGTTGACTGAGTTTCTGTATGGTTACTTATTGTTTTCAACTATTGGCTGTTTCACATGTATAGGTGGTCAGTGTCAAACAGGACACTTATCTTTCCAACTTGATACTGCTGAAACTGTCCTTTGCTGATATCAGACTTGGTAGGCCCAACAGTAGGGATGCCAATGACCAGTTGAAGTTCACTCTTTGGGGTCCTGCACTTTTGTGGGATTGCCTCGGATGAACTGCACCAGCTTCTGATACTGGACAGTCTGATTTGAGTTATTTCATGGAACCTGCAACATATCAGCCTTGGCTAGTATCTGGCTAGACTTGTAGTTGACTAGCACAGATGTCAGACCAGTCAGTCATCAGATGTCACCGTTATACAATCATAGTAAGTAAGGACATCATTTCAGTGATATAGCATTAATATTAACATTTCAATTAAGTGTAACTGACTAGCACATAAGTCAGACAAGTCAGTCATCAGGTGTCAAAGTTATACAGTCATAGCAAGTAACATCAGTTCAATGATATAGAATTAATATTAACATATCAGTAATAAACATCATCTGGTTTATTCCGCTCCTATACATCCCTTCATATTCTATAACTTGATCCTTCCAAATCCTATCAAGTACGAATTCAAATACTGATGCTATCCTTAGCATCTACACAAAAGTAATACATAAATAAAGAAAGTGAGTGACCACGTGATCAGGTTGCTTTCTACTGAAACTGGCTGTAGAACACTCCAGTTTACTAGCTGTAAATGGGTACGAAGTTGTGCGCTCGAACTAGGGAAGGCAAAGGCAGCGAGGAAGGGGACTAGTCACCTTAACCTCGTAAACTGGGATCTTCCATGATGAAGTTTCTAACACTTCATTTCCCTATGACAATCTCTGCCATGGGACTGCCTTTATCTTCGTAAGCGATAAAGCAATATGATAAATATAACTTCATTAGGCCGTGGGGCTATTTGTGATTACTTTTTGTACAAGCAACACTCATCCATAATGCACATGAATAAATCATATTAAAATAATAATACGTTATATCAATGAATATTATACAGGCATATTTTGTGAATTCTGTATGAACCTGAAATAACAAATATTATACACGGTAGTTATCATAATTTCGCTTACCCTCAGACTTCAGATACTGGACTTAAAAATGTTTCTGGCGATCCGCTCACAATTCATGGGTCGTGGCGAAACTCTGCCTCCAGTCTGTCTGAACCCTCTTTCGTTGTCTGTAGCTCAGTTTACCGATACGCTTTAAATACGTATAGCGCGGACGTATCGGAGAGTACCGACGTCACAGCTTAAACCTAAGCCTGAAAAATCCTTCCCGAACAGTGATTTCGGCCGAACTGTGCGTCGACTGAAATTTTGCCTTTATCATTCTCGGCATATATAATATCCATATAGTTCCATCTTATCTAGTTTTATACAGCTGATAAAACTCTATCTTCCTATCCATGTAATTTCCCAAACTGTTATTTGTTGATTTTAATATTTAGAACAGAAGTGGGTTTACATGCTTTTAGCGTAACTGTGGGCAGCCGAAATACGCATATATCTCCGTAAATGAGAACTTCCTACCGTTCCATCTTATATGCAGTTATACACCATCCTTCCCTGTACTGAAATGTAAAATCCTTTTCATACGGATTCCCTTCTGTTTTTATTTATCGTTGGCGATTTCCTCTGTCCGATACACATTTCGCTGATACGCCGCCATTTTGAAAGCGGTCGTTCGATCGTAGACGGGTTTATAAATCTAACTGATCCCGTTTGCAATGACTTGAAACCAATTTTGCGACATAGCTCCCCCATATTTTAAGCTGGATGATATCTAGCTTAACTATTGGGTACAAGACAATTGCAAATCGACCATTCCGAGGTTAGTTTTCCTTCCTTCTATCCTCCTCAAGCTCTGTGGGATGACGACTAAGAAAATCTGCGCCCACATTCTGTTTTCCAAAAATATATTCATCCTTTACTATCTCTCTCCTTCCTGTTCGGCTTTTCATCCAGGCTCTTACTGCTGGTGAAACCGGGTCGGTAGGTTTCCCATGAAGTTTACCGCCCTCTTTTCGTTGATAGTTGGATGTGGTTTTCCCTCGCAAATCCGTAGGTGTTTGATTTTCGCTACGTGATTTGTTCCTTTTTTCCCGCGCATGGGGTTCAGACTGCAATTGAACCTGTGTGGGATGTTTCCTTTCCCCTCCCGTGCAAATCTCGGGAGTACCCCTGATTGCTGGTTTGCTTGTAGATTTTTGATGAAGACTCTTCCGTCGACTTTCTGAATCTACATAGGTGCACTCTGGACAGGAATTTACATACTGATTTATGTCTTCCGTAATGCCCGGCCAGTAGTACTGGGTGGCTACTCTTTGTTTTGTGGCACCATTACCCAGGTGTTCACTCAAAGTTGTTATGTGCCCCCAACCCATAACCTTATTTCTATAGGTGGATGGTACCACAATTTGACCATGACTTTTCGTCCCTCTGCCAGCTTTCCTGTACAAGAGTCCATGTTCCATATAGAAATGTCCTTTCCTTGGAGCGTTATGAGTTTTAGACAATTTTCCAAAACAAGGCTTCAATGTGCTGTCTGCTTCTTCTGCGGTGGTGGCTTATATCCTTCTACCTGCTTCCTTTTTGTTCCTACCAATTCAGCTTGAGCTGCTTGGTATCTCTCTGCACATTTCAAAATGTCTTCCAGCCTCTCTGCTCCTTGTTCCATAAGGAATTTCCTCATTTCTTGAGACATGGAATCTTTCACTTGCTCTAACATAACCATTTCTTTCAGATCCTCGTAGGTTTTCTGATATTTACCTAAACTACTCCATTTCAACAAATACGTTTCTAGCCTAGCTGAGAACTGGTTATATGTTTCTCCAGGTAGAGGTTTAGAAGTTCTAAATTTCTTCCTATATGCCTCTGAGTTCTTTTCATACCGAATAAGTAAGGCTTGTTTTAGGATTTCATAATTCTCCTGATCTTCTTTGGGGAGTTTCAGGAACACATCATATGCAATACCTCTCAATCCTTGAGATAACTTTAGACTCCATTTTTCCTTTTCCAGTCCATATGTAGAGGCTAGCTTTTCATACCTATCCAGGTACGACTCAATTGCGTCCTCCTTTTCAACAAATGGATCTAGGTGGAAGTTCATGGCCCCATTTGCTGTGTTCTGAAAAGAGCTATTCGCAGAATGAGGTGAGCTATTACCATGGGTGATAGTCCAAGCCTGAAGTTCAAGATCAAGCTGTCTCATTTTCAGCTCATGGTCTCTCTCTGCTTGTAACCTCCTTTCTTCTCTCTCAGCTTCTAATTTCTTGGCTTCTCTCTCTGCTTCTAATTCTAATTTCTTGGCTTCTCTCTCTGCTTCTAATTTCTTTGTTTCTTTCTCTGCTTCTCATTGCTTTGCTTCTCTCTCGGTGTACTTTTCATATTCCGTCGTGACATACCGGATCAGAGCGTCACCATCCATGCCAAGTTCTTTTCCCACCTGCAGTGTAGCCGACCTAAATTTGACCAAGTCAGCCATGATGTATCTGTAGTCTAGTAGGGCAAGCGATCTTACTCCAACTAATTTACTACAATATAATTAACTTAGTTAAAATTAAAGTTAATTAAACTGACTTCACCATATATGAAACAGCTTTCTTTATCTGTACTCAATGGTACTCCTAAAAATATAATTATTTCCTGCTATGTTACTCTTTCCAAAAAATTTTACAAAACAAAATTTTCTACACAGCAGAAATGGAAAGTTGGCTCAGGAATATCAAAGATATATCCCGCAGACGAGCCCCCACTGTAGCGGGAGGTTATTTAAATTTATTATGTAAGAGTATGCCAGTAAAGAGTTCTGACCTTACAAGTAATACCCCAGTCTTAGAAATAAGCACTGGTGTATTGTTATCTTAACAATAGTCAGACTGTGAAAACCCTGGCCCAGTTGGTAAGAAGTAGTACCAGGATTTAAGGTGTCTCCTCCCTGTGACTATCTTATGATTACTTATATGCTAGGGGATAAGTAAAATGTACATTCACTGAACCCACAAAATGGAAGAAGTGAATAAATCCTCAGGTACAGTTAAAATAGTTTAATAATTACACTAATATTCTATTTCTACTAGTTGGAAAAGAGCATATACATATATATATAAAAGTATTCACACAATTACTATTATGGTCTGTTTATACTTCAAGATCTTAAATAATAAAGTTACTGAAATCACTGATATTAGTCCTTTGAATTTAAGGATAACTGTCATCAGTTGACTGAGTTTCTGTATGGTTACTTATTGTTTTCAACTATTGGCTGTTTCACATGTATAGGTGGTCAGTGTCAAACAGGACACTTATCTTTCCAACTTGATACTGCTGAAACTGTCCTTTGCTGATATCAGACTTGGTAGGCCCAACAGTAGGGATGCCAATGACCAGTTGAAGTTCACTCTTTGGGGTCCTGCACTTTTGTGGGATTGCCTCGGATGAACTGCACCAGCTTCTGATACTGGACAGTCTGGTTTGAGTTATTTCATGGAACCTGCAACATATCAGCCTTGGCTAGTATCTGGCTAGACTTGTAGTTGACTAGCACAGATGTCAGACCAGTCAGTCATCAGATGTCACCGTTATACAATCATAGTAAGTAAGGACATCATTTCAGTGATATAGCATTAATATTAACATTTCAATTAAGTGTAACTGACTAGCACATAAGTCAGACAAGTCAGTCATCAGGTGTCAAAGTTATACAGTCATAGCAAGTAACATCAGTTCAATGATATAGAATTAATATTAACATATCAGTAATAAACATCATCTGGTTTATTCCGCTCCTATACATCCCTTCATATTCTATAACTTGATCCTTCCAAATCCTATCAAGTACGAATTCAAATACTGATGCTATCCTTAGCATCTACACAAAAGTAATACATAAATAAAGAAAGTGAGTGACCACGTGATCAGGTTGCTTTCTACTGAAACTGGCTGTAGAACACTCCAGTTTACTAGCTGTAAATGGGTACGAAGTTGTGCGCTCGAACTAGGGAAGGCAAAGGCAGCGAGGAAGGGGACTAGTCACCTTAACCTCGTGTTGCGTGCATATTTTTGACGCACATATTACAAAAAAATCGATATGGTTATTTAATATGGGAAAAATATAGTCATGCATCCATCTGTGTATGAAAATGCTGTTTATTGTAAAAGCGAGATAATCCATGTTTGATTCACACTTTTGATTATAGGAGTAATCGGTCTGGATATCGATCCAGCGCAAGAATAGTACGCTTGCGTTTGTACTTAATTTTAGGGCCAGAAAATATATTAATTTGCTTATTGTGTTTATGGCCTGAATTCATATGTATTACATATTATTAGTACAAGTAGAATCAGTCCTATATTGTATATTTTGGATGGGTATGAGGGACTAGATTCTTGGAGCGGAATATGAGTTGATCTTCAACAAGTAACACGTGACCAGTTCCGATGTACTGAAGACATGGCTGGTACGTTTTTACAGAGCTGGTCCCTTCGTCAAGAAAAAATGTCTTACGAAGTGGTTTTTTCTTCTGGAGGAGATAGCGTCTTTACAGTGGCGAGCCAGATTCCTGGGTCCAGCTTACGCAGTTTTGTGTTGAGAATCACAGTTTACAGCTGAAAGAACATTTGTTTGAACACATCAACACCAGTAGGACAGCTTGACCTGTATTACCGATAGGATGCTGTATCTAGGTCAGCACTTGTTGACAGTTTTTCGCTGTACGGACAGTATTACACAGGACAGTGGTATCAAGTGTAGAAAATATCTGGAGCAATATTGTTGACATTTCTCAATGTACAGAAGAATCGCAGTGTTGCTGAATAAAGTGCATAGTTCATCGTGGGATCTTCATATGCTCAACAGAGAAAAAATTGACAGTGTAATAGTTTAAACTTAAGTCTATTACTGAATAAAGTGGCAAGTTAGTATTATTTAAATAAACTGTGCCTACTTTACAACACTATACTGGCAACACATTCTATTCATGACATAAAATGATATTGTATGCTATATGCTATTTATGCTTACATGTTATTTGTTGTGTATTAAATTAGTTTATATTCTGTGTGACTAGAACAGGAAATACCGAGTAATATTGGTCTTGTTCTGGCGTTCGATAGGGAGCAATTTCTTAATTGAAATTTGCTTGCAACATAGTTTGCAAATATTTGGTTAGTTGTGACGACTGTTTCATATTTGTATTTGTAACATTTTTTGTGTTCCTTAGTTTTGTTTGATTTGTTTGTATAATTGTAGGTCTCATCTTTCCTTTCATTTCAGTTTTTTACACCCTTATGTTTATACACTGTAGCGTTATTTGTCTTGTTATCTTATGGCAGTTATCATCACAGGTTCTGTGATCATTTTTTTTCATTTCCCCTATTTAATTTAATTTGATCTCTGCAAATGTTTTCAGATTGTCTTTTCTTGTTTGTCATTTGTAATGTCTTTAGTTGACATATGACGTATAGTGGTATACACTGATAGTATAGTACAGATCAGTACTTTCTGATTGTTATTGGAAAAGGGAAATATTTTTTTTCCACAGGTACTCAAGTGATCTTTGATTACATTGAGGTATACAAGACCTTTGTAAGGCTTGTCTCCCAAAGTTATTGGAAAAGGGAAATATTTTTTTTTCCCCAGGTGCTCAAGTGATCTTTGATTACAGTGAGGTATACAAGACCTTTGTAAGGCTTGTCCCCACAGTATTTGAGATACAATTATTGTTGTCCACAGGTACTCAAGTTATCATTGGTTATTGTAAACCATACAAGTTTGGACTAAGACTAAGTCTAAGGTATAGACTTGTCTCCCATTAACAAAGAGAGTAATTTATTTACTTTTTCAGGTTTCTGATTTAAGAAGACAATATGTCTACCTTAGATTATTTCATCACACTAGGAAAATCTTTTGATAAGACGGGAAAAGACTTAGAACAATGGGCTGTTACTCAATATGACAAAGCATTAGCTGCAGAAGAGAAAAAAATTGCTGCTGCTGTTGAAGAAAAAAAAATTGCTGCTGAGGAAAAAAAAGCTGCGGCTGAGGAGAGAAAACTTCAAATAGAAGAAAAAAAAGTTGCTGCAGAAGAAAGGAAAGCCTTAGCTGAAGAAAAAAGATTAGAAAAAGAAGCTGATACTGCTGCTGAACTTAAGAAATTGCAGATGCAAGTGGAGGAAAGGAGATTTGAGGCAGAACAGAAGAAATTAGAAGCTGATGCAGAGCAGAAAAAATTAGAAGTTGCTGCAGAACAGAAAAAATTAGAAGCTGCTGCAGAACAGAAAAAAACTAGAAGTTGCTGCTGCTGCAGAACAGAAAAAAACTAGAAGCTGCTGCAGAACAGAAAAGATTAGATAGAGAAGCTGAAGAGAGAAAAGCAATAAGAGAACATGAGTTTGAATTAGAGAAATTAAAATTGACATGTATGAGTAATGTTAATCAGGCATCTGGTGGTAATGGTAAACCCTTTGTGTACAAGGTCAAAGTACCAGCGTTTAACCCTACCAGTGATGACATAACATTTTGGCTTTCTAGATTTGAACGGGCTTGTCGATCTCATAATGTTGACAAATCACAGTATGTGAATCAGTTGTCTGAAAATCTAAAAGGGGAGTCTCTGAGTAAGTTATATTTTGTTGAAGAGGCCGACAAAGACAATTATGATGCTGTTAGGGCAGCTTTGATAAAGAGATATCAGCTGTCTGAGGAAGGTTACCGTCTTTTGTTTAAAACAATGAGACCTGAGGTAGGTGTAGAATTCTCAGATTTCATCTCAAAAGCACGAATTACACTTTCACGATGGATTGAATTATCCAAAACAGAGAAAACATTTGATGGTCTTACGGATTTATTGCTAAGAGACAAGGTCATGTCTTCTGTAAATAAATCATTCCTAGAGTTCTTACATGAGCGTAAACCTAGTACAATAAAGCAAATGGAAGAATATTGTGACCAGTATGCCACGGCACACCCTGACATGATTCTTAGTAACTCTAACATTAAAGAGAGTATGCCAGTTGCTTCGGCAACAGAATATAATCAGAATTACTCACACAAATTCCAAGGAGCTAAAAATAAATTTGATAAAAAGGTTAATTGGAATAAGTATCAAAACCAAGATAACCACTCAAATCAGGGTTCTTCTTCGAAGAACTGGAATCGGGCTGATAGTCCTCGACACGCGAGGGGTACCCATAATGTTAGAAATTCTCGGAAAGGGAGTAGCTATAGGAACTACCCAAGTGCTTCATGGAGACAAAAGAAAACAATATTACAGGGATACTCAATATAACGAGCATGATGATTATGATCATGAATATTATGATTCAAACCCAAATAGGGGTTATAACAGAGGCAATAATAATTATAGAGACAATTATAACCGAGGTAGATCACAACACAAAAGACATGGTAAATCTTATTACCAGGCTAACTCTGCACAACAGGAGTTCCACGACACCGATAATCAGAATAATGATAAAAAAGACTCCAATAGTGTAGCAAATTCCGCTTTCGATTTTGCTAGAGCATCTGAGTGTTCGCAATGCAAAACATTATTCGATCCAACCACAGTTTCTACTTTAAGCTGCGGTCACCCACTTCCCGCTCTCCATGCGTCAATTGCGCATAATGGAAGGGGTGCTCTTGTCTTTAATAGGGGCCTAATAGATGGTACTCCGGTATCAATTCTTTTCGACTCGGGGTGCACTACCATTGGAGTGAGGCAATCACTCGTAAATCCTTCTCGAGCTACGGGCAATATAGTCAAATGTGTAACATTTGGTGGCACATTGGAGAAGTACTCCACTGCCATTATCAATATTGCTACACCGTTCTTTACAGGAGAGGTGCAAGCATGTCTCTTGCCGAATCCGATCGCTGATCTTATCATCGGTCGCATTCATGGAGTGAAAGAATGCACTCCACAGCAAATCTCTAATTGGGAAAATGTTAATATGCAATCTGCTAATGCAGTAATCACTAGGGCTCAAGCTCTCAATATGCCACAATCTTCACATTCTGAAGATAATGATGCGCAGATCCAAGATGATCCCTTGGAGATTTCACACGATTCCTTTATTAAACAGCAGGAAGATGATCCTACTCTAAAGAAATTCTTTACTCTGGCAACAAAAGGTGATCCGAATAAGGATACAAATCGTAAATCTTGGATTACGATGAAGAATGGCGTACTTGTACGTATGGTACAAGACTCCGCTAAGTCCATTCATTCTCAAATCCTTGTGCCTAAAAATATGAGAGTTAAAATTTTACAGCACGCTCATGATTCGCAGTGTGCTGGACATATGGGTTTTTCCCGTACTAAAGCTAGAGTTCTTCAATCTTTCTTTTGGCCTGCTGTGAATAAGGACATACGAATCTATTGTCGATCTTGTAAAGTATGTCAAGAGATTAAATCCAGAGGTCCACGCCATGATGCACCTATTCAGGCTGCAGACATTCCCATTCGGCCATTTCAAAAAATGGCGATAGACATCATTGGTCCATTTAAGATAAAGTCTGCTAGAGGACACCAATTTATTCTGACGTGTGTTGATATGTGCACACGTTGGCCGGAGGCTGTTCCTCTAAAGAGCATAACTACTGCTGATGTCGCAGATGCTCTTTGGTTAATATTTTCTCGTCTGGGGTTTCCAGCAGAAATATTATCCGACCATGGTACCCAACTTATATCGGATACCATGTCTCAAGTAATGTCGACTCTGAAGATAGAGAGATCGCTGAGTAGTATTTATCATTCTATGTCCAATGGGATGGTGGAACGTTTGAATAGAACTCTGAAAAACCTACTAGGTAAGATAACAGAAGATCATCCTCAGGATTGGGATAGGGTTTTACCCGCGGCTCTCTTTGCATATAGAGAGGTCGCCAACGAACATACAGGATTTTCTCCCTTTGAACTTGTCTTTGGCGCGAAACCGCGAGGTCCTATGTCCTTACTTCATGATCTTATAACTGCTGATAATATTGTCGATGACACAAAATCCTCTTATGAATATGTCATCGCACTTAGACACAAGATTATTGAAGCATGCAAATTGGCAACTGCTTCTTCTGAATTTGCGAAACAGAAGGCAAGGGAATTTGCCAATAAAAAGAGATGTTTGCGTCAACTTTGTCCAGGTGACAAAGCATTTGTCTTGCTACCTTGTAGGGAAAATAGACTTCTCATTTCTTGGAAAGGTCCGTACGATATAATATCAAAGGTTTCCGATGTTGACTATATCGTCGATATTGACGGGAAGCGTAAAACCTTCCACATCAACATGCTCACGGAATTCCATGAACGTCCTGATTATTTACAACCTGTTTTCCAGGCAACGGACGATTTTCCAGTCCAACATGGACAGTACTCATCTCTGTCAGTAATACAGGATGAGGAAACGAGTTTCTCGGATGTAAATTTACCTTTTCCAATGATTCCTCTTCACTCTAATGAATCATGGAAAGATGTTGCAATTTCTCCAGAATTATCTCCAGGAGAGCAGAAACAAGTTTCTACTATGTTAGAACAATTTCAGGATGTCCTTACTGACATTCCTGGTCAAACGGATGTCATTCAACATGACATTATTCTTACTGACCATAGTCCTATAAGAGTCAGACCGTATCCTATCCCGATACATTTTCAAGCACAGGTAGAGAAAGAGTTAGATGAGATAATAGAGTTAAAAATTATTGAACCATCCACATCAGCATATTCTTCGCCGATGGTTATAGTACGGAAAAAAGACAATAACATACGTCTTTGCGTGGATTATCGCAAATTGAATCAAGTGACTAAATTCGATGCTGAACCTATGCCTTTACTAGAAGAGCTACTTACGAGACTATCGAATTCTCACTTCTTTACTAAACTCGATTTGTCTAAGGGATATTGGCAAGTTCCACTATCCGAACACGCCAAACCGTTTACTGCTTTTTCGACGCCTAGGGGTCTATTCCAATGGAATTTCATGCCTTTCGGTCTTATGAACGCCCCTGCTACATTTGTACGCATGATGCGTCGAATCCTATCTCATCGCTCAGATGTCATTGCGTATCTTGATGACATCTGTCTTTTCAGTGATACTTGGAACGATCACTATAATGGTATAAATGAACTATTGTCTATCTTACGCGAGCATAACCTGACAGCGAAACCATCGAAAGCATGTATTGGTTTTAGCGAAATATCTTTCTTAGGACACCGTGTTGGTCATGGGTTCCTAAAAACAGAAGACCATAATACAAGTAAGATACTTAACATTTCTATTCCTAAGACTAAAAAGCAAGTACGAAGTCTCTTAGGTCTAATACAATTTTATGGACGATTCATACCGAATCTGTCCTCCATTATGTCACCTCTTTCTTCCTTGCTAAAGAAAGGGTCTCCTAATGTAGTCCATTGGACTCAAGAATGTCAATCCTCTTTGGATAAGGTTAAAACTATGTTTTCTACTTCACCTATCCTAGTATTACCTTCTAAGGATAAGACATTTATTCTTCGTAGTGACGCTTCATCCACCGGGATTGGAGCTGCACTAATGCAAGAGTACTCTGGAACTCTGCATCCTGTGATGTATATTTCTCGGAAATTAAATGCCGCAGAGAAGAATTACTCGGTCCTAGACCGTGAATTATTGGCTATGGTTTGGTCAATCCTTAAACTACAAAGATTTCTTCTGGGCGCGCATTTCATTGTGGAAACTGACCAGAAAGCTCTTACGGCTATTCAGAGTAAAAAATCTGAAGAGCGCGAGATCAACGCGATACGCGATTGCTCTACAGCCATTTCATTTTTCGGTGCGAGCTATCCGTGGGTCAGAAAATGTGATGGCAGATATTTTGTCTAGATGCCCACATGATTCATAACTGTTATACAGCTTTGATACAATTGTTTCTATGTTGAAATGTGTACACATATGTAATATATCATATATTGATTGTAACACTACCTAGCGGTTTATGTATATTTATTCACCGCTGATTTTTTCAATATTTTTCGTCTTTGATGATCATGATGTTAAGATATCTTAGATGGAATTTATGTATAAACTAATGTGGAAATTGTGTCATTGCTAATATTGTAGTATGCGTTGGTGACACCTCTCTGGAAATATTAATACTTAGAGAAGTGCTTTCTCTAAGGTCATAAAACTTATGCTTATCATCTGCGCATTGTTATTGGTGCGTTGTGAGCCTATTGTATGTTGCTCCTAGATGTATTTCAAAAAAAAAATGTACCATTTTTTTTTTTTTCCCGAGGGGTGTGGTAATCTGTTGCGTGCATATTTTTGACGCACATATTACAAGATAAATCGATATGGTTATTGAATATGGGAAAAATATAGTCATGCATCCATCTGTGTATGAAAATGCTGTTTATTGTAAAAGCGAGATAATCCATGTTTGATTCACACTTTTGATTATAGGAGTAATCGGTCTGGATATCGATCCAGCGCAAGAATAGTACGCTTGCGTTTGTACTTAATTTTAGGGCCAGAAAATATATTAATTTGCTTATTGTGTTTATGGCCTGAATTCATATGTATTACATATTATTAGTACAAGTAGAATCAGTCCTATATTGTATATTTTGGATGGGTATGAGGGACTAGATTCTTGTTAGCGGAAGTATGAGTTGTCTTAACAAGTCGTGATGAGTTCCGATGTACTGCTAAGAATGGCGGGGTACGTTTTTTCAAGAGCTGGTCCCTTCGTCAAGAAAAAATGTCTTACGAAGTGGTTTTTTCTTCTGGAGGAGATAGTGTCTCTACGATAGTTTGTGTTAGAGACTCTCCTTATGTCAGTATATAGATGATTCGGACTCCAGGTAAACCCAGCTCGTATTTTTGATGATCTCTCGTCGGTTAGGCCTAGCTTGACTTTTGGGTGCTTCGATATGCTAGTGTCGTGTTTTGTATCGACGAAGATGACAGATTTTCCTGCAGCGGTTATGGCTACGTGAACTAACCTGATCACCGTAGTGCTGCATGGAACCATTCATGAAATCCTTTATATATCTATTGTAAATTAACTTTGGCTGATATTCTTCCTATGAATGAGTGAACGACAACTCAGGAAGGTAGCCATGTTGGATTTCGGTCATCGTCTGTCTTGATCACTGCTAAGAGAACAGATTATTTATCTTATTATCGGACAGTGACAGAGAGATCTCAATCCTGCTAGAAACCCCCTTTTCGTGGTTTCATAAGATGATGTATCATGACATTGAACTTTGATGTACTACCCATTATTTCTGCATGTGTCATGACTTCAGATCTGCTATGTATACCTACAAATTGTTATGTCAACAAAGCCTGATGTACTCGTATGTCCCAGTGTGTACGTCTGAATAAATTGAGTAAACTAAGATTCCAGCAGTCTGCATTGGTGCCTTGTAGACACATGTGTATGAGTGATTATATTGGTCAGCACACGAACAGTACACCATTCGCGGTAATCACACTCTACACTACTACTTCATACATACACCATCCTGCGTCGGCTGAAGTGACCAAGTTTAGGGCCTGCTTCCCCTGGAGCCTTTGCCTTCCCTAACTCAGGACTAGGGTGAGTTACCCATTTACAGCTGGGTAGACTGGAGCATGCCTGATCTCAACAACACACCACTCTTCCTTACAGAGCAGACAGACTGATACTTTACAGTGGTGTACTACAGGTGTAGTAAGAAATAACGTCTTTACACCTCGTAAACTGGGATCTTCCATGATGAAGTTTCTAACACTTCATTTCCCTATGACAATCTCTGCCATGGGACTGCCTTTATCTTCGTAAGCGATAAAGCAATATGATAAATATAACTTCATTAGGAAGTGGGGCTATTTGTGATTACTTTTTGTACAAGCAACACTCATCCATAATGCACATGAATAAATCATATTAAAATAATAATACGTTATATCAATGAATATTATACAGGCATATTTTGTGAATTCTGTATGAACCTGAAATAACAAATATTATACACGGTAGTTATCATAATTTCGCTTACCCTCAGACTTCAGATACTGGACTTAAAAATGTTTCTGGCGATCCGCTCACAATTCATGGGTCGTGGCGAAACTCTGCCTCCAGTCTGTCTGAACCCTCTTTCGTTGTCTGTAGCTCAGTTTACCGATACGCTTTAAATACGTATAGCGCGGACGTATCGGAGAGTACCGACATCACAGCTTAAACCTAAGCCTGAAAAATCCTTCCCGAACAGTGATTTCGGCCGAACTGTGCGTCGACTGAAATTTTGCCTTTATCATTCTCGGCATATATAATATCCATATAGTTCCATCTTATCTAGTTTTATACAGCTGATAAAACCCTATCTTCCTATCCATGTAATTTCCCAAACTGTTATTTGTTGATTTTAATATTTAGAACAGAAGTGGGTTTACATGCTTTTAGCGTAACTGTGGGCAGCCGAAATACGCATATATCTCCGTAAATGAGAACTTCCTACCGTTCCATCTTATATGCAGTTATACACCATCCTTCCCTGTACTGAAATGTAAAATCCTTTTCATACGGATTCCCTTCTGTTTTTTATTTATCGTTGGCGATTTCCTCTGTCCGATACACATTTCGCTGATACGCCGCCATTTTGAAAGCGGTCGTTCGATCGTAGACGGGTTTATAAATCTAACTGATCCCGTTTGCAATGACTTGAAACCAATTTTGCGACATATGGGTTGTATTCCTGCTTAACAAAAGCACAAATAAATGTGTTGTTTACAATCACCATATATGATATGCCTGCTTCCGTCTATCATCGATCATGTTTACACTCACGACTTCGTAATTTCTCAAGGTAATCTCTTTCAAGATGTATAATTATCTTCTTGGCAAAACTTTCCGGAAATGATTATATCATTTACCCTGTCTAGGAAATATTGGTAGATGGAGACAGAGTGGTTGCCGACCCCTGATCTAGATCGTCGAGCTCTTTTGTCAGATTTCACATAATTCCATTTCTGGTGATTGATGTCTTTGTTGCTATAAGTGAATCAATAACCAACAGGAAGAGAAATGGTGACAAAATGCATCCCTTGTTGCACTCTAGTTCTGATTCTAAATAGTTCTGTAAGTTGTTCTTTGGAAAAAACTGAATTTCATGTCTTGTTTTTTTTAAATTAATGATGACAAATATCCCGTTCAACCTCTGATGGGTTATAATTAGGGTATATATTGTTTTAAAATCCAAATAACATGAACAACTTCCGATATAGGAAAGTGGCATCACATCTGTCAAATCATTGTAAATAGGGCAAATCACAATTACCAATTATGCTTGTATGTTAAAAAAAAACCCAAACAAACAAAAACGAGATAAAACCAAACAAAATCAAGCAGAAACTCCAAACAAGAATGACATTAAGGGGGATGGGTGTAAAGGCCTGGTGATTCCAGTTATATAACTGACTTCAACAGATATTTAATTGACTTTCACCAGTTAAAAGTCTTATGCATTGTAAGAACAACATCAGACCTTCACATTCCCAATTACTATATATTAACTTTTGTTCTTGTTAAATACTGTTTGATTATATTATGCAGTTCACCCGATCTATTCTCAACACCTCTTCTATATTTATAGGTTAATTTGATGCCTGCAAATAATCTAATATTGTTATTCTTATTTATTCATACCTCTTATATTTTAATAAGAAATGCTCTATATTATTGTCTTGAAGACATCCTACACAGCAAGGTTCTTCTATTCTGAAGTAACCTTTTCTCAGCTGTAGTCAGAGAAGTTTCTTATTACTGGAAATTATCTCTTCACTAGATATCTGACATTTTCTTGTTGGAGACTTGAACATCTTATATGCATGTCTTCCTTTCAGATTTTTATCCCACTCTGCTTTCCATTCATCTGTTATGAAATCTTCAATTAAGCTCTTATCTCTGATTTACTCATCCCTACATTTATTAGATTTTTATCAGATTTTCACGGATTGCCTCCCCTGCTTTGCAGTAGTGGTCTAACAATGGCCAAAACTCAAGAGTATCTAAACGGGGTCGTCAAAGGTGTTTAACTTCGCACAAAATTACTCTTGGCAGAGATGTAGATTGAAGTAATGACTCTTCTATTCGAAGATTCACAAGATAATTCAGAAGTCAAGAATCATGCGACAAAGCGCTGAGCAATGGTTAACATAACTGTCCGTCGCCTTTTGTGAAGGATTTAAGCAATGGTTTTTAGCCCATTCAAGCTGAGTTAATTCAGCGAATTCCTCTTATAATGGTAAAGCTCTGTTTAGAGGTAAATATAAATATAAATATAAATATAAATATAAATATAAATATAAATATAAATATAAATATATATATATATATATATATATATATATATATATATATATATATATATATATATATATATATATATATATATATATATATATATCTATATATATATATATATATATATATATAGGCTAAAAAAGGCTGTTCTTGCCTTATTCATTCTGATGTTGATGTCTTTGCCTGCCCCGCCGTCTGGTTTTACTATGCATCCTAGGTATGTGAAGGTGTCTGTACCAGTTGCCTTTTTTAGTCTAAACAACATCTGGAAGTCCTCTCAATACAGCACAAGCACAAGATTATATCAGAGCTGTGTGCCTTATGTGCTTCTCTATGGCGCGGAGAGCTGGAGAGTTACAGAGAAGGAAATGTCAAAATTGTCCTCTTTTCACACAACATGCCTAAGAAAAATTCACCGAATCTTTTGGCCGAATGCCATCACCAACCAAGATCTGCTTACTCGGAGCAAGCAAGAGGACATGCACACCATCATAGCTGGCAGACGCTGGAGCTGGGTTGGCCATGTCCTCAGAAGAGACCCCGATGCCATCACAAGAACAGCTATGCTTTGGACCCCTGAAGGAAAACGAAAGAGAGGCCGACCAAAAACAACCTGGCGGAGGACTGTGGAGGCTGAGATGCAAAGAATGAACCAGAGTTGGGGCACTGTACGAAGGATGGCCACCGACCGAAGAAAGTGGAATCAATTTGTTGTTGCCCTACAAGACGCCACTAGGCGTGATGGCCACTGACTGCTTTGACGGTCGGCGGCTATGGATCAAAGAAGAAGAAGATATATATATATATATATATATATATATATATATATATATATATATATATATATATATATATATATATATATATATATATATATATATATATATATATATATATATATATATATATATATATATAATATTCTGGCTCATACGTGGGTTTCCTACATATAAAACTGAAGCGACTATCTACTTCTTTTTCTTCGTTCGTCCTGAAAAGGACGTTGGTTGCGTTGTGTCCGTTTACAGCGAAGCTGCGATATTTGTGCATGTCGGCCGACACATCCGACTTCAGCACGGCATTTTTGGGACCGGGTTAGCCTTCCCTCTTCGATCCCTACTCACTCAGCCAGAATGCAGTGATGCAGCCTGTTTCCACGACTATCACTTGGAGGTGGATTAGAGTCTTGGTCAGCTCTGGTTCGCTGACCCTGACGCAAGCAGTCTAGCTATGAGTCGCTGACTGCATTCCTCACTGTTGACGCGTCTTAGGTCCCGAAGCGACTATGATTGTTTAGTTTTAAAACAACATGTAACAATTTTAATAATTAATTAGTCTTTAACAGTTAAAATAAATATGAACAATTTGGTGACATTTTATATTGGAATCAAATTTTCTCCTCAAGCAGATTAAATAGAGGGGGTTTTATCAATGTCCGTTGCTTTCGCCTGTTAATAAGCAATTAGTTTGTCTACGTGAGTCCTGCCGCCGTTGTATCGTCACTTTTCTGGTGATGCGGGCACTTCTTCGCCTAACTCGTCTTATGTAGGTGGTCAGTGTTGATTCCCTGCTCTCACAACTAAGGGCGTAGAAACGTCAGTCTTGCTACTTCGTCCTCGAACGGTCTTATAGCTTCGTTCCACAAACTATTGGACAAAATAGGAAACAAATGCCTCTGCTAAGTACATTTGTTTGAAGCACTCTGACAGGCTAGGCTCACTCTTCCGTTGCCCACCCACCAATGTTAATCTCTCAGAAGAATTAAATTCCCGAGCACATAACGTAGCTCAATGATTAAAATTCACCAATATTCTTCTGTGTATTAGCACCCCATCCATTACCTTTCAAATATCTTAACAAGTTAGTCAATCCTCTGCATGAATCCACTAGTTTATCTATGTGTTTATTCCAGTTTAGCTGTTGATCCAATGTCATTCCTAGATATCGAGTGGTTTGCACTGTATTAATGTTTTGCCCTTGGATTTTTATGCCTTTAATTTTATTGTTAACAACCCTACTGTTGAGTGCACATCATGGGGTGAGACAAATTTGAAGATTTGCTTCGCACCATGATATGCCTCACATAAACGCAGAATATTGGGTTTAGGATCTGACGTATCAACATAGTGAAGGATCACGAAAGTGTTGGTATCGAGGAGATATTCTAAAGTGTTCGTCCAAGGTGGCTGTGTCCACTGGACTGGGAAAGTGTTCGTCCAAATGTGGCTGTGTCCACTGGACTGGGAAAGTGTTCGTCCAAATGTGACTGAATTCAAAATGTGTTCAATGGACTTGGAAAGTGTATAAAGTATTCTACTGAAATAAATACGGCTAAGATTGCCAGGAATGTGTGATAAACTTATCACTAAACAGGAGTCTGACTTGACTCTGGAACTGAGATTTCGTTTCAAATATACTTCAAGTGAAATAATCAAGTGGGACTGAAATACGGCTAAGATTGTCAGGAATGTGTGATAGACTTATAACTAAGGTTAGTAACCTCGAATAATTCGTGTAAATTGTCGAGAAGCGTGAGTATCGACTACCTTCAACCATCCCTGTTGTAGGTGAACGAAATATATAAGGTATATTGTGTGAATACACATTTGTTGATCCCTACGGAGCATAGAAGGGTGTAGAAACATTGTGGACGTTTTAAAAGGGCGAACCTAAATAATATTGTGTTCAGATTGAACTTTATGGTAACCAACTCAGGATACAAATAAATGAAATGAATATAGTAGCTGATACTGAAACACACAAGGACGATAATATTGAATTAAATATTGACAGTGAATCGGACATGTTTCTTAAGTAAAGTATTTCCATTGTGTAAAATCGTCGTGTTGTAAATTAAATTGAGTCGAAATATTACACGGACTGCGGCATTGATGTTTGCAGTTCATATGTTGTATTAAAATGTATCCCAAAGACGCCCAAAAAGTCGCTTCAAACATCATCTGAAGTAACACAAAAAGGAGGGGTAAAGAGGGATTTTTTTTAAAAATGGGAACCAAGGGAAATAATACAATTAATGTATAACTTTAATTCCCAAAAATAACTTGTTGTGTCCCCTAAAACGCTGAAACAATGACACACAAACTGACAGACAGAGGTTCTAAAATATAGATTAGATAAATGTGAAACTCAATTTCGGAAATACGTATTCAAACAAATAATCGATTATTTATAAATACTGTGCTGCATGTAGATTCTTCCATAGAATCCAAGAATATATTTCTGCCTGCTGTCACAAGGAAGTATCACATGACTACCATATGGTACATTATATACGCAGTTAAACAGGGGCACCAGTTTGTAGATAAATTACAAATACATTTTCAATAACTTTAATTATTATTGCTAAGGCACGAGGTACAAAACGTGTAATTTGTCTGAGGCGTAAGTTGCTGGAAAGCTACTCTGGAACTGCCAAAATAATCTAAAGAACCTTGAATGTATTGGAAGCATTAAAAGTAAGTTATCCCTCCGCGCGCTTCAACCCCAGATTAACAAAACTTACCATCATTTAGTATCAGTGAGAAAACGAAAGATTATTTATAACCCAAGTGGAAGAAGAAATGAGTACCCAGAAAAAAATACAATAATAGTGATGGAAGACGATGGCAAGCCTATGGGCAAAGAAACAACAGCAGCTAAAGGTTTATCAAAGTGTAAACACCATGAATTTATTTTGTGAGGAACCACTTTTGTGGACAAAGATATAAGCAATAATTCGTGGAAATCACAAATGTATTATTTGGGAACAAATCTACTAGAAATGTTTCGTGGGAAGTGAATGTTCATTCATTTTAGAACTAGAAGATGACCAGATGTTAGCAGTTGTTGCAAGGTGACAGAATGGACAATTAAATTAAAATTGAGGAACAAGTCACGTAGATTGGAATGTAAATGGTGAATGCATTCAGCGAAGGTGAAAATACAGAATTCCGAGAAATTAAAAAAATACAAGTAAGGAAACGGTTTGGTAGCGTGAAGCAATAGGCTAATACACGGTCATAAAATTAACCATGATACAACGTTAAAATATCTCCAATGATACAACGTAGGGATAAAAACTAATGCGTAAGCTGCTAGAATACATGATCGCCCACGCCGCGGGTCATCACCCGCCATGGAAATTAAATTGTTAGACGTGAAGGCAAAACGGAACGGGATGATAACGGAGAATTGTGGCTAAAAATAACTTTAAAGGCAAAATTTGTGGGTTGAGACAAAATTTGTTAAGATTTGCTTCTGCACACATGACTAATCACTTTAATTGCAGAATATTGTTTAGGATTTGGCACCAATGTGGTGTCAAATGAGGTGTTGAATATTACAAGAGTGGACCCGTGCATTAACATTTTGTCAGAGCAGCCTGTTATAGCCCCCAAGCACGGAGAGGTGGGGCCACCAGACTTCTGATATAGCCCCCAAGCACGGAGAGGTGGGGCCACCAAACTTCTGATATTGCCCCCAAGCACGGAGAGGTGAGGCCACCTGATTCCAGCACCAGATTACTCATCCAAGTTACGTGAGCGTCTGGCCTGCTGAATACTTACCAACTTAAATTCTAACACACCCATTATAATAGCATCAATAAAGGGACAATGTGTAGTCGCCATAGACAGGGAGTGATGAGGTCACCCCAACAGCACTAAGGTTAGTAAATGTTCTCCAGATAACGTGTACAACTATAAACAGTAGTAATATTAACTAGTCTTGTAAAATACACATGTACACACCTTTGTTTATGCCATATATTTATGCATTTCTTTCATAATTGCCAAACCTTTCATATGTTCTGACCAAAATAAAACCTTGGTTCAGAACAAATAAACTTAAAGAAAATTTATTATCAAAATTTTACACATCTTGAGTTAGTTCAGTGTGTTCTAACATTTTATTAATATTATTAGACTTATTAAATATCTATGTGTGTGTGTATGTAAACTACCACAACACATTACATATCATTACCCTAGACATTTAACGTAGCCACATTCATTAGTAAAAAAAGATAGGTGTGAGGTCGTAGTGGTAGCAAGAAGGGCCTTCTGACAATTCACAGCTACATTTATCTCAGGAGCCTTCACAGCTCACCTCATGCATCACACTAAGTAATATCACCATCATACAATACCATCAAAACCACTACATACACATCCCATGGTTTTCTTCTATTGCTTTGCCTTTTAGATCCACGTGGAGTGCATATCTTCAGTTAGTTCAGATTAGACTCTCCTGTCTTGCATTCAGCATTCATATTCTTGGACACTTGTTGAGAGAGACTGAGAACCTATGCGTTTGCCTGGAGTGCAGTTAACGTCGATTCTAATTAACAATAACAATTCTCCATTGGTGATCCTGTCACAAGATGTTAAATTGTTTAATTCTGCCCAAGTCCAAAGTAAAGATAATCTATGAATGTTTCCCTATCAAAATAATTGTAGACAAACCTAGAGCCTAATGACACTAGAAGAGACATCAGCAAACTCATAGAAAGTCATTTACCGAGGAAAAGTTAGTTGCTTATCCTTTACAGGACGTGGCAATCAACCCCAGCTTTTATTGGCTGTTTGTGATTTTTCTAGGCAATTTTTTCATTCAGTAGTTTGCCATTGCTTTCTGAACGGTACGGCGCTTATACCATTGTTAAAAATCCACACAAAGCGATCTGCTACCAAACCGCCTGCAGCAGGTTTCGAACCTGGTATATCTGGATTATGAAACTGCGTTCATATCCATTTGGCCACAGACGCCGACCAAGGAATACCGAGACGAATACCGAGGAAACAACTCTAAATTAAAACTCACTGAAACACACCAAAGAAGAGGAATAACTCTGGTGAAAAAAAGCGTCAGAATGGACAAGAAGACATATCATGAAACCAAGATTGCAACAAAGGAAACAGCAAGAATTTGAGACATTCAGCTATTATGCAAAATTATCAGTCAGTTAAGCAGACATATTTTCTGTGCAAATCTTAAAAACAAGAAGGAAAAGAAATCATACTGGAACAGGGAATAACAGAAACGAAAAACACTTGAAAAAAATAGTAGTAACGGTGAATGCATCTTCTTAAATGGGCACGGCATCTATTTGGCTTGCAAAGGGTGAAACCAGCCCCAAAGGCGATCTTGGTCCTCTCAAGACTGTGCGTGGTCCCGGTTTCCGGGTCTTCCCAGTAAAGTAGAGGCAGTGCAATGTGACTGTGTCCGTCTAGATAACGTAGAGGCTCGGTCGCTGCTACGCCATTGATGAGCAGAGCAGTGTCCTATCGAGACTGTGTGTTTTCCCGGGTCCGGATCCTCGCAGTTGAGGTGGGCCAGGGCTTGCTTCTTCTTGGTAATGCAGCTCGGCAGTGGTAGAGGCTCGGCGCCGGCTGCGCCGTTCACTCGATACGTCTTGTCTTGGAGATATAACCCCTTTGCAGGGTAGAGAACCTCTTTTCTCGTGGCATTGCACCCTCGCTACCCGATAAGAAGTTCCCTGGGGTTGCAACAAAGCCCACCTTTGACTGATTGCTCGTGTCAGTCTTGTCTCGGAGCTATACCCCCTTTGCAGAGTAGAGAGTTATCAAACCTCGGGTCAGTACACACACGCCAAAGTGGGCCTGGTGTAGCCTGGTCTGAGTCTAGGATGCTCCCTGGGGTGAAAAAAAGCCCAAACCACTCCCCAAACATTGCGTAGATGCACGGCGGGTTGCTTACTCATCGCTTGGGGGCACGATGGGCGGCTTTCCGGCCGTGTGGCAACACGGACCGTATGCAGAGGTGTGGCGGTGGCTGCGCCACCGCCATACCAAGCTGCCTGTGTGCCAAGGGTATAAGAGTCTAGCTACTCGCACCCTCATCGGGGATCAAGCAAGCAAGCAAGGGTGAAAGCAGAACCAGATAGCGTGAAAACATGTAATGTCCTTGGAGAAGATAGGAAATGTCAATTGCAGATTCACAGTTCACGGTAAGAACACTACGAGCTATTCTCAACAAACTATGAAACTCCCACGGAATGTAAATGGGGAATAGTCACTCCAGTACGAAAGAAATAAAATTCAACAAACTGCTCAGAGTGGACCGCAAATCTGTTATCAACAGACAGTTCTTTGCCTCGTTATTTATAACAGGCTGAAACGAAGACATGGGAGATGCTAGGTAAGGATCAACCTGCTTTTAGGAAAGACGGAAGCATTAATGACAACATGTTATTTAGCCATTAACGATTATCTCTGAACAAACATTAGAGTGAAATGCAAGGCTATATATAAATGTCAAGGAACCTCAGAGAAAGTAATCGATTATTTAATACACAATTCATACTGTGGGTATTGGTGATAAGTTTGGTTTGGATTCGATTAAGGACTATCGTCATTGCACACGGACAACTCCATCAGTGCTCCGATCTCATCCCATAGATCACACAAGGAAGATCTCACATAAGGAAGGGAAACCCGAGGCCTGTAAATAAATATTAGACAAACATAAAGCTATGTTTTCAGGCACTCGTAAGAAATAAAGAAGTAGAACACTAGACAACAGAAAAACAACAGACGTGAGTGGCTTACCCAGGACTCGAACCCAGGACCTTCCGTGCGACAACCCCGCCTAGCTATGCAAGTGAATCACACTATCCTCCCTGCCATCTAGGCATCACCAATAAATGATGCTTCGATGACGGGTCATTATTGCGACCCGCAACACATAACACCGGAAATTTACCATGGGCAGTCCAGCCTATTAATGACGCAATCACTTCTGTTGTTCCCCTATTATACAGTATAGGTCAGACTACACAAGACAAAGACCTTAATACTGCGTCTAGTAAATGTCTTCTATCATTTACAAGCTGCGCACGTTAAAAATCCCACGGCAGTTGGAAATCGTAAAAAGTAGGCCACAAGGCCGCTGCCCTGGCTGAATGTAAAAATTAGAAACCTACCCACCACAAAAATATTTACAGAATGTATGATTTCTATATACACACATTGGGATTCTCGCCTGTGCTACAGAATTGGGGCACTGTGCTGAGATCTTCCTTAGAAATAAAGAAGTAGAACACTAGACAACAGGGGATGGCCTATGGAATGTTGTCAAGAAGGTCTCCAGAAAGTGGCTCGTTAAGAAAAAAAAGAGCCCTATTCGAGATAGGGCCAAGAAGAAGTGAAGACAAACAATTTCAACTAGATATTGTTTTCTAATAATTTATGGATAATTTTAAACTTCCCTACGACCTTAGCTTCTGCTCTCAGATCTCGATAAAGAAAAAGCCCCCACACTCCTCTAAATGAAAGATTTTACCTATATGTAAATACCTAACACAGACAGCACGAACTAAGTACTGATCAACGCTGATAAATCGTTTATTAGTTAAATATATACATATATATATAGCAGTGGAGGACCCTGTCTGCTGATGCTTCCACCATGGCACCCCTACGACCCATGACCGGTTACGGGCTGAGATGAGATGATGATATATATATATATATATATATATATATATATATATATATATATATATATATATATATATATATTATATATATATATATATATATATATATATATATATATATATATATATATATATATATATATATGATTAGTAGAAAATAAAGATAGATGATGGTGAAAGACAATTCATACACAAATGAAATGTAAATAATGTAGTTAGTTAAATATGACAGTGAACCTACGTGAATAGTGTAATGATGATGTGATATATTAAGTGTTACCACACTGATGTCCTATCTACACTGTCTATGTGTCTCTCAACTTTCCTCCACGGTATGATTATACACAGGTATGCTTAGTGTGACGACACGTCTGTACGTGTCCTTTTGTGTGATCTCTCACACCTTCAACCCTCTGGCAGTATCCTTTCTTTTTCTTCATTTTTCTCACTCATCGCTCTTATTTAGCATAAATCATGCCTTTTCATTCGTTATTTTCACTATTTTGCTCTATGCTGGACACAGCATGGTGAATTCTCTAACACGCCACTCCCTATAGCAGTATTTGCTATGGGAGTAATGCGTATCTTATTGTCTCACACTCCACTCCCAGACTGTTGTTACGATTCGCCAGGTTTGGTGACCCGGCAAGCGATAATATTGTATCGCCTAATCTGTCTGAACACAAGTGGAAACGTGGCCGTCAAACATTTGACCCCATTGGGAAGCGGCTGATCGTGTTGACACAAGCCGGTATTGTGATCAGATGAAAGAAGACCACACGGGCTATCCAGACATCAGTCTGGCGTAGGCACGCAGATTATTCTGATAAACAGAGGTGTGCAAGAAGTCTTAGGTAACGATATGACATCACTGTATAAGAGGCCACGCGTATATACTAAATTTAATATTTTCAAATACGCGTGGGATAAGTAATGATAAATTTTCTCACCCAAACAGTGCTAGATAGATTGGATTGGTTCGCCAGAATCTATTATGATTTGATTGGAACTTTCGGCGGAAACACAGCTGAGATTTAAAAGTAAGGATTGTGAGATATAATCTAACAAACTCGAAGTCACCGCATACAGACAGACTGCATCGCAGCGTCCACTAAACACCTTCTACAAGCCTGAAGAAGAAGGATAGGACTTACAATTCCACAACTTTAAGTACCAGATCGAGTATTGGGCAACTTTGGAATTCACAAGTAACCCCGCCATTTTAATACAAGACTGGAAACATGGGAATTCTATAACAAGAAGTCTTAAGAGGAATTATAGATTTCCAGACCAAATGTTGCACCCGTCATAAGAGGAATTATAGATTTCCAGGCCAAGTGTTTCACCCGTCATAAGAGGAATTATAGATTTCCAGACCAAGTGTCTCACCCGTCATAAGAGGAATTATAGATTTCCAGACCAAGTGTTTCACCCGTCTTAAGAGTAATTGCTCAGACTCAAGTGATTCGAACAGCGTCTAACTACAGGGCTGTGGGTCCATTCTAAATCTGTGCCAGGAGACGTGTGTATTCCAAAAATTTTGGGGTAAGTGTAAACAAATTATTTACTAATGTAAATTCTACAGGTTTCTTGCTAAGTGGTTATATATGAGGCTGGCAACCTCAACATATGAAAATAGTATATTCATGAACCCCTACTGCAAGAGCTGGTGATTGTTTCTGACTAGTCGTGCGGGGAACTCCGCCTAGGCCGGTCCCAAGCCAGGCTGAAAAAGGAGAAGAGCGGCCTGCATGGAGGCCGTAAGGACGCAGCCCCTCCACCATGCAAAGGCACAACAGGCCAATCACCTGTTTGCTTTAAACTTTTGATTATGAGAACTACAAGAGAGAAAACCGGACTGATTCTAAAGGCGACGAACTGGAACGGACTACGGACTACGACGTATGGAACTTGGAACACAAGAAGTATAAATGGGAAAGAAGAGGAGCTGGTGGAAGAGGAAAGCAAAACTAGAAATCCTGGCTATAACGGAAACGAAGAAAAAAAGACAAGGAGTCATGGGTCTCTATGGCAACACGCTGCTCTACAGTGGTGTACGTACATCTGAAAGAACTAAAAGGGGCGTGGGTTGCATTGTGGCCAAAAACCAAAAAGATAGTATCAAGGGATGGAATTTGAGCGCATTATGGTTGTAAAACTAAAAGAAGGAGAAACCATAGTCAACTTTGTCATAGTGTATGGGCCTAATGAGGATGAGAGAGAAGAGGTCAAGAATAAATTCTTCGAGCTGCTTCAAAGGACAGTGGATGACTGCAAAGATGAAATTATCATGCTCGGAGATTTCAATGCAAGAGTTGGAAATGACCATGCTAGATGGGGTGGAGTTATCGGAAGATATGGAGAAGATACTCTCAATGACAATGGAAAGCGACTCCTTAGATTCTGCAGTGAGCAGAATCTGGTCATTACAAACACAAAGTTCCCCCATTAGCGCATACATGCATACACTAGATGTGAACCAACAAAGAATGAGAAGTCAGTGATCGACTATGCCATTGTTCGGAGAAGCTCATTCAAATATGTCCGAGATGCTAGAGTCTGGAGGGGGCCAGAGATTGGAAGTGATCACTACCTGCTTACAATCAAAAGAACAACTGAAAGAGTTGCTCAGCCTAGGAACGTCCCAACATCACGCAAGAAACTAAGTAAACGAACGGGAGAAATGAGCATTAAGATCTATAAGCTGAGAGAGCCAGAAATTAAGACCAGATATCAGCGGTGAGCAACACAGAAGAACAACCTGATGACTTGGAAACCCTCTGGCTTAAATTCAAGGACATTATAAAGACAGCTGCTGCAGAAGCATGTGGTGAAGTCCGACTTGGGAACAAGAGAAAGAGGACACCTTGGTGGACAGAGGAAGTCAAAGAGAAAATAAGAGAGAAGAAAATGACATGGAAAAAATACTTAGGAGCTAAAAACACAGCAGGACAAATAGAGAAATATAGAGAATATGTGACACTCAGAACAGAAGCAAAGAACAAGGTGCTAGCAGCAAAACAGAAGTCCTGGGTAGAATTTGGAGAACAGCTAGAAAAAGATGCGCAAGAAAACCATAAATTGTTCTATAAGACCCTAAAGAACACGAGGAAGTAATGGAACGATGGAAAGAGTATTTCTCAGAACTCCTGGATGGTGAGCATGATGAAACATCAGAAATGATAACCACTAGCACAGAAGAGAAAACCAATGATGGTGAAGATGACATAAAGATGGAAGAACTGAAGGCAGCACTGGAGAAAATCTAGATGGGCAAAGCAGCAGGGCATGATGGTATAACACCAGAAATGGTTAAGTACATGGGAGCATCAGGCGACCTATTACTCTTAAGGGTCCTACAGGCAGCGTGGTGCAACAAGACCATACCAAAGGATTGGGAGATTGCCATCATAACACCAATTTTCAAAAAGGGTGACAATTGACAATGTGGAAACCATAGAGGCATATCCCTTCTCAGTGTCCCTGGTAAAATCTACTCTAGAATCCTAGATCAGAAACTCCGACGCCTAGCTGAGCCACAATTGGATGAGACCCAGTGCGGATTCCGAGCAAACCGAAGTACTCAAGACCTAATCTTCACACTCAGACAGCGGAGTAAAAAAGCCCTTGAGTATAAGAGTGATATCCATCTTTGTTTCATAGATTTGGAAAAAGCGTTTGACAGGATCCCCTGGAGCAAACTTTGGGACTGTTTGGCAAGGAAGAACATTCCAGCACCTCTGATTCATGCTATACAGAGCTTCTACAAGTCTTGCAGAAATTATGTGAGGACAGACAACCATAAGTCAAAAGGGTTCAGGACCAACACTGGTGTAAGACAAGGTGATATCCTGTCACTTTATCTTTTCATACTTCTCATGGACGATGTCATCAAGGCATGTAAGGAGAGAACAAGAAAGTATTCAGTGGGGTACTGGAAGATGAGACAGGTCTGTATTTCAGAGCTGGCATTTGCTGATGATGTTGCCCTGATTGCTAAATCAGAGGCACATCTCCAATCCAACCTGCAAGTCTGGAAGGAAGAGCTGGAGAACAGAGGGTTGGTCATAAGCAGCTCTAAAACAAAATCCATGGTGATATCACGAGAAGAAAGAAGAAATCAGATTAAGCTGGGAGAATAGGTCCTGGAGCAGGTTGACCATTTTAAATACCTCAGGGCTATTATAGACCGAAAGGTGGGCATCAAAGAAGAGTTGGCCACTCGAAAAGCAGCAGCTGTGAGACTTTTTCATGCCATAAATCGTTTCTTCCTCAGCAAGAGAGAGGTTGGTAAGGAAACGAAGATGGCTGTATACCGCCCCACCTATGTCCCAGTCTTGACATATGGATGCAAGTCATGAGCAATGACTACAACCCACAAAAGCCAGATCCAAACCTCAGAAATGAGGTATATGAGGAAGGTGGTTGAAGTAACAAGAAGAGACATGGTCCGCAACCAGACGATACGTCAAGGCCTAAAATCCCACTCCCTGCAGACCCAAGTAGAACAGTCCCAACTTAGATGGTTTGGCCATGTCTGCAGAATGGGAGAAGATCGGCTACCACGACAAGCATGGGAAACAAAGAGCCAGGGATCCAGAGTCCACTGGGAGGACAACATTAGACAATCTTTGAAGAACCGAGGACTAGAATGGAACCAGGCCAGGAGGAAGACAGCCGATAGGATAGTCTGACGCTCTCTCTCTCTTCCAAATCTCTACACCTCATGGTAGAAGGGGAACGACTAAGTAAGTAAGTAGTAAGTAAGTAGTCGTGCGGGGAAACCCGACAGCAGAGATGACCTAGACCCGGACGTGTGTAGCGACGAGTAATGAGTGATTTTTACATCACATGCGCCTAAGGTGTATGGCAGCGGGTTTCAACCTTTTTGAGTCCATGGCTCCCCTGACCAACTACATTCTTTCTGCGGCTTCCCTGTGGGATAACTGGTAAAAACTCTAGCGATGTTTCGGCATTTAGCCTAACTTTTTTTGAGCAGGAAAGCTTTGGAAAGGCTTTTAAACCATGTAATTTTTTTTTTAAATGCAATTGGACAATCTGTGAAAAAATTACACGTACAAGAAAAAATATACACAAAGTGCACTTTGAAAACCCTTACTATAAAAAAGAAAACAGCACAGATAAAGTAGTTTATTTCTAACATTTTTTAATATTTTTGTCTGAAAATCATTCACTGATAAACTGCACTCACGATTCAATCTCCATAACAAAAAACTTGTACAGTAAAACTAAAAAAAAAAAAATATGATGAATAAAGTACCAGTCACCTCAGTGTGAAACTTGAGCTTGCTTGTTGTTACACAGCTTGTCAAATCTTGGCACCAATTGAGAAACAACTACCCTCATTTCCTTCTCCACATCAAGTCTTGATCTGAACTTGGTTTTTATGACAGCCCCTGCTGAAAACCCAGCCTCGCAGAGATAGGAGGTTGCAAAAGGAATTAATATCTTCAGTGCTCTCTTGCTCAAGCTTGGGAACTCCTGTTTTACTGAATACCAAAATTTTGGCAAAGCCATGGATGGAAACTTCGCTTGTAGTGAAGAGTCCGATGAAAGTTCTATTAGTTCTTCCTCTTCTGCATTACTGAAGACCGAAGGAGCATCACTACTGAAGTGATTTTGAACCCACTGAAACCGGTCACAATTTTCAGGAAAGTATTTTTCAAAATGAACACTGAGTTGAGATAAGTGTCCTTGAATTATAGAAACAATATCTGCACTAAAATCTATTTCATTGTCTGATTTTTGTTCTTTCATTTGACTCAGCTTTCTAGGGAAATATTCTCATGGTTTGCCCACGTCATTATTATGAACACTTTCTAAATGGCGCTTCAATTTGCTAGTCAGCATACATTCGACAGAGAGTACTTTGAAACACAAAACCCACTATGGACGCTCTTCATTGTTCACAAGAGTGCACGTGAAACCAAAATCTAAGTAACCTTCGTCGTATTTTCTATACTTAACGTTTTCTTTCCTCATTACCACTTTCCTTGTCATCCTCAACAAGTTCTCGCTTTTTACAAACACTTGCCAAATTAAAAAATTTGTCCATAGTTTATATCAAACTCACAACACAATCAAAAACTTTTGAAAACAGAAACTCGCCGTGTTACCTACTATGGTCGCGAAGGAGAATGCGCGGAAAGTTGATAGGCGGGTCAGGGGAGCGGGACTTCAAAGGCTGGCCAACATCAAAAGTGAAATTTCTCCGGGGTCACGCAGGTTGACAAACACCAAAAATGAAATTTCCCACAGCTCTGTGTTTTCTTTACAGCTAAATACAAAAATAATCCACGCCCACCCACGGCGCCCCTGACCGTCAGTCATGGCGCCCCGGGGCGCCGCGGCGCACAGGTTGAAAACTGCTGCAATCATTTTGTGAGATTTAAATACCTTTTTAATTGTAATTCTGGCAAATCATTATTCATGCACTCCAGACTCAATTTCCTAGTTGACACGCAGAAGGATATTGGTGAATTTTCATCCTATTCCCTGAGTTACATTGTGTGCTCGGGAATTTAATTCTTCTGAGAGGTTAACATTCGTGGGTGGAACTCATGAAAATGGTCCTGTTAGTTTGCGGAGAACAAATGTACTGAGGCATTTGTATCTTTCTAATTCGTCACAGTTCGTGGTTACAAGACATCAGACTTAAGTACTGAAGTTTCTACGCCACTAGTGTGAGAGAAGAGTATCACCACCAACCTCCTACAGTGGATGAATTATGTGGAAAAGTGTACTCATCACCAAAAAGAAGTGACGGAATCCATGGCTGCAAGACTCAGCTGGAGTTAAGTTGTGTGTAACAGGCTACAGCAAAAATTACAGACATTATTATTCACGCCCTACCAAAACCTCAGTGAGGAAAAATTTAATATAACTTTCACCCCCTTTAATCCGTATTTTAGCTTGTTGAACTAATTGACTATTAAATTTGTTGTATGTTATTTTTAACTAAACAATAATAGTTGATTCAGTTTATTTGTAGGAAAGCAAACGTATGAGCCAATTTTTCTTGATATATATATATATATATATATATATATATATATATATATATATATATATATATATATATATATATATATATATTTATTTTTCTTGATATATATATATATATATATATATATATATATATATATATATATATATATATATATATATATATATATATATATATATAGAGAGAGAGAGAGAGAGAGAGAGAGAGAGAGAGAGAGAGAGAGCCATTAATTATAAGAGGGCATTCGTTGGACTACTCCAACTGGGGGCTTGACGGGCCAGAATGATTGCATAACCCCTTCACAAAAGGCGACGGACCAGATAATAAGTGAACAAATTTGCTCAGCCCTTAAGCAGCGTTTGTTCTTGACTTCTGGGAATCTCTTGTGAAGGCTCCCCTAAGGTAGAATCGCCATTCATCTTCTATCTATATCTTTGCCAAGTGTAATCTTGCACGAAGATAAATACCTTGAACGGCCTACTTTTAGATACGCTTGCGTTGTGACCATTAGTGAACCACTACTGCAAAGCAAGGGGAGGTAATCCCGTGACATTAGACTTTATAATTTAGGTGCATGGTATGTCGTGTGGGTTTTCTCCAAGACGAGTAAGTGTAACTGACACTCTTGCACGTGCCGTCGTGAGAACTTGTAAGATGTAATGTCCCTCAACGATTGGAAATCTCTCTAGTTTCGACAACCCGTTGACAGTTGTCGCATGAAAATGTCTGCTGTCTGATCTTAAAAAAGGCACTGGCTAGACTAGAGCTTTTCACGGAATGATTTTTTGGTAAAAAATGGTTTTTGTGCAATGAAGATTGTCTGAGTGAATTTATGTCGTGCAATACACGATGAGAGTAGATGGATTCACTTCATGCACTGAGGTAGTGAGTAGCTGATTTGAACTTGATATCTTGGCGAATCAACTTGTGACTAAGTGATTATGATATAGACTCCTCAACCTGTGAGTATGTAATCTTGATTCAGGAAATACCGCTTTTGAGTGAGTTAAACGTGATATCTGAGAGTCAACTTGTGCATGCTTTAACTTGACTCAAGCGATAAGCTTTTGACTGAGTTTAACTTGATTTGTGTATGTGTGAATCAACTTGTGAGAACTTGATAACCAGGTGAGTAAAATGCTGCGCCACCATCGTATCCAAAACGCGGGAGTGGAGATATTCCTTTTTAACTTAGGAAATTAGGTGTCGTAAATTGTGAATTCTGCTATCTGGACGTGCGCTTTACTAGCTTCTTTCCGATTAGACGCCAAACACGTAATGTGTAGACTCAGACTCCTGCAGGACTGCTTTTACCTTCGCAAATTCCTTAAGAACATTTTATAAAATTAACTCCACAGATATGAATTAAATATCAGACAGGAATGAAATTATAGAACATGCTGTGAACAGGAATTTCTCCGAGAAAACTCTATTCTCCACGTGGGTATGCAAATCTGCTCTGATTTCTGGCGAACGTGTCGTTATATTTCGGGTTACCAGTATGTCAGAAGTCGTGAACTGTGTCCTATGAATCCGCCCTCTGGTCCACTAATTAGAAGACAGTCTTTGTCATGCGACATTTCTGATGCTCGCGTGTGCTCTTAGTGCACGTCACTCGCTGAAGGGGGTGGGCTCTCGCAACCAACTCTTCCCTCCGTGCCGGACGTTCGGTTGCGAGGCAAACCGGGGTTTATGTTTGGTCACTCGCTACACAAACATTCGCCCATTTGTCACAAAGCCGTATTTTATTTTCTTGTCAGATGACCAGCAAGTTATTTTTCATTAATCTATTTATTCATTGTCTCGCTAGGTACACGACATCTAAGAAGCTAGCTGCTATCAAGAGAGTACCCAATCTAATAACAAAGACTTCCGTGCGTCTCGCCGGGTCTTTGTCGTAGATCGCTCTGGCTGCGTGCTAATATGTCCCAATATGGTGACATTCGTGTTGCTTAAACAGGGGATTAGATGTTAAACAAATTCTTTTTCTTCCCCATGTGGACGTCTCTTGCGCCAACAATGATATCTACCGAGCCAGGTGTCATCCAAAAGATAATATAAGGTTTGGGAAATAGCAAAGACGGGTTTTAAATTACACTTAGGTAAAATCTGAGATTAAGAAAGATTACTTTAAAAATGATGAAAGAGAAAAATGAGAAAGAGAAATAAAATAAGAAAGATGTGAAAAAGGTATAGGGCGAGAAAAGATAGGCACATCATATCACAGCATGAAAAAAACATAATAGACGGTTATTCTCTCGGCTATGTCGTAAGAGGCGATCAAGAGACGATGAGTTTATCTATGGGACTGGTAATCTTATCAGATAAAACTAATTGCTACAGAAATCACGGCAACAAGAGCACATGAATGCTTGGGTGCAGGGAAATACTGCCGTAGTAGCTCCATTAACTAACTATAAGTAGGGAAATGAACACGATGATAACAAATTAAAAACAGCGGCAATAGAAATAATGAAGATGCTGATTAAGTGCGAGATCAAGGTCACAGGGGCGATGTTAGATCAGGTGAACCCTCGTACAACAGGATTGCGGATTCATTACAGAAATTGTAAAAAAAAAGAAAGACAGAAAGACAGACAGAAAATATAATCAAGAAGCTAAAGCAAGTTTTAGAAAACAATGACGCACAGACTTTGAACTCACCTGTGGTGTTTTGCAAAATGTACATTTTATAATAACAGAGACATTTATAACTAATTACTTTTTATATACAAAGACCTCAAATTGTGTTTTGTCTTGATAAAGAAATCCGATAAATGTAGGAGTGAGTAGATAAGAGATTAAAAGCTTAATTTAAAAAATAGATGAACGGGCAGCAGGATGGGATGCAAATCTGAAAGGGAGGCATGCATATAAGATATTCAAGGCTCCAATATGAACATGTTAGATATCTTCTTCTTCTTTGGTCTTTGGCCACTGACTGACGAAGCAATTAGTGACCATCACGCCTGGTGGCGTCTTGTAAGGCAGCAACAAACTGTCCCCACTTTGTCCGGTGGGCGGCCATGATTTATGTGGTGCCCCGACTCTGGTTCATTCTTCGCACGTCTGCCTCCACAGTTTACCGCCAAGTTGCTTTTAGCTGGCCTCTCTTTCGCTTTCCTTCTGGGGTCCATAGCATGGCAGTTCTGGTGATGGTGTTGTTACGACAGGTTTTATGATTGTGGTGGGTTTAGATGCTATGAATGTTGGTGTTGTATTTACTTGGTAACTGAGTGAGGTCAAGCTGTGAAGGCCCCTGAGTCTAACAATTTATGGGATGTGTTCTCAGGGGATCCTTTCTGCTACCACCCTAAGATCTCACTCAGCGTTATATTTTGCACTAGAATAAATGATGACTACGTCTAAATGTCTAGGGTAATGTAAGTGTGGGGTGATGGTAACCCAATACACAAACACACACATACATTAAATTATATGATCAACTGAACTAACACTGTGTTTTAAATTTGGTATTTAACAATTTTTTTTACAATTTATTTAGTCCTGAGCCTAATATTATTTTGGTCAGGACTGTCAAAATTCAAATGAAATCAATATATATATATATTTATAGGCAAATTCAAATAACTAAAAAGGACAATCTGTCCAAGAGCATAATATGAAATATAATAATGGTGTTGTTAAATATCTAACTACTTATTACTGGTACTAGATGACGGGTTGGGGTGTTTACATCATTCCCATGTCCTTATTAACAAATCTTCTTTGCATTTTTATTGGATGGAAATGGTGTTTTAGTAATGCACTTAGTTTTTAATATATTCTGTTGTTGAATTGTCGCGTGCCAGATTATATTCACTTATCTGGCACGTGTAGTTGAAATACAGTTCTCTTTCCTGTCAACGGCCACTGTCACACTTGTCCTGAGGTAATATGGTAGACAGCTTGTACCAATATTACTCCTCCAGTGGTAGAGAGCTTGTACCACTAGAGAAACTTCTACAATCTTACAGATTCTGCTCTCAGGAAAACTGGCACTTGGCTAGTGCCAGTAAGAAACCCACAAATTCAATGAAATACACACAGGTACGCTGATTTGGCACAACTTTAGCTGAGCCGCTGCTAGACTATGACTGCTTTTACTTTAGATATGTATTTATTATATAGTAAGCAAGTCAAACTTCTGGTCTATCAATCGACCTGTTTAAGGGAATTATTTTCTACAAATGGCGTTCAGCCTTCCAATTTTTTTCTCAATATCCCCTACTCTGGCCAATAGAAATCGGCGTCTACCAAATTTTAAATTCAAAGTTAAAAAAACAAAACTCCAAACAACTAGGTGTTCCGCTGTCGGTTGGTCCGTCCGATCTTGGCATTACATCTAAAATTAGGCTTGATTTTTGGGCTAACAAATATTCAATTCCACCTCTCACTTACTCCTGGATTTCCCCACTTGGTTTTGTCTTACCCTCTTATGCCTCTTTTTTTCAAAATTGCGTCCCCAAATGTTACCGCTAAGATAAGCAAGGACGATAGTCCGTTCGTCAGTCTGTGCTAACATATATAGTATTATTGCAATATCTTGGGTATTAATTGGACGATTTTGGAAATTAAAATATATTATTGATCAGGAGATCCTGATCCTCAGAACTATCCAGGTTTTATGGCCCTATGTATTATATTTCGTAATTCCATATTTTTTCCATGTTAGTCGTCAATATTATTTGAATCTAGGAAACTACCATCTTTTCCCCCTCTCGCTATCATTTATTCAAACTAAAACGACAATGTCATGTGTTACGTCAGAAAATACGCTACCATACCAAAAAGATGAGGACTGTGTGTGTGTTTATATATATCCACTGCGTGACTATAGGACGATACAAGTCTTTGTCTTGTGTCGTATTTTTAAATCTGCCACTAGCCATATCGCGCGTTTGTTACCAATTTTGGGATTCCAAACAACGCGTGTCGATGGCAATCTTCTGTCGCTCCTTTCCCCTCCTTTCGTGTCTCTCACTCCGTCTAACACAAAATTTACGCCTTGATTTTTTGAAAACATGTTATATTTATTTTCCTACAGTAAGGCCTATTGCAAGCGATACGTTTGCAGGCGGGGCGAAGAAGCTAATCGCAACCCAATATTTTATTTCTACCTTATTTAGACTTTATATTCTATAATGTTTTATCTAATTTATCGATTGTATTGAGGATATCACTACAATGATGTTAGCCACAATTATAGTGAGCACTTGTAAAGTTACGAGTTAAGGGTTGAGATGCTATAAATACATATTATGTTTCGCGCTTCACGGTATTGAACGCGAATTTGTATAGCTGTCTAGGATTATGATGACGTGTTACGTTGGTATGCTAACACATGACAACGTTATATTTTTACCCTTCAGACTCCGAACTTGATCCAAGTCGGACGTATTTTTGATGACTCCCAATATAGATTGAATTGCGCTGAAGTCCTTTTGAAGATATGCTACAGGGTCAGCTATCTTGTGTTATGAATAGAATAATGGAGTATTCTTATCGATGATTAAGGTTTTCCTGAACTAGGAACAAAGGGGAGTATAAATTTATGATTGATATAATCTTTATCTTCGCCAAAACGACGGCTGTTCGCTACCGGATGATCGACATACGACATCGCGTGTAAATAGTCGGACCTTTTGACGACAGAGCAAATACTATATATAATATTGTAATGGACTGCGCAGAGGACTCTGATATAATTATTTGATGCAAAATGGATTCAATTATCTTGCATGTATAATAAATATGTACTTTGTTTGGGGAATCAAGAAATCATATCACATACAATGGATTTGATCATCTGACTCATCATTCGCGAATACCATCAAAATCAGCACTATGGCTCGATTAAGAACAGATTGAAGAATAAGTAAAAGTACACAGAATAATAATATATGAAACAAACATTCTTCAATAAAAATGTCTAAAGGATCAAAACAGAACTCAACGAAACGGTGGCAACAGTAAATGGTGTCCCTAGTCTGGGGAACGATTATTTTTTCTTCCACAAGATTTTGATCCAGAATAACAATTCTCATTCGAATTGCCAAGAACTGTTTACAATTGTTGTGCTCTCACGTGACTTGCAAAAAGTATGACTCATTGCGCATGACGACTAGAGGTCAAACTGACGTCATCAAGTTACCAAGAAAAAATCATGGCCGTTACCAGCTTTGTCAAAGTCAAATCTCAAAAGGCATCAAGATCTCAAACACTCAACGGATCAAGATATACCTGGTGCTATCAACTATTGAACTACAATTCTGAACATCAATTCATTACCGTTGATACATGCCAGCACTGGCCGGAGAATATACTTTATCACCAAAAGTTAAGTAACCATTGTTGGTCTGTTTAAAGCAACAGTAGTCCATTTGGCCATTTCGCAGGCACGTTCTTGATCTCATGTTTTTTTAAGTGTTAAATGTTTTTAATATGCCTATATGTAGTCGTTCACCTAAGCGGGCGATTGGTCAGGGAATCAGGATTTTTGTTATGTCGCTGTCGGCTGACCGCAAAAATCCTGATCGTTTCTTGTAAGGCTAGTTGAATATTTCCAACTTACGAAAGATCCATTGTAAAAATTGATCAATGGCATACTCTGTTCGTACTTGAATTTATTTAACATTATCTGTTAAGCTGTGAAGTGTTGTTTATACTCGTTGTATTATTATTGTCCTAAGTTTCATTCTAATTAATTTTTGTCTGCAGTTTGTCAAATGTCCGTTAAGTCTAACCTTGCTATATTTCAGTTATATACGTAAAACTGTGACGTCATATTTAGTGAGTCCATTTTTTGTGTGCACATTTTTTAGATTGGTTTTTGTGCTTCGACCTACTGTGATTTCTGTATAGTTTGTCACTTTCTGTACTTTTATTCATTTCTTAGCATCATTTTAATGTCAGTAATTCGTGATTGTATGGTGAAATTGTACTTGTAACTCTTTGGTTTAATTTGTCTATTGTATTTCTTCATTCATAATTAATATTATATTGATATATTATAATATAATCCTATAATAGAAGGAAAATAAGATTGATGAATATATAAATTAAATTACTGAATGACTGACATGACTTCAGTCAAATGCACTATTAGTTCACGTAACTACTAGTTGGGTATTATGCGTAAGACATAATATTATAAAATATTATTAAGATAATAATTATTTGAGCTTACAATTAAGTTGTACAGCATATTAATGGGTAATTAGTTGACTGGGCTAGTCACATTACCATATTGGCCATTGGGCATATATAATTGAATATATAGATATTGGAAATTGATATAATTGATTAATTAGGTACTTTAATTATTTAATATGGCAACTTTATAATATTTTATTAAATGTGGGAAATAATTTGCTTTAAAAGGAGAAGCTCTTCGTGATTATGCAGTGGCGGAACTAGCAAAAGCGAAACAGGAGGAAGCTGGTAGGAAAGCTGAATTGAAACAGGAGGAAGCTGATAGAAAGCAAGAAGAGATTGAGAGAGAGGCTAAGGATGAGAAAAAGAAAGCTCAAATAAAGCAAGAAGAGACGGAACGAGAAAATAAGGAATATAAAATGAGAAAGGAACAGGAAGCAAGGGATGAAATGATGCGAGTGGAAGAAAATAAAATGAAACGAGAAAAAAGAATAAGGCAACAAGAAAAAGAGTTAACACTTCTTCGTCTAGAAGAATTAAAATTAAAAGCACAAGTTGCTACAATTAGCAATAATGAAGGGTCACATCCTACACCTTCATCAGAGCATACCAAAGGCTATTACATGTTTAAACTACCAGTTTATAATCCAAATTCAGACGATTTAGCGTGCTACCTGACAAGATTTGAACAAATAAGTACTGCTAATAAGATTGATAAGTCATTGTGGGTTTAAAAACTTGGGGAATTTTTGGCAGGTGAACCATTAACCGCCATACAATCTATGGATCCTACTGTTGGTAATAATTATGATGCTGCAAAGACATTGTTGTTGAAACGTTTTCAGCTCACTGAAGAAGGCTATAAGGAAAAATTTAAATCCATACTTCCAGATTCAAGCAAGGATTTTTCGGCATTTATTGCTTCAATGCGGATGACTTTCCAAAGATGGATGGAATTAGCTATGGTTAATAAGTCTTACGATAAGTTAGCGGATTTAATTTTACGAGATAAAGTTTTATCTTCGGTTAGCAAACCCCTTCGTGAATTTTTACAGGAACGCAAACCTCCTACTTTGTCTGCTATGGAGGAAATTGCAATTAATTATTGCGTCGCACATCAGGGATTGTGTTTTGCAAACACACAGTTAAGAGAACTATTACCAGTTGCTTCTAATATGTCATTCAATGTTAATCATAGATCACGGGCTCAAAGCCTGGATAGGAATTTTGTGCATTGTAGAAATGATAACGATAATTATTATAAAAATAATAATTTCAATATGAATAACAATTTATCCAGAGGTAGACCACAATCCAGAAACCAATCACCCCATTTAAGGAACAACGGTTTCCAACAAAATTCAACATGGAATCAACCATGCAATGTTACTTCACATAATAATAGTAACAATAACTGGAATAATGGTAATAACAATTACAGATCCAGAAATAAGAGTTACAATGGTAGAGGTAATAATAATTCAGTTGCTCACCATCGACAACGTTCCAACTCAAGAAACCCACAAAGGTTTGACCATAATGCAGGGGCAACGTTGACTACCAATGCACCTCCAGTTGTTCATAACAATGATAATCCAATACATTCATCTTCTTCATGTTGTGTTGTTGATAATAATGTGGCAAATAGTTGTCCACAATGTAATAGTATTTTTCAGAAACCCAACCATACGTCGATGAAGATTACACAGTCTATTCCTGCAATCAGTCTCACTGCAAATGATGGAACAGGCACGTTGATTTTTAACAGAGGACTGGTCGACGGAAACATAATTTCAGTGTTGATGGATTCAGGATCAACCACTATCGGCATCCGTCAATCATTAGTACATCCTCGTTATGCTACTAATGAGTATGTTAGGTGTATCACTTTCGGTGGAACCATTGAACACTATCCCACTGCTATAATAGACATAAATACCCCATTTTTTCAGGTAAAGTAAAAGTGTGTCTCCTTCAGAATCCTATTGCTGATTTAACAGTTGGACGCATCCAAAGCAGCAAGGATTGCACACCTGAGGAAATCACAGAATGGGAAAAACAAAACTTGTCTGCAGCCAATGCTGTGACAACACGAGCTCAGGCTCAGGAGTTGGAAAAAGAAGATACTACAGTTACTGAGACAAATTTTTGTGAAGATAACGATCCTCAGTCTGTTATAGACAGAGAATCATTTGCTATTAAGCAAAGGGAAGATAATTCTCTAAGGAAATTGTTTGCCTTGGTCAATAAGTATGATAATGTTGCTGTTAATAATAAAAGTAAGCATTGGTTTACAATAAAGAACGGTATTCTACTTAGGAATTGTATGGACCAGACTAAGGTAAAACAACAGGTCATAGTACCAGTATCATTAAGGACATATATACTACGACATGCACATGACTCCCAATGCGCGGGTCATATGGGCTACACTCGCACACGTTCTCGAGTGTTGTCGTCTTTTTTCTGGCAGGGATATCACGAGACGTATCATTGTATGTACATTCCTGTGTAACTTGCCAGGAAGTCAAGTCTCGTGGAGCGTTCCATAATGCTCCCATTCAAACCAGCGACATATCGGTTCGTCCTTTCGATAAAATTTCAATAGACATTATTGGTCCTATTTTGCCTTCTGCAAGAGGTCATAGGTATATTTTAACATGTGTTGACTTATGTACACGATGGCCAGAAGCAATACCTCTTAAGAATATAACTACATTAGACATAGCTGATGCTCTTCTACTTATATTTTCTAAACTTGGATTTCCAAGAAAATTACTTTCAGATAATGGTCCCCAATTTGTTTCTGACACCATGAATGAAGTAATAAAGACTCTTAACATAGGAAGAAGTCTTAGTAGTGTCTATCACCCCATGAGCAATGGTTCAGTTGAGAGGCTCAACCGCACCATTAAACAGTTATTACATAAGGTTACTGTAAAGTATCCACAAGATTGGGACAGAGTTCTCCTAGCAATTTTATTCGTTTACCGAGAGGCAACGCATGAACAAACCGGTTTCTCTCCGTTCGAGTTTGTGTTTGGTGCTCCACCAAGAGGTCCTATGGGACTTATAAAAGATCTCCTACTCGACTCTGAGATGACGCAGGAAACCTAGTCATCTTATGAATATGTCATTAACATACGTAAAAAAATCATAGAGTCTTGCCAGATGGCAACAGCTTCTTCAGAGGCTGCAAAATACAAAGCAAGACTATTCCAAAATAAAAATAGACGATTACGTCAGTTATTTCCTGGTGACGAAGCTTTCGTGCTACTCCCACGAAAGGATAATAAACTATTAATTGCATGGAACGGTCCATTTAAAGTTTTGGGCAGAATTTCTAACGTCGACTAAATACTAGACATTAAAGGTCAGAAAAAAATGTATCATATTAACATGCTAAAAGAGTTCTTTACTCGTCCTGAACATCTGCAGTCTATCTTTCATGACTTAGATGATAAATCAATTGGTACTTGCTAATATTCTAGTCTTTCTGTAATTCAGGAAGAGGAATCATCCTTTCCTGAAATTGACATGTCTTTTAGTATACCTACATTACAATCTACCGAGTCTTGGCGAGATGTAACTATTTCTTCTTCATTAACATCTCAAGAAAATCATAAAATCGGTAAACTCTTAGAGACTTATTCTGATGTTTTAACTAATATACCAGGTCGTACATCAGTTATTTCTCACGACATTATGCTTAAGGCCAACACACCTATAAAACTTCGTCCTTATTCAGTTCCTATACACTATCAAGATAAGACATCATAGGAACTTAATCAAATGTTATCTCTAGGGATCATAGAGAGCAGTAACTCTCCATTCTCCTCACCTTTGGTGATTGTCAGAAAGAAGGACAATAATATACGTTTATGTGTCGATTACAGAAAACTGAATGCTCAGATAGTAGCTGACAGTGAACTTCATCCACTTATTGACGATTTACTTACTCGTCTATCGACAGCAACATTTTTCACGAACATTTATTTAACTAAGGGATATTGGCAGATTCCCTTAACAGAACAAGCTAAGTATTTTACCGCGTTTTCGACTCCACAAGGTCTTTACCAATGGAATGTCATGCCTTTCGGGCTCATGAACGCACCAGCAACGTTTATCCGCATGATGCGAAAAATTTTATCATGCAGACCAGACGTTATCACATATATTGACGACATTTGTTTATTCAGTTCGTCATTTGAGGAACATTTTTCAGGATTAGGTTCCGTATTGGAAATTTTAAGATCTAATAAACTAACTGCTAGACCAAGTAAAATTCAAATAGCTTTCCATGAATTAACTTTTCTTAAACATATCATTGGGGCTGGACGTGTCCAAACAATTCCCCATAAGGTATCTAAAATTTTAAAATTATCAATTCCTCAAACAAAAAAACAAGTTAGGAGCTTACTAGGTCTTATCCAATATTATAGTAGATTTATACCTAATTTGTCGTCCATCACGGCTGTCTTGTCTTCTCTATTGAGGAAAGACATGCCTTCGAAAATCACATGGACTGCAGACTGTGACAAAACGTTTAATCAAATTTTGTCAATTTTTTCTAGGCCTCCTATTTTAAGGTTGCCAGATACTAAAAAAATTTTCATTCTCCGTACAGATGCCAGCACTTGCGGATTAGGAGGTAGTCTTTTACAAGAACACGAAGGCGTACTTCATCCAACTCTCTTTATATCGAGAAAACTCACTGATGCAGAACTCAAATACTCGGTTATAGATAAGGAACTTTTGGCAGTGGTTTGGGCAATACAGAAACTTGAAAAGTTCTTACTCGGTGCTGCGTTTGTCATCCAGACAGATCAGAAGGCAGTAGCTTCACTCAGACGAGCTAATCACAAGAACGCTAAGCTAGCCCGATTTTCCATCTTGCTCCATCCATTCCAGTTTACAATTGAATCAATTCCGGGATACGAGAATGTAGTGGCAGATTCCCTGTCACGTCATCCTTCATCGTCAAACGAAGAGAATTAACAACTCAAGTATCAATGAACTAAAAAGACTTATATGCTAGAACTTATTCATCCGTATTCTTTATCAGACGGACTTGCAACTCGCAATGAAATTATGTTGTTTACATACGCTTGAACATTTCCGAACAACAATTCGTATTCACAGGACATACGTAATCATGAAGCAGGTGCATGAAAACAAAACTTTCGTAATACGAACTATGCACTATATTATTACTTAAATATCCGCAAGGAGTTATCGAGTTCGTTCAAATTTCAATGGACTTTGGTTAGTGTCCATACGTCTATCAATCACCTTGATACAGTCTTCAATCAATATACGCTGGAACTTAGGATTGAACTTACTGATACATACATTCACGCAGTATCGGTTGAACTCAGGATCATCTTTAGCTGAATGTATTTTTTCATCTAAGGTATTAAACCATACATTACGGACTTGAAGGAACTAATGACAGATTGTTCATCAAGATTGACACTATTGATTCCGATACTTTAATATGATTAAATAAAATAAGAGAAAAGAGAGTTTGAAAACAAACATTATCACACAATTAATTGATATAAGTACTATAGTTATGTAATTAGTAACTATTATATATATTTTAATAACTCATGTTAAGATAATTGTGATATAAAATGATATGTATTATTTTTATTAGTGGATAGATTATTTTAGTTACATTTAATTAGATAATTAGTTTACATTCAAATTTCTGCACACATATGACTTAATTTAATCTATTAATCTTATTTCTTACTACTCACTTCTCATTTATTCTTAATTTTTCTTTTCTTTACTTTCTTTAACAATGATACAATACTTTAGTTTAGTTAATTAGATTTCATTCTATAACATCCTACACACATTACTTTAATTATTTATTTAATTATATATTTGATTATTTATATCTTAGGATTGTGATTAATACAACACATTTATTTAGTTAAGACATAATTTTAGTTAAGTATATAATTATTTACTATCCTTTCTGACAGGTGATGTTTCTTTAGTTAACTTAATATATGTTAATGTATTTTATGACATGTAGTATATTGACTACGACCTTCGACAATGTTTTGCTCAAAACATCATGGGCCGTATGTCGCTTATCTTTAAATTTTTGAAATAATTAAGCGAGTTATGAGATAAAATAAAATAAAAATCCATAGAATTAGTTTTTTTACCCCCGTCGGTCAGGGGAATGTTACGACAGGTTTTATGATGTTAGCCACTAATATAGTGAGCACTTGTAAAGTTACGCGTTAAGGGTTGAGATGCTATAAATATATATTATGTTTCGCGCTTCACGGTATTGAACGCGAATTTATATAGTTGTCTAGAATTATGATGACGTGTTACGTTGGTATGCTAACACATGACAACGTTTTATTTTTACCCTTCAGACTCCGAACTTGATCCAAGTCGGACGTATTTTTGATGACTCCCAATATAGATTGAATTGCGCTGAAGTCCTTTTGAAGATATGCTACAGGGTCAGCTATCTTGTGTTATGAATAGAATAATGGAGTATTCTTATCGATGATTAAGGTTTTCCTGAACTAGGAACAAAGGGGAGTATAAATTTATGATTGATATAATCTTTATCTTCGCCAAAACGACGGCTGTTCGCTACCGGATGATCGACATACGACATCGCGTGTAAATAGTCGGACCTTTTGACGACAGAGCAAATACTATATATAATATTGTAATGGACTGCGCAGAGGACTCTGATATAATTATTTGATGCAAAAAGGATTAAATTATCTTGCATGTATAATAAATATGTACTTTGTTTGTGGAATCAAGAAATCACATCACTGTTGATTTAATACAATGGATTTGATCATCTGACTCATCATTCGCGAATACCATCAAAATCAGCACCATGGCTCGATTAAGAACAGATTGAAGAATAAGTAAAAGTACGCAGAATAATAATATATGAAACAAACATTCTTCAATAAAAATGTCTAAAGGATCAAAACAGAACTCAACGAAACGGTGGCAACAGGTGTCATAGTCTCTTCTGAGGATGTGGCCAACCCCCATTCCGTTATCTACCAGCTTTGATAGTATGCATATCTTTTTGATGGCTCCGAGTTCGCAGTTCTTGGTTGGTGATGGAATTTGGCCAGAAAATTACATGAATTTTAGCCAGATTGTGTAGAAAGATGATACTTTTGACATTTACTTGTCTGTTACTCTCAAACATTCTGCACCATACAAAAGTATAGACAGTTCGCAGCTCTCATATATTTTTATGTTAATGTGTGTTCTGTAATGGGAAGATTTCCAGATGTTGTTTAGACTGGCATGGGCTAGTCTGGCTTTATTCATCGGTTACTGATGTCTTTCTTTGTTCCGCCGTATAGTGTTAGTATGTTTCCTAAGTATGTAAATATGTTTGTAGCTTTTGGTTTCTTATTTTAATGGCGCCGGATTCCTTACACAGAGTCAGTGTCAGGTATCTAGGGAATTGAACACTCCCAATAATAAGAAATTTCTCAGACTACAGCTGGTAATGAGCTATTTCAGAATATAAGAACCGTACTGTGTAGAATGTCTTCAGGACATTATTATGGAGCAATTCTTATTAAAGTGTAAGAATTATGAATATCAAATAATCCAAATATTATATTATTTATAGACGTTCAAATTGCCTATGACAGTTTAACAGGTGTTGAGAGTAGACATACCTAGAGAACTGAAAAATATAGTCAAACAAAATTTGACACGAACAAAAATTAATACATAGTGATTTTTTTGATTTTTTTTTGTGGCTGTCTTTTTTTTATTATATTTGTTTAGATTATAATGTTATGTTAAGTATGAAGAGACAACCATTTTAGAGTCATGGACAAGACACACAATCCACCACACTTTAATTTGCTCGTTTTGCAATAATTGACAAAAGATATGATGCTGCGTTCGCATATCAACTGTTGAACATGTTATATAAAAGTAAAGACAATATATATATATATATATATATATATATATATATATATATATATATATATATATATATATATATATATATATATATATATTATATATATATATATATATATATATATATATATATATATATATATATATGTATCCTAATGTGGCAGAGATTATGATTAATAGATTTCAGATATCTTTTCTTTATTATACACTTGTCTTTTACCTTTCTTTCGCTCTTTTACTTTTTTTTCGCATACGCTCGATTGTTAACGAATACTCTCCCATTCAAACCTTTGTCTTTTCCTTTCTTATTTAGCAACGCATTTTATTGCTGTTAAGCTGTTCTTTGATGAGACATCGAATCGTGTTAATTCGTTCTCGACAGGGATAAGAAGGAAGACTATCGTCTATCACTTTTCTCTGATCTGTTCGCCTATAGTTAATTATTCTCGGTGAAAGATTTGAGATGAAAGACATTGATCGCTGGGAATGGCCATATGAAGCAGAAGATGTAAAACGCACACTGGAAAATTTATTGCCGATGTCTGATCAGATCGAGAGAAGTTACTGTAGGTGTTAAGTCTGGTTTCGGTTTCTGTGTGAGAAATCCCTCTGATTCGTAGAATGAGTAAGGAAATATGTAAATCTGCACGTAGGTGCTAACATCTGGTAAATGAGTCTGTTTGGGTTATAGACGTAACCTTCCTTTGATTTCAGAGAGATATATACTCCAGAATTCTAACTTAATTCATCCAGTACCGCCAGAAAGACTAGAACCATCTAGCTTTCGATTCCTAAGATCTATGTTAATAGAAGTATCATTTAGTTGGTCGATTGGAGATAGTTTTACTTCTGCGCTAGTGGTAAATATATATATATATATATATATATATATATATATATATATATATATATATATATATATATATATATATATATATATATCTAGTAGTGTTGAGTGATTTAAGTGGTAGATCGCCTTTTTCATTTTCACTAGTTAATTTCTGTGCAGAGTGATTAAATGATAAGTCAGTTAATTTCTCTAGTTTATTGTGTTACGGTGGATAGCAACATAAATTATAATTTCTAGCTAAAACTCATTCAGCTATTAATAAATTTAATTAAATTGCTAGTAACCAGTCGGAGAATATATTTAACTAACTAAGTAATGCACTGATACATCATGAGTGTTGACGAAATATGTATTTATTTCTAATTCATGATGATTGATTTCTTTTTAATGACTAGAATTTATTTCACGGGAGTTTTAAACGATAAGACAAGCTCTAAGTTTGCGGTTTATAATTTAAGTTAAATGACCGAAGTGAACATATTCTATTTTACGCGTAGGATTGTGTATACTATTAGGGTTGAGTATTTATGTTTTTCTCTTCCTTTTATACAGTATATGGGTCAAGCCCAAAATCTACCAGCGTTTTTTCAGTATATATGAGAATAACCTAGAAGAAACATTTTGTACTTAAAAGTGGGTTTACCAGGTAAAACCTGTCTGGCATTGTGTTTGCATCCAGAAGGAGACATAGTACCCATCTCACGAACTTTAAGACTAAATGCAGTAACTGGGCCTATCGAACCAGATTATATTTCTTCCCTAAATCTCATGTACATTCAGCCCCTGTGGCGAGAAAAATTACAAACAGTAACATTTCCGACGTTTGACAAATTGTGGTGTGACCAAGAATTTTACATTTGGGAGAAGTTACTAACCTGCCATTTCCTAAGTATTGGAAACCTCGAGATTCTGACATTGTGAGCCCGTTTACAATTTCTTACCTGAACTGATTCAAGTGACATTAACAGTAATCTGAAAATATAGTTATAAAGTGAACGCTCCCCGGAACATTGGATGAAACCTGTATCTGCAGAGCTGGGATTCTCTTTATCAAAAGAATACAGATTCACTGTAGAGGTGTGTCCTAAAGTTTGCGCCAGAAGGTGAAAAACATCACGTTTGTAGGTAAGAAAGTACGTCAGGGGCCCCTGCTGAATGAATTGAGAGAAAGCAGAACGAGTGATTCTTTCATTTTTATATTCATGCATCCACTTTGTATTTTCTTTATGCAAGTTTGTTGCTAATGGTGTTTTCCTCTTAGAATAGATTAATATATCAACTCTGTTCTTAACTGTGGAGGGAAATCCTAGACCATAGTGTATAAATCTGTGACTCTTTGGGGCTATAACTTTTCTGCTAACGGGATCGTGGGCTCAACAGAGGGGGAAAGGATTACACCTATGGGTCTATTCTTTTAGTAATTCATTAACTTATGTGTATGTTTATTTATATGTGATTGATATTCAAATTTTGATTTGTGGTGAAATTCTTATGATAAATAAAATTTACATAAACTTATTCAAGTGTGTCGGTCAGCTCGTCCCAAAATATCTATATTCCATTGATGTAGTTTTCACGTCTGTGCGTCTAACTGTCGTCACTTATGTGTGTGTGTAGGTGAGTGGTGCTATATATATTAATATATATTCTATTAGACTGTCTGACAAACTAAGTTCTGTTGTAGAGATAGGCTGAAAGAGAGAGGCTTCTCGATTTCAGGGACAGATTCTAACTAGTTTCCACCATCTCACTCGTGAAAATCTATTTTCTTTACATTACCTCTCACTGAGCTATCACCTGTTCTAATCTATTTAGAAGGGACCAATCTATGTCTTAATTCCCTTATCAAAAATCTACGACACCTAATTATAACCCTTCAGGGATGAACAGGATATTTTCTTTCATTAATTTAAAGTTTTTTTAAGTCTTGATTTAAAAAAGAACCCCTTGAACTAAGGGTGTGCACCATAGCGGTACCATAAACTCCTTCCTGTTCAAAGCTGTGATATACTTCAATATGAAACAGACAATACTGCCGTGGAATTTGACAGAACATATGGAACAGTTGGGTTATCTAATGATATACGCGTTGGAAGTCGTAACAGAAACTACATGTAAGATAAAACCAAGAGAATAGAGTAAATAGCTAGATGTGTAGGATTAGAGATAATTACCAGATAAAGTCAATCTTCTTCTTTACTCTTCAGCTCCCCAAGCACGGTTGTCTGTCCGCGCGCTCTTAGTTAAGTCCGCTGAACCAAGCGACCTATGGTGACCGGGTCAAATTCTTACCGGAGATTGGGCATTCAAGCAATGAGCAAGAAGCGTAGACCATCATGAAACGTCTGCCAAATCCTCCTGTCACGTGCCAGATTCTCGTGTCGCGTGCCATCGGCATCGGGTTTTTCCTCATCATTGACATTTCTGTCTCTAGTTTTCTTGTCCTTGTGTTTTTTCGGCCTACATCTGATTCTTTTACCCTGTGGATTCCAGAATAAAGAATTCCTTGTAAGGCTATGGACAGGTTTCCTCAGTGTGTGTCCTGTCGATCCCCACCGTCGTCTTCTCATCTCTGGTTCCACTGGTACTTATCTGGTTCTTGTCATCAGTTTCACATCTATGAATTTGTCGTACCATTTCAATCTTCCTATTCTACGCAAGTAGCCATTTATAAAAGTCTGCAGCTTCTTGGTTGTTGTTTTTGTTGTTCTCCATGTTTCAGAGCCATACAATAGGACTGACTTGACATTTGAGTTGAAGATTCTTTTTTGTTTTGTGTTGGACTTGATTTCTTTTTATGTCCATAGATTTCACAATGCAATAAAAGCTCCACTTGCCTTCTGTATCCTTATTTTGATATCACTGTATTGTAACAATAATTGTGTATGTCCGTCTACATTCTTCGTTCTCTCCTGCATTACCGATTTATTTCTTCCTTTTTCACATTCATCGTCCTATTATTTGGCATATTTTATGCACCTACATTCTTGCCTAGTCACTCCCAGACTTGTTTACATTTCACTATGTGAATCGTTGTATTACAAGGCTAGTTAGACAGGTCAGCGGATAATACTTGTATCACTTAAGTCGTCTAACCACCTTTGATAGACACGGTCATTGTTGACACAAGGTGGTCTCGTACGATCGACGAAAACAAGCCAGACTGGCTGCTAAGAAATCCGTCTAGATGTACGCAAACACAGGGGATAATATGTAATCACTTCCACCAGACCATCTCTGTTGCAATAGTACGAATAACCTGTCAGAGAAGACAATATGGGTGGAAAGGTATTAGCCAGGAAATACGTTCGCCGATGTATTTGTGAGTTTGCATAAATGCAATCGGAAGTGTTACTCCATATTTGAAAGAGGTCACGAGTTTAAATTCTAAAATTGATATTCTAAAACATGCAGGGGATAGTAATGATTTAACACCCCTGTCATGAGTGTGTAAGTTTTAGAAATATTTGTCGTTTGACAATTTGTGTGAAATCGACAATGTGAGTGAACTGACAGAATTATAGAGAAAGCACAGATAATGTGAGAAAATAGGGATAATTTCAGATAGTCTAAAAGAAGATATATTAAAGCTATCTCTCCTTCCAAGCCCACACTCACTTATATAGTCTAACGTTCACCCGCTCTCCCTCTCTCTTCTTTCTCACAGACAGAGAAAACAGTAAGAGCTAAATATGTATAGATGAAGGTCTTGAACAGCGCGTTAACAAAAGGTTAAAATTCATTAAAGTTCTCTTTGACTTGTATAGAAGGAAAAGAATTAAATTGTCAGCAAATAATAATTGATCAAATATCATGGTTAACAATTATATCAATCCATACATCAACAAGCGGGCCCCACCAAAACCCTCCTGTAGGACACCAATGTCGTAGATTTTTTTAATAGGTATTTAAGATCAATTTTGGTCCCGTCTGAATAGAACTAGAACAGGTGATAGCTCAGTGGGAGATAAGGTAAAGAAATAGATTTTCACGAGTCAAATGGTGAAAGGTACAGTCTGTCCCTGGATTTGAGAGATAATCTATCCAGCCTATCGATTACTACTGAGATTCTTAGATCAGACAGCTTTTCCTATATATATATATATATATATATATATATATATATATATATATATATATATATATATATATATATATATTCAACCACTCACCTCTACACACACACACAGATAAGTGACGACATTTAGACGCACAAACGTGAAAACTATCTTCATGGATGTAGAGATATGTTGGGACGAGCTGACCGACATATGTAAATAAAATTTATGTAAATTTTATTTATCTTAAAGAAACTTCCCAACAGCAATATTTTGAATATCAATCAAATACAAATACACATAAGTTAATGAATTAATTAAAGAGTTAGACTCATGGGTGTAATCCTCCCTCCCTCTGTTGAGACAAGATCCCGTTAGAAGAAAGTTATTAACCCCAAAGAGTCAAAGATTTATACGCTATGGTCTAGTATTTCCCTCCACAGCAAAGAACAGAGTTTATACGTTAATCTATTCCGAAAGGGACAGCATTAGCACAACTTGCATTTAAAAATACACAAAGTGAGTACATGGATTCTACAAGATATACAGTATATGAGAATTATTCATTCATCCTTTCTCTCTTCTCAGACAACCGTGGCCACGAGCATTCTTTCTTACCTAATACTTGTGTTGTATCTTCTGGAACCATCTTTAGGACACACACACACAGCAAAGCCAGTGTTATTTTTGGCAAAGAGAACCCCAGCTCCTCAAAGACAGATTTAAGTCCACTTCTCCGGGGAGCGTTCGCTTTGTATTTTTTTTATTTAGGATTACTGTTTATGTCACATTTAATTTGTCCAGGTAAGAAATTTAACAGCGCTAATAGTGTCAATAGCTTGAGGTTCCCAGTACATAGGAAATGTCAGGTCGGTAACTTCTCGCAGTATAAAAATTCCTTGTCACACTACAAATAGTCAAACGTCGGGAAATGTTGATGTTGGTGTTGTCGCCACTAGGGGCTGAATGTAAATGAAATTGGTAAAAGGAAGTCTGGATCTATCGGCCCAGTTACAAAGTCACTCTTAATGTTCTTTGGATTGGTATTCTGTCTCATTCTGGGTGTAAACACAACCTCAGACAGGTTTACCTTGAAAAAACCCAGATACTAGGTAAAAATGTTCTTTTGTATGGTTACTCTCAGATTTAAATGGAAGTCGCTGGTAAGGTTTAGGGTTTGACCCAATACTGTGTAAAGGAGAAAAAAGTACAAATACTTAACCATAATAGTATTCTCAATCCTATCCTCAACCCACGTAAAATATAGTATTTATCCACTTCGGTTATTTAACTTTAAATTATAAACTACAAGCTTAGAGCTTGTCTCATCGTTTAAAAACTCCCGTGAAATAAATTATATTCATTTAAAAAAAAACTTAATCATCATGAATTAGAAATAATTATATACTCGTATTTCGTCAATACTCATAATGAACAGAGCATTTACTTGTCGGTTAAACTATTCTCTGACTGGTTACTAGCAATTAATAAAATTTATTTTATAGCTGGTAAAGTTTAGCTAGAAATTATTATTTGTTCTGCTAGCCACTGTAACACAGTAAAATCTATAGAATTGTAAATGACGGGCCTATCTAGTAAATCACTCTGCACAGGAAAAAAAACTAGTAAAATATAAGTGACGATTTTCCCACTTAAATCACTCAAAAATACTAGTAAATATAATTACCTTCACACAAACTTCTAAGCCTATCTCCAACGAAAAACTAAGAAACTTCACTAATACAAGGGATTCTAGAAATCGAAGCTAGATGTCTTTAAAATCTGTGGAGTACTGAATAATGGATTTTAAAAGCTGGAGAATATATATTAAATTTCCAGACTTTCGCTCAGCCTTGTTACTTTTAACGCCTACGTTTAGATTTCGTCTTTTCGTCGTTCGATCTGCGAATCAGACGAAATATTCACGCCTTTTACCGCTCACAGACCCTGGCCCTCGAGCGAAATCGAGCGAAGCCCGTCCTTTGATCTGGCGATTCGCCGTGTTTAATTACCTTTCAAACGAACGATTCAGGGGAAGGTAATAGAAATCGTCTGCCCTTGGTTCAAAATGATCTACTCAAATTATTTCCCCTGATCACTGTGTAACGAAAAATACGTTTAAACTTATCGCCACCTTCCTCTGTTACGTCTCCCTCTGTCTGATCCTATTACAATGCTTTTCAATCGCTGACGTTAAAAATTACAGGTACCCGGCTCAGTGTTAGCTAATTAGGTCTGCTGGTAAACCTTCATTAAAGGAAATAGCGAACAGCAATAAAATATGCGTGCTAAATTAGAAAAAGAGACAGATCTCTGAGTGTAGGAGGGTTTTGTGTTAACAAAACGTGTGTAGATGAAAGCTAGGTAAAAGAAAAGTGCAGATAATGAAATAGATATATGAAAGCTATTTTCATAATATGTCACAACCAACAACCTAAATAAACAGAAAGTTACAATCCTTCAGCTGCATGTGAGAATTACCAAATAACACAGTCAGTGTCGTTTATGTTAAATCCATTGAAGACGATATCCATGCGCCGGGTTCACACAAAAATACAAGATAGACTGTAGATTAACTCTGTCTATATTCTGTGTCTAGATTTGAACCACTATTACAAGCGACGTCCGTACTGACCCGTAGACATAACAAATCGGGGTCAACTCCGGGCAACTTTCTGTATGCGCTCTTATCCGGCGTGGAGAAATGTAACAGGCATGTCTCGTCTACGGAACTCGATGCATGAATCAGGTGGGGGTCTGGTTTTGAGACCTTATGGTGACTGAGCACTCAGTTTAAGCACCCAGTCAGATGCTTGCAATTCAACTGGTGAAGATATGTAAAATGACGTATTGGATGCCACTGAAGCTCTGACCTTTAATAAATAGGTGAGTAGGAAAGCACTACTGCACAATACGATGTCAGATTGCTGTTGCTGGTTATTCGCTGCGTGAGGTGAATTCCCGTTAGGGCTGTGTGAAGCGGGTTGCAATTACAGGTATTTATGTGACAACTCGTGGAACCGTGAGGTCGAGGTGAATGTTACGTTCCCCGACTAGTGTCCAGCTGTAGCAGTGGGGGTACCCTTGAACTGAGACCAAAACAAACAGCCTTTACATCAAGCAAAAAAATGCAATCATAACAAAGTTAAAATAAACTGTTATGCCCCATTCTAGTATGTGTATTATTGCTAGGTAAATCTCGGTGCTGTTTTTATCCACATGCGTTGTCCTTCTGTTAATTTCACTCTATCAATTATCAGCCTGCAGTCGAATAGGCTAATATATCTTGTGCATACATGTACGTCTCCGCATGTGCGCTGACAGAAACACTCTGCTCAAAGTCCTCTTCCAACTCAACATATGGGTTGTCCAACCAAGTGGTTCCCGTTAAGAGGATGTACTATTAATCTTACACCATTAAGTGAATTTACAGAAAAAACAAGCACTTGATACATTACATAATAAAAGTGTATACGTCCCTTGGGGTCGATACACAAAGGGAAAGTAATAATCTCCCAAAAATGGAATACGTGAACATGCAATGTTTATGCTATTATAATACATGGTGACTGTACATTTGGACTGAATTCGGTTACTGGCTGGTGGTTAACATTTCTAGACTGCAGTGCACGTTCTAACTGTCTAACTACATGATAGGCATATTCTAATTCCACACTCAACCACGAGAAGTTTCTCTCAGAAAGTAATAAGTGACTACCTTTTATAATTCAGTCGTAATAGCGAATACACTTCACTAGTCAGGTTTATGTGAATAAGTTACACCACTGACAGTCCTTCAAAAGTAATGACCGCTTTTAGCTTACCATTTAACCCATTGTACGCACTGAACTAGACTTTGACGTTCTTCGCCTAGTAAATATCTGTCAGCGTAAGTTTACCATTTAACCCACTGTAACCAATAACATTAGGAGACACCTAACAGATTAAGCCCCTGTTAACTTAAGCGGTAGACGGCGCTACATTATCATTAAATTTATTACGGGGGAGAAATCACCAAACATCATTCAAATCACACTGCTATAAGTTATATATATAGTAAAGCTAACATGTATTATATTACAAAATGTCAACTCACCCCGAAATAACCAGAATAAGGCAACACAAAGTCTAGTCTGCGTCTACAATCGCCTCTCATTTTGTCATCTACGTGCAGGTAAAATGTACGAGTGTGTTGAAAGAGCAATCTCGTCAAGATTTATAGTCTAAAAAGTGACGCTAACACAGCCACCTGCAAGCGCGTGCTTTCGCAGGTGCTCGAGTCGCTCTTCTTACAAGCATAATCTCGAGTAACAATAAATGTTATTTAGACTCTCCATCAAAAGACAAAAAGACACGAAAGTCCCCTGGATAAGACATAATATTATCTCTTGCCAGCCGACATAAGAAAGCGATGGCTATCAAGGGCCGCTACCAAAGTCTCAGAACGAACGTGAGTTTTCTCTCCCCGGAACGGAGATGAAAAGAGGATACCCGGCTATCAATGGGCAGCTGTCTCGTTGCGCCGCTCAACTACCGGCCTAGTAAGACGGCGGTTCACGTCTCAAAGAAACTATTACTCGCCAGTGGTCAAAACCATTGTTACGAGCGAAGAGCGTTCCCCTAGTCTGGCAAACACCAGGTGCATCTTATGTAAGATTACCACAATCTGCAGATCGCTGGGCCACTAAGAACCGAGCGATGCATTTATAATGAAGGCCAGAAGCGAAAGCAAAAAACCGACACGCCTGGATGGGGTCTGCGAGGGAAATAATGGGTTACTGTGTCAATAGGAGAATGTAAAGAACCCGAAAGTACAAAATGCCGGCAATGAACAGAAAATTTAAAAGAGTAAGGAAAATGGGACGGATTGGAAAATATAAATTATTAGTCGTTTCGTCACAACCCCGACCCACATAGTTTAATTTGAGAGCTGGAATAAACGTTGGCTCTCATTGGAGAGTTTGTCGGAAATACCATATGGGACTTGGACTGAGACATGGAAGTATAATCTAGCAAAATCGGAGACCCAAATCTACTGCGTCGTAACGTCAAATAAGCAATTCCCAGGAGCCAGAGAGACATCGGACTAGTATTCCAGAATTAAAAGTGACAGATCGAAGTATTTAGGCGTCTTTATAACTTAAAGAGAACCCGCAATTTTAAATACCAAGACTGGAAACTTATGGAATCAGAGCACCCGTCATAAGAGGAATCCTAAAATTTCCCCGACCAAGTGCTTGAAGCATCTAATCAAAGCTGCTGTGTCCATTCATCTGTGCCAGGAGATTGTGCTCCCAAGTAATTTGGGGTGAGTGTAAACATTTATTTTACCTTGTGAATTTTGACATGGTTGTACTTGGTAAGTGATTATACAAGGCATAGGAGGCTGGAGCCCTCAACATATGAAAATGGTATGTTCATAAACCACTACAGCAAGCACTGGTGTTTGCTTTATGCTAGTTTGCTCAGGAAAGCGAAAGCAGAAGCGAACCCAGACTCCGAATGGAGCAGTGAGGAGCGATGATTACATCACATGTGCATAAAGTGTATAGTATCATTTTGTGAGATATATGTACCTTGTTAATTGCAATTCAGGCCATTACTGTCATGGATTGCCTCCCCTGCTTTGCAGTAGTGGTCCACTTATGGCCAAAACGCAAGCGTATCTAAAGTAGGTCGTCCAAGGTATCTATCTTCGCGCAAGATTACTCTTGGCAGAGATGTAGATAGAAGGTGAATGGTGCTTCTAAATTATGGGAGCATTCACAAGATACTCCCAGAAGTCAAGAACAAAAGCTGCTTAGGGCTGAGCAATTTGTTAACTTATTATCTGGTCCGTCACCTTTTGTGAAGGGTTTAAGCAATGGTTCTGGCTCGTTAAGCCCCCAGTTGGTGTAATCCAACGAATGCCCTCTTCTACGTAATGGCTCTCTCTCTCTCTCTCTTTCTCTCTCTCTCTCTCTATATATATATATATATATATATATATATATATATATGTGTGTGTGTGTGTGTGTGTGTGTGTGTGTGTGTGTAATTATTAAATAGTCTTGCTCATACGTTTGCTTTCATACTTCTAATGACTGAATAAACAATTATTTGTTTAGTTTAAAATAAAATACAACACATTTAATAGTCAATTAGTTCAACATGATAAAATATGGATTTGAATGGGGGTGAAAGGTAAATTAAATTTTTCCTCACAGGTTGGATCGGGGCGCTATCAATGTCCGTGTTTTGCTGTTGCCTGTGACAAACAAAAAACTTAACTACAAATGTCCTGCAGCTGTGGTTCATCAATTCTGTGATGACGGAAGCCTTCTCCACACTCTCTTCCACTGTAGGCGGTTAAGGTGGAGGCTTTTCCCTCACAATAGCGGCGTGAATATCATAAATCGTCTGATGGTTTGTAACCACGAACTTTAGACAAATAGAAAGAAACAAATGCTGGCTAAGTACATTTGTTCAGCGCAAACTGACAGGCCCATTGTCATGCGCTCCACTTACCAATGTTAACCTCTCAGAAGAATTAAATTCTCGAGTACACAGTGTAACTCAGGGAATATGATGAAAATTCACCAATATTCTTCTGGGTGTTAACTAGGAAATTGCGTCTGGAGTGCGTGAATAATGATTTGCCTGAATTACAATTAAAAAAGGTACATAAATCTCACAAGATAATATGTTACACCTTAGGCACATATGATGTAATCATCACTCATTACTCATCATTACTCCCGTCGGAGTCTGGGGTCGCTCTGCTGTCGGGTTTCCCTCACGACTAGTCAGAAACAATCACCAGCTCTTGCAGTAGTGGTCCGTGCATATACTGTTTTCATATGTTGAGGTTGCCAGCCTCGTATATAACCACTTAGCAAGAAACCTGTAAAATTTACATTCGTAAATAAATTGTTTATACTTACCTCAAAATTTTGGGAGTACACAATCTCCTTGCACAGATTTAGACTGGACACAGCTCTGTATTAGAAGCTTCGAAATCACTTTGGTCTGGAAATTAGAGATAATTCCTCTGACGGCGAGTGTTCTGCAAAATCCTTGGCCTGGGAAAACTTTTGTTAATTTCCTCTATGACTTGTGATCAAATTCCTAGGATTCCAGTCTTGTTAATTAAAGTCCTGGCCCCTTTAAGTTTCCAGTCTTGTATTAAAAATGCGGGTTTTTTTGCGAAGTCCAAAGTTGCCCAATACTCGATCTGTTACTTATAGTTGTGAAATTTCTAAGTCCAGTGTCTCCTTTTTTCTTTCTGGCTTTTATGAGTCGCTGATGTGACTTGTGCGCTTCAGTCTCTCTGTATGATCTGTGTCTGTGTTTTCATCACACTGTATTCTCAATTCTTAATGCAAATCACAGATTGCACTTCCGACTAGTGTGCCAATAAAATACATTGTATATTTCAGCTTCTCAAAATGAATCAATCCAATCGCATCTCGTTCAGCTCTACGTGGGTAGGGGCGTTTTTCAAATTCGAAAAATACCCTCACGTGTTTCAAAATATTAAATTTAATATCCACGCGTGACCTCTTACAGTGATGTTATATCGTTGCGTCAGACTTCCGCCGGCATCTTGTGCACAAATCATAAACATCATCTGTGAACACATTTGATGTCCAGATGCTACCTATCGCCAATATTGTCTCTCCAGACAGATTATCGTGATAATCAAACACAGGGATGGTCCCGTGACACGATAAACTCATCTACCACCTGTGTAATGTGACCACCTCAGAACGCTAACTAAGACAGACAATATTGGCTTCTATAGATGTTGATCGGGCGAGACCGTCTTTTCGTGATAAGAATCTCGCTCGCTGACCGGTGATATTGACTGGGTATTGTTACGATAATACCCCAGTTCACCTGGTGAAACGTAAATAAGTCCGACGAGTGGTAAACAAGATAAAGACAGTCCCATAGCAAATACTTCCGTAGGGGAGTGGAGTATTAGAGACTTTCCCCTACAAGATTCAGCACAGAGAGTAAAATAATTAATGAAAGGCCATACAAATTGCCAAATATGAGCGATGAGTGAGAGGAAGAGAAAAATGCGGAAGTGATACTAACGGAGTGGACGTTAGATCGCACAACCGTATCGTCACAATTACACTCGCGCTGTCAAGACACATTGCCCCCATTAAAGTAACCAGAAGAATAACGGTGATTTCTAATCATATTCCCTTAGTTATACTGTGTATACTCAGGGAGAATAATTATTTAGAAAGGCTACCATTGGTGGGTGGACAGCGAGACAATACGTCTGTTACTCTTCTGCTCACAAATGTACTTATAGTCCGTTCGGAAATTCGTGCCCACAGAAGGTGTCATTTTTCTCCAAAACTGTTTGTTGTATGGACATGAATTTTTGCATGCAGTCTTAGATTTTCCATGCAGTTATTAATATATTTTTTGCCCTTACAAAACTCATGTCATGTTCGAATTTTCTTCTTTACGTTATATAAAAAACTCTCACCGTTGTCTGGGTTAATTTTTCTTAGTTTTACAGGAAAGTTACAAGATCCGTTCAAAAATATTGTTTTTTGTTTGAATTAGTGTAGTGACTACATGTCCGCACGAGTGCGCACCTATTGTACACAGTCGCGAGTAACTAATTCAAACCAAAAAAAAATATATATTTTTGAACTGATCTTGTAACTTTCCTGTAAAACTTCTAAAAATTAACCCAGACAACAGTAAGAGTTTTTTATATAACGTAAAGAAGAAAATTCGAACATGACATGAGTTTTGTAAGGGCAAAAAATATATTAATAACTGCATGGAAAATCTAAGACTGCACGCAAAAATTCATGTCCATACAACAAACAGTTTTGGAGAAAATTGACGCTTTCTGTGGGCACGAATTTCCGAACGGACTATAGCAGAGGCAATTGTTCTTTTATTGTTCCTAAAGTTCGTGGTTTGAAGCTACAAGACGGTTCTTAGTACCAGACCAGTCTGAAGTAAGAATCTTTGCCACTATCTTGTGATTCATGAAGCTGGGTTCGACACCAGCTACCTTCAGTGGACACGTTGTGAAGACACCCACCTTGACATTCGGAGTAAAGTTCACCTAGACGCCTCTAGAGAAGAGTCCTCATCACAAAAAACCTGACAACGACCCAGTGCAGTACTCAGCAGGTTAAGTTTTTTTGTAACAGGCACAAGCAACGGATAATAACCAACAGTCCCCATTTAAGTCTCAGTGAAGACAATTTTTAAAACCTCTGAAGTCACTTTCATACATATTTATGTAAATCTGTTAAAGACTAAATGATTATTAAATTTGGTATATGTTATTTTACAAATATTTAGTTGATTCAGTTCTTACAGATAAGAGAGCGCATGTATGATCAAGAATCTTTAGTATATATATATATATATTCCCAACTAACATAATTACCGATGTATGTTACGTCGGTCGGCCTCACTCAAAATAGTAACTCGCGCCAGAAAAAAAAGTGCGCAACGCCCGGTGTGCAACTTGCGCGGCGTGGGTGTTATATAAAACAAATACTCGTACTTTGGTTTTATTTATTTATTTATTTTTATTCTTTCACGAAATTAGTAGCTCTCGACAAAGAAAAAGTGCGTAAAAATTGGTGTGCATGAGCCGTCACCCGATGTACAAATCATGAAAACTTGAAAGTTTTTGTTAAAACCACTTATTTTCAGGGAACACTCTTTGAAAACAATCCACGCACTTTCACACGAAATGTTGTCATCAAAGAACTTTTAAATTGAATCTAAAATAACGTAATTCTCGCCGTGTGTACGTTGGTCACAACTAAGGAATGCAACCGTGTTGAAAAATTGTATTGTTTCCATTATATATACTCTCCCGAAAATAGTTACAATCAACAAAGAAAAGCGTTCAAATTACGGTGTTCATGAACAGTTTGATTACACTGTATAATGGACAGATATCAAAAACACTCTAAGAATGTACTTCTAATCTGCTCATCCGGTAACGGAAACAGCACACTATAATTAAAAACCCGTCAAGTTTGACGGGTTATTGCTAGAATATACATATATATATATATATATATATATATATATATATATATATATATATATATATATATATATATATATATATATATATATATATATATATATATATATATATATATATATATATATATATATATATAGTTACAGCCATAGAGCCAAAAATACGTATAACAGGAATTTCGCTGGATTACACCAGCTGGGTGCTCGAACAAGCCACACCATTGCTTAAAACTTCATAAAAGGTGCCGGATCAGATATACGTTAATAGTGCTCTGCCCTATGCAGCATTGTTCATGACTTCTGAATTATCTTGCGAACACATCCTTGAGATAGAAGCATCATTATCCTTCTATCTACAGCTCTGCCACGAGTAATCTTGTGCGAAGATCGACACCTTTGAAGACCCATTTTAGATACTCTTGAGTTTTGGCCAGTGGTGGACCACTACTGTAGAGCAAAGGGGAGGCAAATATCTTGACATGTATGTCCCTCTAACCTTGTCTACATTGCTGCTGAAATGTATGTATGATTCTATATCTTGTATGGGGTGTTTTAAATACAATCATGTTGTCATTTCCAACATTTATTCTTATTCTTTGTCTTTTCCCTGTGTAATTTCAAAACCACTTGCTTCTGACCTAGTGTCAAGTATTTTCATCTTGAAAAACAGTTATTAATTTGTTGTAACAACCACACGACAGAACGAAAGATGTAGAGTTGAGTCCGTGATGTTCAGTGCATGACGAGACTATAAGTAAATATCAAGTAGAATGGACTACACATGGGCATAGAGAAAGAAAAAAAAAGTTAAACCCAGCGGCACATGGCAACAAACATGTAAGACAGAATTATCAAACAAGCTGGAAACAAAACCAGAGGTAGAATGAGAGAGTGTGTTTATGAGAGAAAAAAGAGAGACATTCCAGGAACTCACTGGCTGGAGATTCTTTGTCTTTGCCTATTGCCCTTACGGACCTGGCGAGGACTAATGATGGTCCTGGGGCGACTCATCATGGTGCCACCATCCCACCACCACTCCTCGTGTACATACGTGCCTTAATTGAGATGTCCACTAGTTAAACTCACTTGCCGCATGATTTGTTACGTAACATGCCTTGTAGTTTTCTTAGTGTCCAAACATAACAAACACATAACATAGAGTTAGTAATCCTATTCATCTATTGATAATGCCATTAAAAGTAAAGATGTAGAGTTAATAACGTTGTAAACTGTTTAATTTAATCTTATATGGCTACGTCATTTTATTCACAGAAAGTAATGGGACAGAGCGGTGTTGTAAATTCAGATAGCCCATTCCACATGTTGAGGATCACTCTGTCTGTCGTCAGCACAGCCTACAATTTTCTTCTCAATGTGGTGTACAACAAGCACTTTCGCAACGGCTTCAAAACTGTTTTCACGTGTCAACGGGTGCTGGTGAAACAGAACACTGTCTTGCCTTTGGAAACCGTGAACTCGGCGCTGCAGCTCCCTGCCACAGAACAGTCTGGTAGAGCTTCGACGTTTAAACTAACACTTCCAGCAAGGAGTTACACGGTAGCTTAAGAGTGAGGTCAGGTCGTCTGATATGAAACTGTGGTACTGCTGTAATTTCAGATCACTGGTTTACTTAAATAATACTGGACTGCAACGACTAACGATAATTAACTAAATAAGCGTAACAGAGATTCATTTAGCTAATTATAATTAGTCGTTGCAGTCCAGTACTATTTAAGTAAACTAGTGATCTGAAATTACAGCAGTTCCAGTTTCATATCCAACGATAATTAACTAAATTAGCGTAACACAGGTTCTATGCATAGAGGCATATCTGGAGTCATCCTTTTATGACCACCAGCTAAGCACACATGCTATATGTATACATATGTGGAAGTGAACCTCTGTCTGTGAGGCTAATTACACCCTCATTAACTCTTGAAATCATCCATACACTTCCAGGGATTCCCCTCGTGGTGAAGCATGTTGAGAACCCAGCATTACACACTAAGCTTGGAGGAGTCATTTGAGCCCCTGACGTAACTCTGGCTTTTACCTGGTTGACTGTGTCGCGAGAGGTTCAGGTGTTATTAAATGAAAGATATCCTGGACAAAAAGATGTATCAGATATACTGTACCAGGATACAGCGAGATAAGAGACTGGTCTTATAAGAAAAACCCCCTTCTCTGAAAAGAGCAAGGGTGTAGCGACAATCAAAGGTAGGGTCAAGCTGTATAATCCATCAAGTATGATGATAGTGTTTGTTACTGAAGGTCTAAGTGCTACCTCTCAAGATCCTCCCTTGAATAATGGTTATTATTTTTTTTTTTGTATTGACTCTGCTAGGGGATTAATTAGACTAGTTATTTAAATATGCAATAGATATATATATATATAACCAACAGAACCTTAACTCAATTTAAATAATTAAGTAAGACTGATTATATATCTATTTACAATTTATTGATCCTATACCGTTTCTCTTTTCGGTTAGGAAAATGATAAAGAATTCAAATGTTTTTACAAGATAAAATAAATAAACATGGAATGTCCATTTCCACACTAGTTAAATATGATAAAGTTATATTTCCAATATTAATTATTCATTTCACATTTATATGTATATATGACACTTTCACTGGACTGTAAAGTTGGTATTTAGTTTATTAAAGTCCTTTATGAGTCATCACTCAAACTGTTTTTGTTGTCATTAGTAAGTTATTTCTTATTACTAAGTTGCTGGATAAGCTGACTCGTGGTATGGTGTTACCACTTATCTCCAAAAATGCGAAGCATCCACTATAGCCAGGATCACACAAGGTCTGGATCTCCAGGCTGGGAAACATAGGTTGTCTAGTTCTAGGTATATTGAGAACGTTTGCAACACAGAGTCCCTCAGAAGTGAATATCTCGTACAATCTTAGTAGTTGCAGGATAAAACCTGTAATATAAATAATCACAACCCTTGTATGGTCCAGCACTATGCCATCCACACACACAATGGACGTAACAAACAGTTTCAGACATGGTGCTAACAGTTGCATAGGACAATTTACCTCAGTACCACTCACAGCCAGTTCAATGTGATTACACTTTCCTTATAAATCCTACGTTAGGTCCATTTGTCCATGATCTGCTTCCATACAATGATTTGGTTTAGTATAAACTATTAAGTGACACCTTGATTAATACATGTTAACAAATTCTGTGATCCTTTCTCATGGTCCTGATCAGTGTGTCTTTTCTTTAGGAAATACTCCTTCAAATACATTATTAAACCTACAGTCGTATTTTTGCCATAATTCTCAAATATTCTACACATTTCCCAATGCTGGCTTTTGTCTCTAAAGTCAACACAGGCTTGCTTTCAAATGGCAATACACTCGTCCTGTAAGTTTTTTTGTTTTTTTCCACGCTCAACACACTTACGAACACAGCAGTGGATTAATCACAAGAAAATTACATAAATATATACATATATATATATATATTCTTTCTTACCCTCAGGCAATACACATAAGCTGTAACAGGCTGTCAACAGGTATTTAGGTCTGCTACGCAGATGCAGTGGCAAAATATTTGACAGCACACTTTTGCCGCTCTCTTCTGTAACGCTTAGTGTTTTAAAAAGTTGTGGCTCTAAATCAACCAAGTTCAAGGACTTTTATACCGTCGTTCCCCCCGTATCGGAGAACACGGCCAAAAACCGGTGTTAGGAATCCAAAAACGAGGCATCTTTTGCCTGCTTGTACAATGTGCAACATTTTAAATATTTATTATCTCTCTTAATTCTGAACCGATTTTGATCATTTAAAGTTAGAGTTATACTGTGAATTTATCTCTACCGTTCTATCTAATAATTGTTTAGTTAGCAAAATGCATTTACATCTATGCAGACATTAACTAACTAAATTTGGGACTACCCTGATATATAGATGTCAATTAAAACGATTTTTCTCTTTAAATGAACTACTATTCGAGGAAGTCTTTGCACCTACCTCTTAAGTAACATCCCCGTTGTTGAACTATCTATATCTTTCCTTTTAAACATCTCTAGTTCTTAAGAGATTAAATAAATTCGTACTTTCATTTACACAAAATGGGCCTCTATGTTAAGCCGAAAAAGGTTTCCTTATACACACTAGAAAAAGGAGCGTTTTCATTGGCTGTTTGTATCGGTCCGTTTTCCTATAGTATTGCGTGCGGTAAATATCACCGTGGTGTAAGACAGACCAAAACACGACAGACTGCATGCAGGAGGATCTCACTATGGACCCAATAATAGGCAGTAGTATTTCTTCTTCTTTTTCTTCTTCGTACACTCTCAGTGGTATTTGAGAAGTGGCTCTTGTAGGACGTAACAATTCTTTTGGAGACCCTAGAACCAGAGCACAGTATTTTAGCTCTGCATTGTTGGAGAGTCCCCGTGGATGGCATGAAATGCAAAGTACGCCACGCGTTTCCTCCGAACGATGTGATGATCCTTTAAATGCAAGTCAAGCTGGAGAAACTGGAGCTCATGACTTCGATTCCACATGTTTCGTAATGGCAGAAAATCCACAGGAAAAGCCTAGGTCTACTGTGTAGATAACACCAAGGAGTCTTCAACCTGATATTGGCTGCAAGCGAGCGAGAAGCTCAGCAGCTCTAGTTAAACAGCAACAGAGGTTCAAGTTTGTCTATCTGATGTCAGTACTTTGTGGCTGTTCGCAACCACTCTGAGTTGGTACAAATTCTTACACAACTAAATGTCCAACTTTCACTGTATAGCAAATGTCTGGTGGCGTTTCCTTCAATTATGAACGAAGCTGTACTTTATGTTTCGTCTAGATCCTAAGTTATCTATCTGGCTCTAAATCTTAAAGTTTGATATCAAAACTGGTTAAATGTTCGCTTAGATTTTATCCCAGCTCAGATCTGTAATACGTGTAATCTAAAAGGAATAAGTAGCCGTAGACTGGATGCAATCATGGAAAACGAGGTGGAATAGCAAGTAGTGATTCCGTTGTCTCTAAAAAAAAATGTCTCATATGCTTAATGAAGTGATATGTGTCAGGCGAGTGGGAAACACTGTAAAACCTCGCAAGTCATCTTTGTTTTGCAGGCAGGAATCTTTGCAAAGACGAGCAGAGATCCTCGTAAACAAACCCCAGAAGGAAACGGAAAACTACTGGTAACCCCAAAGAACAATTATTTTTCAAAAAGAATCTATACAGCTGATGAAGGTGAACGACAGGGAAGCCCCCGTCTGATAAAGACAGCTACAAATCACAATGGGATACCAGACCGTAATCCAGCATATTTTGACCCAACTAACCATTTTAAAGAAAAATACATGTAGACCTATACAACTTTTTGACAGAAAAGGTAATATTGAAGATAAAAATTCTAGGAATAACTGAAAAGTAAGATAAAAGTACAACGATGTACTCGGGAGGTGAAAGCCATGTAAGAAGAGTCTGTATATTTCTTGACGAAGAATATTGGAGAGCATCCAAAGCATTTTAAGACTGTGTTTTACAGGTCGAAGTCCGGGGGGGGGGGGGGGGGGGGAGAAGAGATCTATAAATGTAAATCTAATACTAGTGAACGTGTGACCCTCTGATAGTCCAAAACACGATATACAAACATTTTATAATGGGAGTGGCTATGATCAACACCATTTCACTGAAAGTTACTATTATCATTGACGACTGCCAAAGTAGGGAAGGAAAAAGTCGAAGGTGTTCTGGACAGCTACGGAATATGAGAAAAACATGAGACAGTAGATAAATTAAAATAGTGAACAAAGCATGTTAATCATAAACACCTAGTTCAAACAACATTCGAAAAGATGGAGGAGCTAAGATAATAAAACGTGTGATCAAATTGATTATACACTGATCAACAAAAAATTTAGATATGTATTACAGAATTATCAGCAAAAACAATGCTAGGGCCTGACTGACTGTAATAATAATAGCATGTCACTGTGTCAAAAATGAGAATAAACTAATGAAAAAACAAACAGACATGTTAGGAATATCAAGCTAGACACAGAACTGTTTACAGCAGACGTAGAATTACGATGCAGATAAAGTTACGGTAAGAAATAGAAAAAACGCATTAGCAAAAATACAAATTTAGACGAACAGTGGGATATTCTTTCAAGACTGAAGTCAACAAACAGAAAGAGAATTAATATCAGAACAGAAAGAAACTGTGAAAATGAAATGAATGACATAAGAAATATTGTAGTTAGTAGACGAAAGAAGGTACAGTAAAATTACGCAGAGGAGTACAAAAGGATAAAGCAACAATAAGATGCTGCATAGCAAATGAAATGTGGCTGAACAATCAGCGACAACAAATATAAGAGAATAACACTAGTGATTAAAGCACTGCTTTCAGAAGAGTTAGGGAACTATCAAGCATGACAACCTATTTAAACACAGATTGTCTGTAATCAATGGTTTGTAGGGTTTAAATGAAAAAAAAGAACATAATTGAAGACGACTGTATACATAGGCGAACTGTATAGAGGGAGACGATCAGAATTAATAGAAATAACCAGGGAGTATTGCTTGATAATCTAGATTTTGCAGATGGCCTGGCTCTATTGTCCCATAGCCATGACAGGGTGCTAGACGGAGTGAGAATACCTGGTGGGAGTCACAGCAGTTGAATCTGAGAGTTCACGGTGATGGGGGTTGCCCTTAAAGTGACGTTCTTATAGGATATGGGCTTATAAATGTGTTTAGGCAACAGTATGGACAGGCTTGGAGGACGAGACAAGGATTCGGAATAAAAATACAAGAAATGATTGGGGGGGATGCAGGATTGAATTGGCGACGCTTATTACTCACATCGGAAGGTAGAAGGTTCACTTTCTTCGGGCATGTTATGAGAAGACAAAATCTGAAATATATCGTGACAACAGAAAATTGACGGAAAAAGAGAGGGCGAAAAAGAGAGGAGATACTGGACAGGTTGACATCATGGTATGTTGGGAAGTCAACAACATAATCGATAAACCATACTGGAAAAAGGATATTGTGGAGAGACATGATCTCCTACTCACTAGGCACGGCACTTAAAGCAGAAGAAAAAGAGGAACCGTTTTTTTTTTTTTTTTTTTTGCATTTTTTGAGCGAAAGAAAAGACATTATAACTAGTGGAGTATTTACCGGAAGCTTCGAGTTTCCACAGCTCCCCCAAATTATTTTATATATGTTGAGTGGCTCAGAAGCTTTTGTTACGACCAGATGCAGTGCTGCATTTCTTCACCATCTTGCTCCAAGTAGAAATTCTTGTTTTTCTGTGTTCATAATTTGTATTATCTTTGCGTAGTATTAGTATACGTATGTGAGAAGGTAACAATATATAACCCAATGTTAAAAGCATGTAATGCAGTAATTTGTTTAAAATCTGAACATATGTACGATGATGAGCAGATATATACTGTTCAAAAAAAGAAACGCATAGCTACTGAAGGCACACACATAGCCATAATTTTGACATTCAATAACTTTTTTAATTTAATGAGTTAATTGTTCAAATTGCACACAAGAATACCTTCGGGTTCAACCAATCAATTGACAGTTGTTTTGCAACTGAGTCACGAGAGTTTTTTGGCGTACGGGCTTTCCCGTTAGTATGGTGTGTGGCCTCCTCTTGCATCGATCAGCGACTGGCATCTCCTGGGCATGGATGCGATCAGACGTCTGATGTGGGCCTGTGGGATGGCTGCCCACTCTTCCTGGAGTGCCTGGAAAAGATCACGACGATTGGCTGGAGCAACGTCTCGGCGACAAACACGTCTATGCAGCTCATCCCACAGGTGCTCAATCGGACTCATGTCTGGAGACAGGGATGGCCAGGGAAGGGTGAGAATGTTGTTGGCAGTCAGGAACTGCGTGGTCAACCGTGCACAATGGGGTCTGGCGTTGTCCTGTTGAAACACAGACCTTTGGGCAGCCAAAAGTGGAAGGACATGGGGTCGAAGAGTTTCATTGACGTGTCGTTGCGCATTCAAGCCTCCTTCAATGTGCACCAATTGACTCCTTCCGTTGTAACTGATCATACCCCACACCACGGCACCTCCACCACCGTGCGGCGGAGCTTCATCAACGCAATTTTGGGCAAAACGTTCATTTCGCCTACGGTAGACCCTACGCCGTCTATCATGACGCTGCAACAAAAAGGAAGATTCGTCACTAAACCAGACACGTCTCCACTGATTGTCAGCTGCCCATGGACGATGCTGGTTGGCCCAAAGAAGTTGATTTTGGCGATGGCGGCGCGTAAGGACTGGTCCTCGGTGAGGTCGTTGTGCCCAAAGTCCAGCGTCATGCAGTCTATTCCGGACAGTTTGATCAGACACATGACGTCCTGCAGGCAATGACTGGGCAGTTGAGGAAGCTGTTGTAAACCTGTCTCTGAGGTGACGAAGCCGAATAAAGCGATCCTCCGCTGCTGTTGTCACTCTGGGTCGTCCACTGCGATGCCGGTCTTCAACTGCGCCAGTGGCTTGGAACCGGTGCCAGAGTCGACTGATGGTACTCTGATGCACGTTTAGATGCCTGGCAACCTGACTTTGACTTTCGCCTGCATGCAGTCGGCCAATAGCAATGTTCCTTAAATTTATCGATAGAGACGCCATAAATGTCTGCTTGAAAATGAACTAAATTTTTTGTGTGTAGCGTTATCCTTTTATAGGGTTTCAGTTGCGTAGTCAGTGAATAGTGTTCACCCCAAATTTTGTTGCTTTCACGTGCGCGCAACATGAGCTGTGGTCAAAAATTGCGTCATAAACACTATTGACCACTGCGTTGTAACGATTACAAAAACGAACGCAATTCAGGTCAACACGTGCATTTGACACTGTAAAGAACATTTGAGGCTGGTTTTTATATACCCTAGCACCAAATTTAACTTACAAACTCATAAAAATGCGCCCTCGGATAGCTATGCGTTTCTTTTTTTGAACAGGTATACTTTTTTTTAAACTTTTTAAACGCTGTGATATGTTCCTTTGCTATAGATGTATGTTGGAAAGTAATTTTTTCAGCATGTACAAATATATGCGAGATTGTATTTATCTCTTGTAGTATTGCTGTTTCATGCACATCTGAATAAATTATTAATTGCTTACTGGTTGCCCCAATGAACGAATGTTAGTTGAAAGAATATGCGGGAATATCCGTTTACGTGAAAGGCTTCCGGATTAAGACCTGGGGATAAACCCGGAGTTGGAGTCCCTAACGTAGTTTAATGTTGATTCAACATTATTCTGGCAACTCCAGCGACGTGGCTGGTACCAAACTGTATCAGCTACTGCCATTCCTTTGGACGTACCGGCTGCGTGGAGAGCGGAAACATACTGCAACGGCAACAGCTTGATCTCAATATAACTGTGCTCTAGCTCGCGCTCTGGAGAGCACACTCCAGCTTCACCGTATCGGTAACGGGGGAAAAAACGGGAAATAGCAGTTCAAAGCATTTTGCCCAGCTGGCGTATTGCATGGCACCAAGGGCTACTTCCGACAGTGGGAGAGGTTCTAGGATCTCATTGGACAGCTACCGCCCGCTTCAAAACATAAATCCAGCAACCTGGGAGAATGAAGCTGCCGATCGCATCACGTGGCGATGCTGTCTACGGCGACAATTCATTGGGCGAAAAGAAGCTCAAACAACAAGCAGAAGAGAGGAGAAAACGTCGAAAGGAACACCAAGAAAATAAGCAGCTAAGGGCTGTCACTTCAGGGGCGCATTCCCATAGTCAGTTATGACTGAAAGGGCAAGTATTATTATTATTAGTAGTAGAAAGAATGAAAGTTAAAACAACGGACATAATGTCAGGCAGGCTTTTATGTCCAATTCTCACCCCTTTTAAAAAATTAAGTGTGTTATCTTGTTGTTTGCTCCCGATTACAACGGTTAAGCTGACAGTGTAATTGGAAGCCTAATTAGTTTAGCAGCACGCATTCAAAAGGGCCAGACAGAACGATTACAGAACTGAGACATGAGTTTTGGCTGTAGAAGTAGATGCAAGAGATTTATCGGTCTTCTTACTATATGATCTACTAAAACACTGGTATGTACGAGAGATAACCCCGTTGTCACGATGAAGTACGTGTTTGGACTTGTGTATGAATGAATGAATGAATGAACTTTATTTTCAAAGGGTTAAGAATTGGGCACGCAGGCCCGTCTGACATTCTGCCCTTCTTTGTTGATATAATCCAGACATGCGATGACCCAGGCAAAAACTTATAAGCCAGTAAATACAGATAAAACACGTAGGAACATAGCTAACATTAAAGAAGCGAGAATAATGAGACGGTTGTCATGGGTAGCACAGGCAACGACTGGACAGGCGACCGCGGTTGAAAAGAAAATTCAAGGGGGGAAGAGTGGAGTAAGACGGTGGAGAACTGGACAAACTACCAGCTACAAGGCAGGGAGTGTAAAGATTGGTGCAAACGGAAAACATAGTGTCGTACAGATAAGTTGTGAGTTATTTTTTTCCCCCGTCTGAGTAGAGTGGATGGTGATAAGTACGTGAGAATGGTGTGAGAAATAGATTTCACGGGTGATAGCTTAAGGAGAAGATATGTCTCTGGAATGAGTAAGTTTCTCTACTCCAGTCTATCTATACGGCTATAAGTTAGTACAAGACAACCTTGCCCTCCTCATATATATAAATATAAGTTTAACTACACACACTGCTATGTGACAACAAGACACACAAACGTGAAAAACTACGGTTAATTGGGTATGGGTCTGACCAACAAACAACGTTAAGTTTCTTTTGTTGTTTATTATCATTTAAACTTGACAACATCAAATATCTAAAGAAAGATCAAATAAAATCAGATTTACATACTGTTATGAGTAAAATTCATAACATATCTGTCGATATCAAATACGACTCTACTATTTACCATATTTGTTGATGGCCGGTACCCTTGGTTACAGGAAGTACGTCATTGCCTTTTGGGCCGAGTAGCAAAAGTCTACGGTTGCTGTTAGCAGAAGTGAGCGATCTTTCTGGGGTTTTTTTTTTCTGTGTGTGTTCAAGGCAAGCGGACGCATGTGTGTCGAGCTCCTAAATGTTTTACTGCAATACAGATTCCTAAAGTGTTCGACCTCTAGATCACCCATACACCTCCGTGGGTTGATGCTAGATTATTTGTAAGAAAGGAATTCTAATATTGTGAACGTGAGTTTTGAAATATAATAAACTGTATGAAAAATGTCGAGAACATTGTTCCAATTGCAGACTGTACAGCAACACTAAGGAATGTCTAGTTGACCCCTTAATCTTTTATGCATATCAAGAATATATATATATATATATATATATATATATATATATATATATATATATATATATATATATATATATATATATATATATATATATATATATATATATAATTTTAAAGGTTAAATAAATATGATCGAAGTTCGTCCATGCTGCCTTGGTGCCGATTTAAGAAGTTGGAAGTGTTATACTGTATGCGTGGTCTACATTACATACCCTTAACTGAACTTGGTCTGAGTCAACGAGATACTCATGTAAATATATTATAAGAACCCGCAACAGCCCGAATAAAATGGGGGCCAAAGCCAAAGGATATGAGCTATGAAATAATAGGAGCCTCAAGCCAGAGATCCTGAAGTATATGCTGATTGTGTCAAGTCATTGGATTTCATTTTTATGAAAATATTAAAAATTTTCAAGATGGCGACAGTTATCGTCTGCTAACCTGTGTGAGGTTATATGCACAGTATTTGCAGTGCTAAGTCTTCAATTCACTGCAAAAGTTGAACTTTTTCAAGTATAAAGTATTTTCAGCAGAATTTCACATTATTGATTTCAAGTTTGATGCCCGAAGATGGCGTACTGTCAAGAAGACGACGGACCAAAACGTAGTCCTGTTCGAGTGAGCTGTTTCTGAATTCTAGGTCTAACCTGGTCTACCCTGAATATTTTTCATTGTTCCTTGGAGGAAAAGGCGTTGAAACCAGGAGGAATTTTTTTCTGGCAAAACAGATAAGTATATTTAAGGGTACATGCAACTTGTGATGCTGATAATCTTGTTTGCCAGGGTTCTTTTTTCCATGTTATATGTATTTCTGTGCATATATGTTTCTGTGTTAAGTGTGGGAGGTTGGAGGGACTTGTGAATTTTTTCTCAATACCTCATCATGTATGGTCGAGAGAAATTCATGAGAGTTCTGTAGGGTTTGGTTTGTGATTGTCTCAAATAGCGGGGCCGGCATTACAAAGCTGTGAGTTATCTGCTGCTATTGAGATTATCATTGCCATTGTTTGTAAGTTGTATAAGTACTGTTAATTGTAAAGTTGGTTATTATGGTCAGGTTCAGTGTAAAAATTTTTATTCAGTTTTTCTTCATTATTGTTTGTAACATTGTTGGTCTTATCTTGCTATCCTTCATTTATTAGATGTCATATAGGTTATAAATTCGTGCTTGTCTTAAGTGTAATAGAGCTACATTTTGTTCATTTGTTCTACTATTCGTACATTTCTGCCTTAGTTGACTATTTGCATTATCTTCATTTAGCTTTTGTCACTGCATTCAGTCATCTTGTTTGTATCTCTGTTCTTTTGTTGCTCCTAATATAACATCTATATTACTATCTACTATTACACGAAGTTGGGTGATTGTAAAGTGGTGAAATAAGTGTTGAATATTAAGTTATATAATAATATTCATTATATAATATTTGCATTATTGTTTCGCTATTGGAAAGCACAATAATTGTGAATTATGGCTATCTTGAATTATTTTATTAAGATTTGAAAAGAATGTGGTAAAGAGGGTGAGGCCTTATTGTCATTTGCATCTACTGAACTTGCGAAAGAGTTAAAGAGGTTAGAGGATGCAGCAAGAGATCAAAGAAAATTAGAGAGAGAGGAGAAGAAGGCAGCTGAAAATTAGATGAAAAAGGAGACAAGAAGAAATGGCTCTTGAGGAAAGAAGAGGAGCAGAAGAAATGGCTCTTGAAAAAGAAAAATTGGCCTATGCTCAGGCTGAATTAAAAGCCCAACAAGCTCAAATGGAATTCTTCTTCTTCTTCTTCTTCTTCGTTCGCCCTGAAAAGGACGGTGGTTGCGTTGTGTCTGTTTACAACGTAGCTGTGATATCTGCACCTTTCGGTCGACACATCCGACTTCTGCACGGCATTTTTTAGGACCGGGTTTGCCTTCCCATTTCGATCCACACTCGCTCAGCCAGCCTGCACAGCTGCAGACTGTTTCCAGGACCACCACGTGGAGGTGGAGTGCGGTCTTGACCAGCTCTGGTTCGCTGGTCCTGACGCAGGCAGTCAAGCTATGAGTCGCTGACTGCGGTCTCTATTGCTGCGTCTTGAGGTCCCAAATGGAATTCAACGCACAACAAGAGCTTAGAATGGCCGAATTAGAGTTGGAGAAATTGAGACTGCAACAACCACAGGTGAATGCAATGAATGGTGAGGCTGGTAGAAAAGACCATGCTTCCACTTTTAAGTTCAATTTGCCAAATTTTAACTCAGATATCGACGATATTTCATGCTTTCTAAATAGGTATGAAACCTATTGCCAAGAGTTTAAAATTGATAGAGCTACCTGGTCCAGTAGGCTCATGAACTTATTGGTGGGTGAGGCACTCACTGCAGACTGTACTATGGATGATCAGACTAGAAAAGACTATGAGGCTGTGAAAGCCTTGTTGCTAAAGAGGTATCAATTGGATGAGAACGGTTATAGGTTGAGGTTTAAATCATTCTTACCAGATTCAGCAAAAGATTTTACTGAATTTATCTCCTCTATTAAGCTTTACTTTTCTAGATGGGTTGATTTGTCCAAAATTGAAAAAAAAAACTTTTGAGGGGCTATCTGATTTGATTCTGAGAGACAAGGTTTTGTCTTCAATTAGTGGCGAATTTTTGTCATTTTTACAGGAAAGAAAACCTGAAACTTTGTCTAACCTTGAAATTCTTGGTCGTCAATATCATGTCGCACATCTGGGTAGGAATCTTTGTAAAAATAACATTAAGGATTCCTTGCCAGTGGCATCTGCTAGGACTGTAAACTATAATGCACCTAGGCAGAGATCAAATAGTATGGACAGGAACTATCGAGTGAACAGAGATCGTAGCTATGGCACTAACAGAGGCAGATATAATTTTAACAAAAAATTCCAACAGCCTCAGAGAAATTATGACTCTTACAATGATGATGGATATTTTAATCAACAATCCTCTTTCAGACATAATGATTATCAAAACAGAGGAGGTTATGATTCCAGATCAAGCAGAGAACAAAGGTCATTTTATAGGAATAATGACAATTCTTCTAATAATAGAGGTTCTCAACAGAACAATAATTTTAGACAGTCGAGGAACCCTGAACGTTCAAACGCTGTCGTACATGTTGGTGACAATAATCCAGTTCAGAATAATAGTGGTTTAGCTCATGCAAATGAATGTAGTGTTGATTTATCCAACAGTGCCAATTGTTCTGAATGTAACTCTTTGTTTCAGCTACAGGGAGTCCCAAGGCTTCTATGTAGACATCCGTTATCAGTCATGTCCTCATATGATGGTAAAGGTTCACTGGTGCTTAATAAAGGCTTTGTGAACAACCAACTGGTGTCACTTTTGAGGGACACGGATTGTACTACGATTGGTGTGCGCAGGTCGTTGGTGGATCAGTTGGATTACACAGGCAGGGAGGTGAAATGCATTACATTTGGTGGCACAGTGGAATACTATCCAACTGCGGAAGTATTTTTGGATACCCCGTACTTTACAGGGAGAACTCTCGTGTGCCTATTGAATAATCCTATTGCAGGAATAACCTTAGGAAATACCCCTGGTCTTCGTGAATGCACCAAAGAAGATATTGAAAAATGGGAACAACAGCATCTGATAAGTGCAAATTCTGTTACAGCCAGAGCTCAGGCTCGTGCTGAATTGGTTGATCACAACCACGTTAGAGCCTCGCTCGCACTACAACCATTTGATTATGACATTAAAGCCATAAAAGGAAGCCAGAATGTCTTTGCTGATGTGTTGTCTAGGTGCATCAAAGATCCTATATCACCTATCAACTCTACAGATACAGATGAATCACAAGGTCCAAACAAATCTTTGAACTAATGTAATAAGATGCTGATCCAGAGACTGGTACGTGTATGATGACGTGTTTGTATGACACTACTTGATTTGGACATTATTAACTATATTGTTCAAGAAAACTTTAGCATTCTGTAAGCTCCCAATGCTGAAGGCTAATCTACATGGTTGCATTGTCAAAAAAAATAGAATCATTGCTGATTCGTTTGCGCGGTTCGCACAGCACATGATGATGATGAATTCGGATGGGCTCAAGATCCTGTCGTATCTCTTTCAACTCAGCGCATTACATACTTGGAGTTTGCTTTGATGACAGTACTCATATGCTATTGAACAGTTTACACATTCAAATTATATGGAATGTTGACTTATTGATATTTTCTGACAGACATGTTTTGTCTTTGTTTAATGAAAAAACTAATTTCTCCAAATTAAGGGACATAACTCGGAAATGACTTACTCGCATTATCAGAGGGAAGTAACAACTAGATATCCTGTCTGACTATTTTTCGATTGTAAAATGCTGTGGATATAAACAGTTGGATTCGCACTAACATTCTATCACATGGAGAACAATCATGGATATTGTCAATAAGTTATTTCCTCATACTTATAGGAACATTGTGTGAACATTTATTAATTAATGGAAGAACATTGAACTATCGACTGTAACTATTAGATGGAATATTGAATGGTGATTAATATGAATTCACTGAAGATTGTTGAGTCTTTGACACAAATCTATGTCCCACTCACACTAGACTTTACATCATTAAGTGGCTAATATGCCGTACCATTATTTATATTGTACAACACATAGGCATAGTCTTATCTTTTGCTCCCACTAATGTGTTAGATACAGGATTGCCTTGTTTCTCTTACCATTAATATGATATATTGAGGACATATAATTCTGAATTACACATAATTTTATTCATTTGACAAAATGTCGCAGTCATACACTATATTAGTTGTTTGTCTGCCTCATGGCATCTATTGTTTCTGTGACAGGGGCGCTAGGCGTACCTCACACCCAAGACCCGTGCACCAAGAAAATTTATAAAGGATCGTTTGACAGGGGTTGCAATTATTGGTTGCTTGCAACCCTCTCAGCAGCAGACTTAACAATTCAAGCAACCCAAAGCCTTATGCAGATCAACATTTAATTCTACCGAACAGAACCGAACACCAAACAAACAATCCAACAAACACCCAGTCAGTGTTCATAGACTGTCTGAAAAATAATAAATAAAACAACGTCTAAGTGAACATCAATAGCATGGATAATAACACTTACCATACAGAAAACATGCGCCCACCTGATATCATCAACTATCTCACACACTCATGCGTGTCGTCCAATGCGACTAGTATGGTGTTGTGCATGAGGCTGGCAATCGCACCGGGTAACATAGGTTGCTACCGAAACCACTACTGCAAGAGCATCTGAATGCTTCATGCTGAGGCAAACCACACCGGTGGCCCCATGCTCCCTCAGGAGCGGAGAAGAGAAATATACATCTGGTACGCCCACGTGCTCTCACAAACCATTGTTCACACAACAATAATAATCAACTGGACATAAAATAATATTCTTCAATACATGTACAACAAATAATCTCAATAATGAGAATTAACCACCACCTCACAACTGGTCTATCTCAATATTCGTTACTGCATTCTGAAGCATGTCGTATGTGACGACTCGTGCGGCTGGGAATCTCATCGCATGAAACACATTATTACAGGAACAACCACTGTAATAGCATAAAAATGCTTCTGTTGGCTTGTGGTGGACACCAGCCGCATTGGTGTTTCCATGCTCCACCAGGAGCAAACAGAGAAACACCTGTCTCAACAAAGGAGTGGCCTCGCGCTCTCCAGAAATCTAAATACATATTCTCACCTCACAGTAACCCATTAAATATACAGTAGAATTATCAATAAACGTGAAATACACTAAATTACTCTTACATAAAGAATACAATATAATTATTCTCGACTTAAGCCAAACTGGGACTAAATACACAACGTGTCGCTCGGCATAACATATTATAGGTTTACCACGCGGAGCGTGTTTAATCAGACTCGCTATCGCCGCCTTTTATCACCACGAGGCTACTATCTTGCGATCGTTAATCTTATCTAAATTTCCAGTGGAATAGCCTTTCTGAAGAATGAAATAATCGCTCTTAAACTCTCACATCTATCTATCTATCTATCCCATTAAACATTAAAATAGCCACATCGATATAATTTCAGAATCCTAGAAAACTAATGCTAATTTAAATTAACTCACGTGCTCAAGGCATTTACAGCTTGGCTCTTGTGTGTCTTCTTAGTCTGTTCTCACTGGGCGGCTCTCTCAAACATAGACCGGTTTCGCCGCTTGCTACCCCTTTTTATAAGCCCTGGCCTAACCACTCAATTTACTGCGCGCTACGCAGATAACACACGCGATTATTGCTCCAGAATGCATGAAAACACAGATTTACACAACTAGAGCAAAAACACAACTAATTCGTAGGCTTATTATGGCCTTGTAATAAATCTGCTTGAAGATAACGTGATCAAAAGGCACTAAACCACATAGACAATATGACTGCCCAGATGGGGCCAGCGCCTAGAACGACAGACCTCAAGATGGCGCTGTCACATATTCCCCGCCTGATTTTGTTGTCGTCCCGACAACTACACTAAATCAGGCTCTTCAGTCGTATTCTCCAAATCTGGAGGATCACCTTTTCCTTCACTTCGTCTCAGGTCATTGCTGGTTACTCTAATGCTCGGACTCGCTCTGTCCATTCGTTGGATGATATATGGACCCCCTGTCATTGTGGGAGCACGAACTACAACGTACTCGTCTTCTGACCACATATCACGAATCTCGGATCTCTCAGCGTCGTGCATTCTCTTCTTCACCAATTCTCCGACCTGTAGTGGAGTAGAACACGACAGCTTGTCACATCTCTCTTTCCGGACTGCTGCAAAACTCTGCAACGGTGGCTCTGCTCTTACGTGCGCCCCTCGTAGCCTGGAAACGTGTCCTTCAACGAGTTTTAGATGAGTCTCCTCCTCTAAATGCCGACCACTTTTCCTGGCGCCCTTATGGTGACAGTTGCCACGGCCATCTCTTGGCTTGCACTGTGACGGCAATGTAGATGTGTTGGTACGCTTAGAGAGGGCGCTCTTTGATGGGCAAACCGATATCAAATGGTCCGGGGACCTACAATGGAAACATCGCTTAGGAAGCGGGCCCTGGGGACACTTGGCTGCCATGTGGTTCGAAAGGTCTCCACAGTTGAAGCATCTTATTTTCCTAGGCTTCCTTGGTGCCCTGGGTCGCCTCCTGCTACCCTTACATCCCTGGCCGCCTTTGACTTTCTTCCCTGCAATAAGCACCTCACACTCCGGTCGACCACCAACCCTCTTTATCTTTGAGCCATTCTGCTCCCCTTCTGTAACCTGACTCCCAGCCGCAGAGGGGTCTAGTTTAATGCCTGTGGACATCGATTCTGTACGTGGCCTAGTTCTCTGCATCTAAAACAACGAACTGTCCTGGTACGTCTCCCCTGCTCCTGAGACATCGCATCAATTTTAGCCTCTAATTGAGCCACCTGTGCTCTCAGCCGCTCTACTTCTGCGTTTAATGCATGCGTATCTGACACAGTCTCTGTTCTTGCCACTTCAACACTGGCAACACCAGCCCCCGAAGCTGCTTCGACACTGGCAACACCAGCCCCAGAAGTGGGCTCAGTCTCCAAAAACCGTAGGGCATAGTCCCTCACCGACGTGAACGATGCTGTTGGCTCCTTGATGATCATTTCCTTTGCAAGCTTTCTTAGTAGGTCATCTCTCAGACAAGCAGCAAACTGGTCACGAAGAAAGGATGGCGCCAAGGGAGTGACGTTGTTCTGCTTTTGTGCCCTTACAACACTTTCAAACACCTCGTGAATGCGATGGGAGAATTCCCAAAGAGACTCCCTTGCACCTTGCCGGGTAGAGTAGAACGCGGCCATTACTTCTGGGATGCTCCGACGCTCCCCATACACCCTAAGAATGGAATGTAGCATTGCTTCTGGGTCATCGTCATCAGCCTGAATCCTCAGCTCCCTGCGGACACTTGGGGTCACACTGTCAAGAATAACATCTGCCTGGTCCTCTTTACTCATCATCCCTACTCTCCAGGCAGCTCTCACCTCTCTGACATATTCCTCGGCCGTAGGACCCGTGCGCTCCCCAAAGCACCGCACCCTCTTGTGAGTAGGTACCACGATGTACTGCACTCGTTCTGGTTGACGATTTAGCCCTACTACAGGGTCATCCACCTCAGCCACATCTTCGTTATCAGTTCTACTAGCAGCGCGTGTGTTGCGTGCCGCCATCTTGTTGCTAGTAGAGTTGACTAGAAATCTTGACAAACTGGATGATCCCGTCCCTCGCCTTGCACTGAACTGGGTGTTCTACTGTTTCGGCTGTTGCTGCTCTGATTGCTGAAGAGTTGCTTCACTGCGTGCTGTCTGTCAATCCTGCCGACGACGCCACTTGTGACAGGGGCGCTAGGGGTACCTCACACCCAAGACCCGTGCACCAAGAAAATTTATAAAGGATCGTTTGACAGGGGTTGCAATTATTGGTTGCTTGCAACCCTCTCAGCAGCAGACTTAACAATTCAAGCAACCCAAAGCCTTATGCAGATCAACATTTAATTCTACCGAACAGAACCGAACACCAAACAAACAATCCAACAAACACCCAGTCAGTGTTCATAGACTGTCTGAAAAATAATAAATAAAACAACGTCTAAGTGAACATCAATAGCATGGATAATAACACTTACCATACAGAAAACATGCGCCCACCTGATATCATCAACTATCTCACACACTCATGCGTGTCGTCCAATGCGACTAGTATGGTGTTGTGCATGAGGCTGGCAATCGCACCGGGTAACATAGGTTGCTACCGAAACCACTACTGCAAGAGCATCTGAATGCTTCATGCTGAGGCAAACCACACCGGTGGCCCCATGCTCCCTCAGGAGCGGAGAAGAGAAATATACATCTGGTACGCCCACGTGCTCTCACAAACCATTGTTCACACAACAATAATAATCAACTGGACATAAAATAATATTCTTCAATACATGTACAACAAATAATCTCAATAATGAGAATTAACCACCACCTCACAACTGGTCTATCTCAATATTCGTTACTGCATTCTGAAGCATGTCGTATGTGACGACTCGTGCGGCTGGGAATCTCATCGCATGAAACACATTATTACAGGAACAACCACTGTAATAGCATAAAAATGCTTCTGTTGGCTTGTGGTGGACACCAGCCGCATTGGTGTTTCCATGCTCCACCAGGAGCAAACAGAGAAACACCTGTCTCAACAAAGGAGTGGCCTCGCGCTCTCCAGAAATCTAAATACATATTCTCACCTCACAGTAACCCATTAAATATACAGTAGAATTATCAATAAACGTGAAATACACTAAATTACTCTTACATAAAGAATACAATATAATTATTCTCGACTTAAGCCAAACTGGGACTAAATACACAACGTGTCGCTCGGCATAACATATTATAGGTTTACCACGCGGAGCGTGTTTAATCAGACTCGCTATCGCCGCCTTTTATCACCACGAGGCTACTATCTTGCGATCGTTAATCTTATCTAAATTTCCAGTGGAATAGCCTTTCTGAAGAATGAAATAATCGCTCTTAAACTCTCACATCTATCTATCTATCTATCCCATTAAACATTAAAATAGCCACATCGATACAATTTCAGAATCCTAGAAAACTAATGCTAATTTAAATTAACTCACGTGCTCAAGGCATTTACAGCTTGGCTCTTGTGTGTCTTCTTAGTCTGTTCTCACTGGTCGGCTCTCTCAAACATAGACCGGTTTCGCCGCTTGCTACCCCTCCTTATAAGCCCTGGCCTAACCACTCAATTTACTGCGCGCTACGCAGATAACACACGCGATTATTGCTCCAGAATGCATGAAAACACAGATTTACACAACTAGAGCAAAAACACAACTAATTCGTAGGCTTATTATGGCCTTGTAATAAATTGGCTTGAAGATAACGTGATCAAAAGGCACTAAACCACATAGACAATATGACTGCCCAGATGGGGCCAGCGCCTAGAACGACAGACCTCAAGATGGCGCTGTCACATTTCTATTACATAAGTGTATTAATTTTAATGTTTTCCATTATAATGATTAATTAAGATGACATTAATTGACTAATGTTACCTGATGGGACAGTTAGGTGTTTTGGACGGAGTGCAGTATGAGAATGCATGGACTGATATCATCATTTTGTTTTTACATGTTGGCTGATCTTGCTATGGCTACCTCACTTTGCTGTTAAAATGATTTATGTCCTTTGTAGCCAATGGTTTTAGCATTCTTTGCTACTGTCCACACATTGAGTGTTTAATTACCTACTCTGTGGCACAAACCTGGAGACTATACTATTTCATACTAACAGTGAAATTTGATGATACCATCTTTTCACTCCAGTGATGTTTCTACTCACACCACTTCGTTTCCATTATTTGACGGGGGGAGGGGGGGGGGGGGGTAATAGATATTATGAGTAAAATTCATAACATATTTGTCGATATCAAATACGGCTCGACTATTTACCATATTTGTTGATGACCGGTACCCTTGGTTACAGGAAGTACGTCATTGCCTTTTGGGCCGAGTAGCAAAAGTCTACGGTTGCTGTTAGCAGAAGTGAGCGATCTTTCTGGGTTTTTTTTCTGTGTGTGTTCAAGGCAAGCGGACGCATGTGTGTCGAGCTCCTAAATGTTTTACTGCAATACAGATTCCTAAAGTGTTCGACCTCTAGATCACCCATACACCTCCGTGGGTTGATGCTAGATTATTTGTAAGAAAGGAATTCTAATATTGTGAACGTTTTTGTGAATGAGTTTTGAAATATAATAAACTGTATGAAAAATGTCGAGGACATTGTTCCAGTTGCAGACTGTACAGCGACACTAAGGAATGTCTAGTTGACGCCTTAATCTTTTATGCATATATATATATAATAATAATAATAATAATAATAATAGCCCCCTCAGTCATAACTGACTATGGGAATGCGCCCCTGAGGTGGCAGCCCTCAGCTGCTTATTTTCCTGGTGCTCCTTTCGACGTTTTCTCCTCACCTCTGCTTCTTGTGTGAGCCTCTCTTCGCCCAATCTGAGGTGGCGCCGTAAATAGCATCGCCACTTAGTGCGATCGGCAGCTTCATCCTCCCATGTTGCTGGATCCATGTCCAGTGCCCTCATATCTCTCTTGCACACATCTTTGAACCTCAGCTGTGGTCGCCCAACTGTTCTCTTGCCATCTGCTAATTGTCCGTAGAAGATATCTTTTGGGATGCGACCATCTTCCATGCGGCGAACATGGCCAAGCCAGCGAAGTCTGCGCTGTCTAAGAAGCGTATACATACTTTGAAGGCCAGCACGTGACAACACCTCGACATTTGTCACTTTATCTTTCCACGAGATGCCGAGGATGCGGCGTAGACACCGCAAATGGAAGGTATTGAGCCTTCTTTCTTGCTTAGCATAGGTCGTCCAGGTCTCGCTGCCATATAGGAGTGTGCTGGTGACGCAGGCATTATATACCGCAGCTTTGGTCTTCATTGTGAGTTTAGAGTTTCCCCAAACACGCGATGTGAGGCGGGCAAAGGTAGCTGCAGCTTTGCCAATGCGGCTGTCGATTTCTGTATCCAGTGAGAGTTTGTCATTGATGGTAGACCCTAGGTATGTGAAGTGGTGCACCACTGCCAATTCATAGTTATCGATAGTGATAACTGGTGCAGCACCCACATCCTGACTCAGCACATTCGTTTTCTTTAGACTTATTGTGAGGCCAAAGTCCTTGCATGCTTTAGTGAAGCGATTCATCAAGCTCTGAAGCTCCTGTTGGCTTTGAGTGACGACTGCAGCATCATCAGCGAACAACAAGTCTCTTATAGTGACCCTTCTGATTTTTGTTTTTGCCTTCAGCCTTGAAAGATTAAACAGACGGCCATCTGACCTAGTGTGAAGGCATATTCCTTCAGTTGCATCTCTGAATGCATGTTTCAAGAGTAAGGCAAAGAAGATTCCGAAGAGGGTCGGAGCCAGAACACAGCCTTGTTTAACGCCACTTCGTATATCAAAGGGCTGTGACGTGCTTCCAGCATATTGGACTGTTCCCTTCATGCCGTCATGGAATGACTTTATCATTTCCAGCATTTTAGAAGGGCAGCCTATTTTCAGGAGGATTTTAAAGAGTCCATCCCTACTAACCAGGTCGAATGCTTTTGTGAGGTCTATAAAGGCGATATATAATGGTCTTTTCTGCTCTCTTGATTTTTCCTGAAGCTGGCGGAGAGAGAAGATCATGTCTGTTGTTGATCTGCCAGCTCGGAATCCACACTGTGACTCTGGATATATGCGCTCAGCTAACTTGTGTAGTCGCATTAAGATGACTTTGGCAAAAACCTTACCAACAATACTAAGAAGAGAGATGCCTCTGTAGTTATTGCAATCACTTCTGTCTCCTTTATTTTTATACAGTGTTACAATCTTGGCATCTCGCATGTCTTGAGGAATAGTTGTCTCTTCCCAGCACTGGCACAGCATCCTATGCAGGGGATGTAATAGCGTGCTCTTACAGCATTTGATTAAATCAGGAGGAATCCCATCACTGCCTGGTGCTTTGCCAGAGGCCAAGCTATCAATGGCCTTGCTGAGTTCCTCTAATGTTGGTTCGGCATCCAGCTCCTCCATAGTTGGCAGACTGTTGACACCATCAAGGGCTGCAGGCGTAACGGTATTGTCTCTAGCGTAAAGCTCAGAGTAGTGCTCGACCCACCTCTCCATCTGCTTACCCTTATCGGTTAGCTTCTCTCCGCTGATGGTTTTTAGCGGTGCCGTCTTACTTTTATGGGGGCCAAGTGCTTTCTTTATACCGTCATACATTTGTCTAATGTTGCCTGTTTGCGCTGCGATCTGGATGCTCTCACTGAGCTGGAGCCAATAGTCATTTGCACAGCGTCGAGCAGTTTGTTGAACTTTGCTTCTCGTAGCCCTCAGGATCTGTAGGGTTCTGGCACTCGGTGAACGTTTGTATTCATTCATAGCACTGCGCTTAGCTTCAATGACAGGTGCCATCACATCTGATGAAGCATCAAACCAGTCATTTGACTTTGCTGTTTTCTTACCAAAGGTGGCAAGTGCAGTACTTTGAATGGTGTTCCGTAGATGCTCCCAGTTCTCTGTAATAGTATCACCATGCTGAGGGCTACTGAGCACTTTCTCGAAGGTCGCAGTGAATTGAGCGATCATGAAAGGGTCTGACATCTTGCTGGTATCAATGCGTGGTTTCCCTTCATGTCTGACACGATAGAGTTTTCTTGGTTGTGCTCTGATTTTGCAGCAAACCAAGGAGTGATCTGTATCACAGTCTGCACTATGGTACGAGCGCGTGGAGAGCACAGACCTGAGGAGTGGCCTTCTGACGAGAATCAGGTCAAGTTGGTGCCAGTGCTTGGATCGTGGGTGTCTCCATGACACCTTATGCTGGGGTTTTGTCTGAAAGTAGGTGTTGGTCACGCAGAGGTCATGGTGGACGCACAACTCTAAGAGCCGTTGTCCATTTTCATTCATCTTGCCAATACCAAACCTGCCCAGACATGAAGGCCATGAAACATTATCGGCACCCACTCTAGCGTTAAAGTCACCAAGGAGAACAAGCTGTTCTTGCCTAGGTATGCTTTTGCTAGATTCTCGTAGAACTCATCTTTAGCTTCTGAGGCAGAGTACAGAGTAGGAGCATACACACTGACAAGGGTGATGGGACCTGTGCTAGTTTGCAGGCGGAGCGTTAACAGGCGTTCTGATCCATTCTCGCCTGGTTCAACCATTTTAGTTAGCGATTTTTTGACCGCAAAACCTACTCCGTGTTCTCTAGCTTTATTAAGATCTTTCCCTTGCCAATAAAATGTGCTCACCGTTCCAGAGCCCGCCAGGCGCGTTTCCTGAAGTGCAGCTATATCCACCTGAAGTCGTTTAAGCTCATCATTAATTATGGCTGTCTTCCTTACATCGTTTACATCCTGTAGGTTTTCGGATAGTCCAGTCAACATAGTCCGGACGTTCCAGCATCCCAATCTGAGAGTTTGCTTATTTCTATTTTTTCGATAATTGCTTGGTGCAAAATTTTCTGTCCACAGTTCGGGTTTGACCCTAATCCCCATGCACCCAATGGGGAAAGCAGACAGTGGCGGGACAACACCTTATTGACTGGGGGCTGCCCAGCTTTAAGCGGGCGGTAGCTGTCCAGTGAGATCCTAGAACCTCTCCCACTGTCGGAAGTAGCCCCTGGCGCCATGCCCTACGCCAATTGGGCAAAATGCTTATAACCGGTAACTGCTACTTCCCGTGTTTTGCCGACACCTATAGGGTGAAGCTGGAGTGTCCTCTCCAGGGCGCGAGCTTGGGCACAGTTATATGGAGATCAAGCTGTTGCCCATGCAGCATGTTCCCCCTCTCCACACAGCCGGTAGATCCAAAGGAACGGCAGTAGCCGATACAGTTTGGTACCAGCCATGTCGCAGGAGTTGCCAGAATAATGTCGAATCGACATTAGACTGCCTTAGGGACTCCGACTCCGGATTTATCCTCAGGGTTTACTCCCGAAGCCAATTCCATAAATGGATATTCCCGCAAGGCAGCGGTGGTTTGAATTCAGAGTTCCTTCTCTTAGATAAGCTACCAACCAAGGATCACGAGCCCTATCTGCCCGAAGCTGCTGGTTTTAAGGCGCCAGTCGCTCGCCTTTGCCCCTTCTCCCGTCAGTGGAAACAGTTCCGCCGGGCTCAAATTGAGCCCCACGTGAAGGCCGGGAGCTGGACTTGGTTGTCAGAGGCTGTTTGAGGCGCGTGCCGTAGAAGTATTTTATCTGCAGTGAGAGCTTATCCTCACTACAACTTCCGGCAATAACAACCTTTGGAACCATATATATATATTATATATATATATATATATATATATATATATAATATATATATATATATATATATATATATATATATATATATATATATATATATGGACAGAGAACAGAGGGCAGTCCAAGAGGAATAAGATGGACATTTTCTACATTGGAAGATCTGGAATATGCAGATGACATTGCACTACTAACACATTCACATCAACACATCCAGGAAAAAACGGATAGACTTAATAAGTTTAGCCAGCAGGTGGGCTTGAACATCAATTTAAAGAAGTCAGAGGTCATGACGCTCAATGTGAGCAACCCTGAGCCCATATCAGTAAGGAATCAGCAACTGGTACAGACAGACACCTTCACATACCTAGGATGCATAGTAACACCAGACGGCGGAGCAGGCAAAGACATCAACATCAGAATGAATAAGGCAAGAACAGCCTTTTTTAGCCTAAACAACATCTAGAAGTCCTCTCAATACAGCACAAGCACAAAATTAAGATTATATCAGAGCTGTGTGCTTTCTGTGCTTCTCTATGGTGCAGAATGCTGGAGAGTTACAGTGAAGGAAATGTCGAAATTGTCCTCTTTTCACACAACATGCCTAAGAAAAATTCACCGAATCTTTTGGCCGAATACCATCACCAACCAAGATCTGCTTGCTCGGAGCAAGCAAGAGGACATGCACACCATCATAGCTGGCAGACGCTGGAGCTGGGTTGGTCATGTCCTCAGAAGAGACCCTGATGCCATCACAAGAACAGCTATGCTTTGGACCCCTGAAGGAAAACGAAAGAGAGGCCGACCAAAAACAACCTGGCGGAGGACTGTGGAGGCTGAGATGCAAAGAATGAACCAGAGTTGGGGCACTGTACGAAGGATGGCCGCCGACCGAGCAAAGTGGAATCAATTTGTTGTTGCCCTACACATATGGAGCTGCGTTGTGTTAAATAAATATGATCGAAGTTCGCCCATGCTGCCTTGGTGCTGACTTAAGGAGCTGGAAGTGCTATATTGTATGCGTGGTCTACATTACATACCCTTAACTGGACTTGGCCTGAGTCAAGGAGATACTCATCTAAATATATTATAAGGATCCACAACACATACATATGAAAAAGCAGAATAAATGTGCCCTCCCCCTATGGAGAAAAGAACCCAAAAAGTTAATAACCCAAAGGTCAAAGGTTAGCACTATGTTACAGAATAGACAGTAAAGAAACAAGTTCCTACTATAGGCTACCCAGTAAAGTTAACAAGTTTAAGCAAATCCAATTTTGGTAAAGTCCCTGTAATAAAGAAAAATATTCACTCTCTCTTTCATACAGTGGCCACTCAATCACTCTTAACTACTCTTGGTGATATCCCTTGGAATTACAATTTTTCCTGACTATATAAAATGTCAGGTTTATTTCCCAAATTGGTCCCAGTCCGTCCTCTAACAAATAAAGACTAGTGAGGTGAACACAGAATCTGGTGTGGGTTTTTCCTGGATGAACAATATGTCACCGCCAATAGTTGATGTAGAAACGTGATATTGGGGTTCAACAGTTAAAAGAGGAAAATACTTCCAGTATTGGGAAACATCTGGTTGCTAAAATTGAATCTGCCGAATCTGGTGTGGGTTTTTCCTGGATGAACAAAATGTCACCGCCAATAGTTGATGTAGAAACGTGATATTGGGGTTCACAGTTAAAAGAGGAAAATACTTCCAGTATTGGGAAACATCTGGTTGCTAAAAATGTTACAATTGATAAATGATGATAATTCTATCGGCTGGCTCTATGGTAGAGTGCCGATTCCGAAACAGCGTAAATTCTGGATGCTACGCTTGAATACGACTGTAAGAAGTCGGGAATAAATGTTATTTTTTTTCACACACCGCAGTGGGCTGATAAAATTGAAAAAAATATTGCTGGGTTTGGTAAGTCCAGTTAAATTTACAAGTTAAAATGTTTCTCATGTATCGTTGGCAAATACTTGCTCACCAATGAAACTGGTGACGCAAAAGCCAAGAAAATACAACATTAACCAATCAGTAAAAAAAAGAACAAGAAAGACCACTGGACGCCCTTGATCAGGTCTGCTAGGAATATATAAGAAACATTTATGGAAAAATGCTACTATTCTATATAGCTACATATATGCACACAGACTGGGACAAGACGATCTCTTATCCACTCCGTCAGTCCTGATTAAATTTAAAAGGCACACGGTGTCTTTAGCTACCCTATCGCCCGTCGCTTAGCGAGTGTAGGTTGGATGAGTTATGCGACGCTCCCGCCTCTTGCTCGCGCTTAACGATCAGCGTAAATTGTCAATTATTATTTAATGATCTATATGCGCACTTACACAAAGTATCGCCTGTCTTTTATAGCTATTAAATTGTCGGCGTCTGATAGTTTAGTCGTATGATATTAAATAATAGGCACTTATAATAAATTTGCTCATTGAAATAAAACGTGAATTCTTTCCTGCCACTATCAGTCGCGCCTAGCATATACCAGTCAGCTAAAACCGTCTCTTCTTGTGTAAGAAAGCGGGTGGTGAAAATTAACATTATAACTGAACATCTGGTATGAAATAGCTACGCGTTATTTTATTTCACTAGTTCTAACAGCTAGAACTCTAAGTGAATTATAATGGTAAAAGCTTAACACTTTTAATTGGTAAAAAGTACTACGTAAACGCTAATTTCTATTACCACAAAATCAGAATGAAAGATCCCCACGAATGCTATTAACACATTTTCCACAATGGTTCTAGAACTACGTGCTTAGAATATTCAAAAATTCTGAGTGACAACTGATAGCAGGTTTAAGAAAACACAGTTTATATATTACTATATTTCCCTGATCTATAGATGATGTTACTTTTCACACTATTGTGTATAACAGATAATCGGAAACAGAGTTCACAGATAAAGCTTACGCCCGTCTTCCGTCGAACGCTTTCGCCCCGACATCAAAAGAATTCTTACGTCTAACGGGTCTTCTCTGTACGAATGTCCGCTTCCGGAGATCAAAGAGCCCAGGGGTTTCTGTCTTTTTCTGAGTACGAACTTCAAAAGATTCTGTGTTATTCACGTGCGGTGTGTCAGGTATCGTATGATTGACAGATAAGCGCGCGTGATAAGCCGATGTAAACAAACCTGATTCGCTACCTATTATGACGGGCAGGTCACGAAAGTTTGTTGTGGTGGGGCGCTGTTTGAATATATTGTGGGTTCGTTTTTATTATTTCAGATAAATTGCTACCCCTGTCCACAGTTCAAGTATATGTTGATTATGTTAATGTATATTTGATTACACCTGCTGTTGTTTCATAATAATGCTCGTTGTTCTGTTACGTCCAGGGTGACCCAACGATTATAGTTTTATTCCATACTCAACAACATACATGTGGGTTCTTTAACTGACCCAATCACCAATGACGAACTAAAACAGTCTTCCTTTTTAACGAACTCAACATCCTTTAATAACGTATATTCCTTGTAGCATACAGAAGCGTTCGTCAAGATTAATCCTTAATTACCAAACCTCATCAATACAGTATTAATCATATGCCAAGAGTATTCCTCCTCTTGTACAAACCACATCCATTTAGAAAGATGAACACTTCGCAATATGTTCCCAATGGAACTTACAAGAAAACACAGCGGCCACAAAGCTCAAGGTTTTTTCTTAACACCTTGGCCATACACATTATAAACATCTCTTTTCTCTCATTTTCCGGTGCGCTTCCTTTTCAATATTCCAAATAGTGCCGCATTTATCAGCACTGACTCAAACTCAATAAATCCAACATGTGGTGTGCATGGGCAGACACCACATATTACCCCCCTTGCGCGCTACTGGAAACTGCAGGTTTCCAGGCCATCATTAACTATACTTAACTATAATGATAAAAAGGAAAATCAAATTCAAGCAATGAGTGAAATGATATCACGATGAGTGAAATGCAGTTAAAATATGTGGCAACAACTTGTGAGCAACATATTAATGCTACGAAAATATCGCTAATTCTGATGCTTCAGTCGCGATTTCACATGCGTCCACAATGCATTGGCGTAGATCTGTGACATATTGGTGACTAGATTTCGTAATCGTATTATCATCATTTGTTATCACCAAATCATGTAAGATAGACATTGGTCCTCTTGGATTAGCCCCGAAAACTAATTGAAATGGTGAGAATCCGGTTTGACGATTAGGAACTTCTCTATACGCAAAGAGAACCGCTGGTATCAACCGGTCCCAATCATGGGGAAACATTGTTGTTACTTTGCCCAACATCTGTTTTAATGTAGAATTCCAGCGTTCTACAACTCCGTTTGATTGCGGATTTAATCTGGCACTCAATGTATGACGGATGTGAAGCACATCACAAATTTCCGAGAACATACCTGAAATGAATTGCGTGTCATGATCTGACAGAAGCTCTTCAGGAAATCCGATACGTGAAAATATCGATAATAATGCATCAGTCACCGACATTCTTGTTATGGACTTAACAGGTATGGCTTCAGGCCATCTGGTGCATAGATCGATACACGTTAAGATGAAGCGGAATCCTCTGGATGATAACACCGGAAGAGGCCCGATTATGTCGACAGCCATCTTATAAAAAGGACGCACAGAGATATCTGTGGTCTGTAGGGGTGCAAACTGATGCGCACCCTTCCGTGCAACTCCCTGACAAACAGTGCATGATTTACAAAACGTTGCGACGTCCTTATGAACCCCTGGCCAAAAAAAATGTGCCATCAATCTATAAGCTGTGCGGGCAATCCCCATATGACCCGCAAAAGGAACATCATGTGCATTAGATAAAACTAGTGATCGAAATGACGTAGGTACTACAATTTGTCTGAGTACTGAAGAATAATTGTCAAAACAACGTATCAAAATATTGTCATGAAATTGATACTAATGTCTGGCATTATTTGTCTGTGTAATAGTTTTAGCCGTAGCTAAAGTGAATAAACGTCCCAAAGAAGAGTCATCTTTTTGTTGGTTAATGAATGCATTTTTATCTATGTAATGACTTGTTGTCATGTGTGGGATATTATTGCTATCATTAAGTTCATTTGCTTCTGCAACCAACTGTGCTCTAGTAGTCACAGCATTGGATAAAGAAAGATATTCTCTTTCCCATGCAGAAATTTCATCAGTAGAACATTCTTTTATACCCTTTATGTTTCCCAAAATCAAGTCACAGCAAGGCTGGTTGAGAACACATACACGAACTTTCCCAGTAAAGAATGGCGTGGTAATTGTTACGTCGGCCATGGGATATACCTCTACCGTGCCTCCGAAAGTTATGCATTTCACTGACGTTCCAGTGAAACACGACGGAGGGATTAACGACCTTCTTATCCCGACAGTTGTGCAACACGTGTCCCTTAAAATTTTAATTGGAGTGTTAAACAAAAACCCATTATGTAAATTGAGAGTACCAACACCGTCATAAGATGACAACACTGGTAAGACATGTCCACATTTAAGCCGTGGTGTAGCTCCAGGTTGAAATAACATCTTACATTCTGTACAATTATTAGAATTTTCTAAATCAACGTTACACGCATTGGCATGATTATTGGTTGAATGAATGTCATCAGAATTAGCGATATTTTCGTAGCATTAATATGTTGCTCACAAGTTGTTGCCACATATTTTAACTGCATTTCACTCATCGTGATATCATTTCACTCATTGCTTGAATTTGATTTTCCTTTTTATCATTATAGTTAAGTATAGTTAATGATGGCCTGGAAACCTGCAGTTTCCAGTAGCGCGCAAGGGGGGTAATATGTGGTGTCTGCCCATGCACACCACATTTGTAAACACTTCGTTTGCTTATGTTCAAAGAAAAGATGCGTGACGAAAAAGTGAGTAAACACAGACTGTAAATGCATGGTTTTGCTAGCAAATCATAGAACACTACGAGGTCACAAAAGACTGTCAGATTACTGTAGGCTCTTTTTCCATTATACGTCACACATAGTGGAGACATTGGATAAAGGAGAGATAATAAGGGCAATTAACAATCGCTCCAATCGATGAATCCTTACATTGTTGGAATTTGACACAGAACGCAAAACTAGCTGGATGAATGTATACAACAGGCGTGCTATAGGAACAATCAGAATTCATACCCTTCGTCATTTACTGAGGGAGACTCATCTATGGATTTACTTGGGCTGCAGTGATGTCGATTTTGAACCGCAATAACAGTACTGCAACAACTGGGCCTAAAGGACTGTCAAGAGTAAGGGCACTTAAAGGGCTTGCCGAAAGTGCGGAACACGCAACGCACTGCCTGTGGAACAACAGTTAAGTGCTATGGAATTCAGGACAGTGGTTTACATTTACATTTTTTATAACAAAAAAATAAATTATGCGTCTTACTAGGACAACGGACAAACAGAATTCCGTACGTTGCAGGCAGACATCCTACGTCAGTGGCAAACAACGACAGCAGTATAGACGAAAGCCAGAATTAAGTTACTTACTGATAACAATAAATAAGAATGATATGACCCGAAATAGGAGTGGCATGTGATGCTCCGAGGAAAATCCAAATGAACAACAGGAAGGGATTTAGTTCAAATAATAGTATCTGGCAGCTCTTTGTAAGCGTACCACATTCATTACCTATATTGTATAACCACTGTTCATCGGAACTACTTCTAACATGTTTTACTTCTTTAAAAAAAAAAAAAATTTGGTGCAGAAATGAGAGCTGGAAAAAAATAATAAAGGCCACTGGGAAACACAGACTCGCGTTTTTCAATAAAATAAATAATTTTATTTTTTTAAGTTTTTATTTTTTATTTTTTTTTTAAATACATTTTGCCTCGTTTTGGCGAGGTGCGTCCCGTTCAACCCAGTCGGTTATATTAGGGCGCATGTCCAAATTTTTTTTAAAGTGTCATCACTGTGGCACCGATAAAATGACTGCTGAACTGCTTTAAAGATGCCCAACATGTGAGGAACAGAGAAAGCACATATGGCCGTCACCAATACCTTTCTTGAAAAAAAAAACTCAATAAAGATATAGTAATGAGGATGTCCTGACAAAAGCCATTGCGCAAAGGATGAGAACTACTTACATTAGAAGAAACAACTCCCTTTATCTGGGAATAATAGGAAAATAAAAATGCTGGAATATATTGTGACAACTGGAAAGACTGAAGACAAAATATACAAGGACGACAAAGAGAAAAGATATTGGATAGCCTCAAGCTGACCACTGCTTTCTTTTAAGATGTTTAAGCAGACGTTTGAGAGTGTGCGAAGAAAAAGAATAAGAAACCTCCTTCCTTCCATTTTCCTATGCCTCACTGGTCTACTCTCTTCATTTTCCACAATTCTAATCCCCAGCATACACATAGATGTATGTCTTTTACACCAGCCCTGAAATTATCCTATCTTAAAAATAACCATGGGAGCCGCGGTAGTGAAGTGGTTAGTGCACTGGCTTCCTACCTCGGTGGTCCATGAATCCCCAGTTGACGAGGGATTTTTTTTACCACAAACGGCTCCGGTGTCCACCCAGCCTCATGAATTGGGTACCAGAGCAACTCTGGGAAGGCTAAGGTGGCCGGCGTGATGCCGATCACATTACCCCTAGTATGCCGATGGTCAAGAAAATATGGGCCTAACACCATATTCCCAATGTGCCTCAATGGCCGTGTGATAGGATCCTTTTTCCTCTTTTTTAAAAATAACCTACTGTCACAGTATAATATCTACACCTTCATGACATTGTCCTCTAAGCTCGTATCAAACTGCGAGAGGTCACACAATCCACATACTTGTAAACGCCATTCACAAAGCTTACACGAAGGCGTGCTGACAATCTCCCTTTTTAATAATAACAATAAGACACGTACGAATTCAATAACAATAGCAATACATTGTCAGCAATAACCATATGGCTGGATCAACAATTCCTACCACCCTTGGACTATACAACAATGCTGTACAAAAGCCAGCAACCATAAAGAGAGCACGATTAATATGCAATGCGGCTTCTAAAGCCGGCCAACTGACATCTTTCTCTGTCAGGCTTTCTGTTCACTCCTTCTCATTGCACCCCTTTTGCACCATTTTCTTTTAAAGCTGATGTGCGCACAAAATTATATGTTTATTCCATCAAAGCCCATGTGCGCAACAAAAGATATTATGTGACATCTACCCCCTTCCCCAGAAAAGAAAACGTAGTTTTCTTCTACCTGAGAGTAGTAGATTGCACAGCATACAATAAACTATTAAACTAGTTTTTTTTTTTTAAATTACGCTGTCGTACGTAGACGTCGTGCCTACGAACACAGGTATAACTCATGTCCCAAAAATTACAATCTAGACAAAGCATCTGCCACGACATTAAGTCTACCCTCTAATGGGATAATTGTGAACTGGAACTGTTGTAGCAATAAGGCCCAACGAGTCAACCATGAGCTTGTCAACTTCGAAGATTTCAAAAACAGTAAAGGTCGATGATCTGTCTGAAGTATAAACTGGGACCCTATCGAGTATCGGGACAGTTTTGACACTGCCCATATTATAGCCAGGCATTCCCTTTCGATAGTGGAGTACCTGGTCTCCGCCGGTAACAGTTTCCGACTAACATACATCACAGGATGTAGTGTACCCTCGTGGTCTTGCATAAGACATGCGCCAATGCCCACAGATGACGCGTCGGTCCGCTGTATAAAGGGTTTGCTCAAATCAGACAAAAGAAGGATTGGTCGTCTGGAAAATAACTTCTTGATTTTTTATAACGCTTTCTCGCATTCTGGCGACCATACAACCCTGTTAGGCATTCCTTTAATAGTAAGAGAGGTTAAAGCGTCAGAAATAGAAGAAAACTGAGGGATGAACTTGCGATAAAAATTGACAAGTCCCATCAGGCTTCTGACCTGCTTCTTAGTCCTAGGTGCTTGTAGTTCCAAAATTTTTTTAACAGTGCCAATCTCGGGTTTTAATAGATTATTACCTACTATAAACCCCAAAAAATTCAACTCCCTGAAACCGATACAAATCTTACTAGGGCGTGCCGTTAAACCATGCTTACGTAAACAAAGCAACAGGGAAGACAACCCCGACATATGTTGTTCCCATGTTTCATGGAACAGGCAGATGTCATCGATGTACGTAATCACATCCGATCGATGACCTAGTAGCTTTCTCATCATTCTGACGAAAGTTGCGGGTGCATTAAGTAACCCGAAACACATAAAATTAAACTGAAATAAACACTTTGGGGTAGAAAATGCCGTCAAAGGTTTAGCCGACTCGGCAAGAGGAACCTGCCAGTAACCCCTAGATAAATCCAGTTTACTAAAAAATCTGGAATGGGAAAGTTGAGTAAGGAGGTCCTCTTGGTTTGGTATTGGCTCAGCGTCAATCACAGTGACACTATTTAATTTACGGAAGTCGATGCAGACACGCAAGGACCCATTTTTCTTTCGTACCACGACCATAGGGAAGGAGTACGCAGAATCCGATGGAGAAATGATCCCCAACCGTAACATGTCATCTAGTTCTTTTTCAATCGCCGACTTGAAATGTAATGGCTGCGGATACGGCTTCATCCTGATCGGTTGGTCGTCCGTCAGGATGATATTGTGGCAGATCAAGTCGGTACGTCCTGGCAAATCAGTGAGAACATCCTTAAACTCTCCAATGACCGATCGAGCCTCAGATTTCTGTGTTATCGTTAGGCCGTCATATATCTGCACATTCTCCCAAGACTCAGAAGGAGCAAGGAGAACGAGAGACAGTTGGAGATTAATATCATCTCCTATGTCACCCAATTCATTAATGACCACAGAACATGCCATCTTTGGGGTCTCCCCAGACAACCTAGTGTCCGCTCCTTTTAGAGCCTCTGGCCGTTCTATATAAGATTTTAGCATATTAATGTGGAATACCTTCTCCTTAGTCCGAACCTGTATTAAATAATCAACTTCCGTTACCCTCTTAAGCACCTTAAACGGTCCCTGCCATGTAATGCTCAAACGGTCTTCCTTTGATGGAAGAAGAAGCCAAACCTCTTCCCCGGGAACCAAGAACAGTAGTTTGGATCCGCGGTTAGCGTATTGTCGGTACCGCGCCCCCGCCACGGATAAATTATCACGTGCCACGGCACACGCTTTGACAATACGGTCACGCAGGTTTATGACGTATTCGTAACTGGAAACGGAAGACCGATCAGAACACCCACCACCCAGTATATCTTTCAGAATGTGCATTGGGCCCCTCGGATTTGCCCCGTACAATAGTTCAAATTGGGAGAACCCGGTGCTCTCATGAGGCGCCTCTCTATAGGCAAATAATACTGCTGGAAGGAATTTATCCCATTCTTGAGGAAATTCAGCAGTGACCTTGGCCAACATATCCTTCAATGCGCCATTAAAACGTTCACATACCCCGTTTGACTGGGGATGATAAGGGCTGGTGAACGATTGGGAAATGCCCAACAATTTAGTGATCTCGGCCATTTCCTTGGAAATGAATTGACGTCCCCTATCTGACAACATCACCTCGGGAAATCCAAACCCACTGAACAACATCTGCAACGCATCCGCCACAGCCTGAGAGGTGATAGTCCTCATTGGCACAGCCTCGTGCCATCTTGTGCACAGATCCACCATTGTCAGAATAAAACGAAAGCCTCTCTCTGATGCAACAGAAAGCGGACCAACGATATCGATTGCAACTTTCTGGAAGGGGCGAACCGACAAATCAACAACCTGCAACGGAGCCTTCGGTAATTTACCTTTATGTGTCACTGGCTGGCATACCCTGCAAGAACTGCAGCATACCTTAATGTCTTTGTTGTATGCCGGCCAATAGAATTGTGACAGAACTCTATGGCAAGTTCTTGCAACCCCCATATGTCCAGCAAACGGTGAATCGTGTGCCACCTGCAATACCTTTGATCTAAAGGCAACAGGCACCACCACCTGGCGCTTGAATTCTAACTGGCTGGAAAAGCATCTGGTAAGAACATCATTTTTCAACTCAAATCAGTAACGTGCCGACTTCGTGCATTTTACATCACCATTATGGGCCAAAGTGTAACATTTCTGCAATGTCTTATCAGTTCGCTGCTGCTGGACAAAGTCCGATGCTGGTACATCGGGATCCGTGGAGGCAATACGTGGGACCGCGTCCGATGTCGGTAGTTCCCGCTGTATCGCCAATGAATTGTTGTCTGCTCTGGTCTGCGCCCTTGTGACCACCACATTGGCCACAACTGACCGTTTGACCTGCCATTTTGTGATGTCAACCTGAGTACAGTCACGAACACCAAGCACGTTCCCTATAATCAAATCGACCACTGGAGCCTCAAGAACACACGCCTGCACCCGACCAGAAATAAAGGGTGTATCCACGTCTATAATGGCTAGGGGGTAATATTCAACATTCCCCCCAAATGTCACGCATCCTACAGTCTTACCAATAAGGCACGATTTGTCAATACATGATCGGCGCACTCCTATCGTAGTGCATCCTGTGTCCCTCAACACAGACACCAACCTGTTCTGAACTAAGCCCTGGTGTAACTCTAAGCTTCCGCTCCCATCGAGAGAAGAGAGGCAAAGCAGAGTATGACCACAAATCAGTAGTGGTCTGCCATCAGGTTCAAACAAAGGCCTACATCCCTCGCAATCTTCGTTATTAAAGGTTTTCAGAACGCATGCAGCATTAGCCTTTTCTGAATTGTTTGGACAGACTCTTGCAGCATGTCCCCTTCCGTCACACGCGCCGCATCGAAGCTGACTACCATCATCTTTTTTGGACTACCCTTTGGTGAATTAGAGGAGTTCTTGCTCCCGTTTGTCATCCCTGTCATTCCTTTTACTCGGACCACTTCTTCTATACCAGCGATGATCGGGATCGCTGGTAGTGTCTATTCGGACCTGCCTCCGAGTAGACCTGTCATGTCTATCTCCCGTGTATCTAAGCGGAGATCTATCTTGACGGTAGAACGATTGTTTTTTCGGAGATCTATACCCCTTAAAGCTATCATAGTTCCCATGAGATCCATGCCCACTAGAGTATTGCCGATCAAACCTTCTCCTGGCAAACCTGTCCGCACTCTTGGACCGATGTTGCCGGAAAGGTTTCCCAACAACCTTGCCAACACATGTAGCGAAAGGTTCAGGGACAAAGGACTTGTGAATTGTCTTACCAGGATGAGCAGTAACGTTCGGCCGCACCAACTCTGCCATAGCAGTAATATCTCTGGGTTTACGTTCTTGAAAAAAATGCAACCATGTCAGAACAACATGAGGACAACACCTTGTCCCGCAACATGAGATCAAACAGTCCATCAAAATCCCTGGTTAAACCCTTCAGCTATGTCCATCTATTAAGGAGAAGTTTAATTTTGGTGACAAAAGAGCCGAAATCTTGGTCGGCACTAGGCATCGCATCTCTGAAACGAGAGCGATACCCTTCGGCTGTCAGCTTAAATTCTCTCAGCAATGTTGCCTTTACGGTATCATAATTAGTTCTGTCAGCCACAGGCAAACTATATACGGTGTTTAAAGCAGAGCCGGAAAGCAATGCAGAAAACAGTGAAGGCCATTCCTCCTTCCTCACCCTCCAGGCAAGAGCCGCTGATTCAAATCTCTCCAATAAGAAGTCCATACTATCTACTTTCTCCCGAAAATTCGGTAGTCGTAGCCTATAAGGCCGAGCTGGCTCCCTAGAAGTCGCACCAGGATTGCCAGAATCAAGCTCCAACTTTTTCAAAGCAATTTCCTTGTCCGCCTCAATCTTCATTTCTTCTAACTCCATCCGTCTTAGATCTGCCTCAATTTTTTTATTTTCTGTATCTGCTTAAAACTGTTTCAGTTCCTTATCTGCTTAAATCTGTTTCAGTACCTTATCTGCTTCAATCTGTTTCAGTTCTCTATCTGCTTCAATCTGTTTCTTTTTCAGTTCCCTATCTGCTTCAATCTTCAATTTTTGTAATTGACGCTCCTCATAGCGTTCTCGTCTGTCATCTTCTTGTTTTTTCTGTAACTCATACTCTTTGTGTTCGGCCTTTGCCCACTCAAGCAAAGAATCCCCAGACTTTCCTGTCTTCTGTCCAATTTCAATAAAATCTTCAACGCTAGGCATACTTATGGTCGAGGTGCAATACAAATGCGGTGGCAAACTACGAAATAAGTAAAATTATGAAGGTTACCAATTCCTCAAATTGTACCCATACCCCTACAAAATAATAATAAATATATTGTTGCACACGCCCAATATATATTTGCAGACGAAGGGTACGACGTACCTACAGTTACGAATACACCTGATTAAAAAAAAACCAGCAGGTGAAAATACAGTATGACAAGTCAGTTCCAAATAAGGGATCCGGTGAAACGAATCCTTGCTTGTCTATACCCAATCAATGTCACGTTACAATGACACAAACTCTCAAGCTCACACAGTGGTAGCTTTAGACAAGGACATCCGCATAATGGCTAAAAAAAATGATGTCCGTACACCTACTCTAATCACACTAATGCAATCGTGATTTTAGAAATACTTATTATGTAACAAAGGAAATAAAAAAAATCAATATACTATGTTCAGTACATATAATGATGAGACACAAACTCACTTGACAAACAAACACCAACAGTACGATAAGAAAGTGATGACAGATATATGAGATAGAAACATATAAGTATATACAAACCGTACTGTTAACGAACGAGAACAAGGAGATTGTCAATATAACTTATGAACAAGATAGCAAGAAGAAAACAGGAGAATACGACAGCAAAACATGACGAAAGAGAATACTTGCAAAATATGAGACTATGTATACAAACAAGACAATCACCACTAAGACACTGAAAATGTGCACGCTCAGTTATGCAGTACAGTTAATAGGGTCAACTCTCTGTGCCCGTACCCCACTGCGAAACTGACAGTGTTACTGCCTAAAGAAATCAGTTCAACATAATCCCTTTCCCATAAAAAAAAGAAAATGTTAAACACGCCACCAATTCCACCCTTAAACCAATGTATTACAATAATAAGACAATAAAGACGGCACGAAAACCAATAGTGGACGGTGAAGCGACGAGGTCTGTAGCAAGGCAATATCCAAAATGCAGAAAGAAGTCGCACAAATAATTTAAATATGTAAAACAAATGAAATTGCAAATGAAAGTATTAGAGACAATGAAAAGAACAGATAATAAAATAGTCACAGAAAAGCCTCATAGCAAATACCAGCATATGGAGAAACGATCTAAACGAAAAAAATTCAAATGGATGAGCATAGTAGACCAGTAATTAAAAACATGACCATAAGGGAAACACATAAAATAAAATGACGTCAAAAAAGAAAGTAGAACAGCAAAGGAAAGAAAACAAGAAATATAACTAAAGTTATGACTGTCTTTCTGTAGACTGAATCCTGAAAGTCCCAATACCAGCTCCTCAATCGAATGATGATAATGAATCACGAGACAAAAGCACGAATAGGACCGACAAATGTTAGTGCCACAATCAGTTACGCTTAGTGCAATCTGCACTGTCCGGTTGCGGCAAAATGTTCTGAACAATTTCAAAGAAAAGATGTACAATCGGCTTCAGTCATTCTCATATCTGAAGCCGTGAAGCCACCATTAGGTGTAGTAATAAGAAAATTCATCAATGTTCAGTATCTTCCCATTCCGTTCCGCTCACAAATCCACACCAATGTAACTGGCCTTCTTATGTCTGTGTCCAAGAAAGGCTATACCTGCATAGGGAATGATAACTGGTAAACTCAGCGAAGACTATAAATCATCCTTTGTTATCGAATTATGGCTGCAGTAGGAAACGACATAAAGTCCATCAGCAAGACATCACGTCTTTTATCAGCTGCGTAACATGGACCACTGCATCAGAAAATGTGTCATGGTCGTATCCGCTATTCACGTACATTTAATCAGCACGACTACAATGTTCTGTCTCATCCAACGCTATATATCAGCATCAGCATCCACGGATAATGCTGCTCAGCAAATCACGTATAGTTCCTCATCACGAACAGTTTCTAAGCACGACAACGATAGTCGATAGTATTCACAAACGAGTTAAATTTTCATGCGGACAAAAAGTCACTGCAGCAGAGTCGCGCAATAAGCATGCACAGGCAAAGCAACGTATTCACGGTAGAGGCGAGCTGTAAGATGTGTACTGGCAGGTACACACGTGTAGTATCCACATAGTCTGTTGTAACACAAATAACAATGTAGGCGACGTCTTCGTGCTCTCAGCAGGTAGTCCACCACTGCAACCGATAATCCAAAAATCAGCCAGCAACTGCAACGACCGACAAATTCAAAACATCTTCGCCTACGCCTGGAAGGAACTAAAAGATCATATTGTCCACCACAATTACGACAGACCCACAATTAGCTCTCTAAATCAATGACACTGGAACTAATCCAACAATAATACTGCATCGTCGTCGCCCCAGCCTGGCAGGAACTCATTAAACGTTAGCATCATAGTACTCAAACTCAGGGCCGGATTAAGCTAGTGCGGGGCCTGTAGCATATGTTAAGAAAGGGGCCCTATATTTAAAAAAAAAACAATAAAACAACACGAACATATTTGAACACACAACGGGCTGATCACCCGTTTGCCAGTCACTTCGATTACGGAAACAACAGCAAATGGATTGATTTGCTGTTGCCCTAAAGACGCCTGATAAGTGCAGATGTGATGAAAGGGAAATGATCTTGGGAAATACGTGTTGAGTAGAGTTAATTTTGGGTTAGAGTACTTGCTTACAGATTGGTATGGATTTGTTTAAAGATATCTCCTCTTAGTTTCGTGGAAGACAGTATGTCAGATAGCAGGTGAACTCTGGTCATAATGAACTGTTTCTGTACTGGTTTTAAGTGATGTGTGAATAGCTCTCGCGGCTAGTGTCCGCAGGGATTTTTGAGAGCAGTGTTAAGAGAACAGTAGATTCTCGTGACTGTGTGAACGGGGTGTGTTCCCGTGGGTTCAGTGTGTGCAGGGTTTTTGACTGAGGTGGTCAGCCCTAAGGTGGTTTTTGGATAATGTATGCCTGCGCAGGGCTATAGAGATTTTGTAGGCCTTGATTATTATATATCTGCCGTAGATGCAGTATTTGTGCACTGATGTGAAGTATAGAGATTTTGTAGGCCTTGATTATTATATATCTGCCGTAGATGCAGTATTTGTGCACTGATGTGAAGTATAGAGATTTTGTAGGCCTTGATTATTATATATCTGCCGTAGATGCAGTATTTGTGCACTGATGTGAAGTATAGAGATTTTGTAGGCCTTGATTACTATATATCTGCCGTAGATGCAGTATTTGTGCACTGATGTGAAGTATAGAGATTTTGTAGGCCTTGATTATTATATATCTGCCGTAGATGCAGTATTTGTACACTGATGTGAAGTATAGAGATTTTGTAGGCCTTGATTATTATATATCTGCCGTAGATGCAGTCTTTGTGCACTGATGTGGAGTAGAGATTTTGTAGGCCTTGATGATTATATAACTGCCGTAGACGCAGTCTTTGTGCACTGATGTGGAGTAGAGATTTTGTAGGCCATGATTATTATATAACTGCCGTAGACGCAGTCTTTGTGCACTGATGTGGAGTAGAGATTTTGTAGGCCATGATTATTATATAACTGCCGTAGACGCAGTCTTTGTGCACTGATGTGAGGAGTAGAGATTTTGTAGGCCAGGATGTGTAAGGGCCGTATGGTGTGTTAACTACATTATGAAGATTCATGTTTCGATTGTATCTGTATTATCACCACTGTATCATTAATTATCAGTGGTGGACCAAACCAACGGGTCGTAACACCCACATTACATTCGCGTAACAAGAGGGTAAATTAGGTCAGATTCTGGACCAGTCATTACAAGTGGGAACACTGAACTGTGGTATGTTTTGCTCTGTGTGGGCGTGGTTTAATTCAACTGTACACAGGTATCAGCTGACGGCGCATATCCATCCTCATATCTTGGCGTGTTGTAGCAACTAAACTAACTTTATCAGTTGGTTTCCATATCAAACAACTGTTATCTGATAGCGACATTGATGCCATAATTGTTACAGTGCTTGTTCCAGTCTTTCCATATGCAGATTCAACTATAGGTGCAGTATGTTGGAGAGTTCGTCTGCACTTATACCTCAAATGACAACTTGCGGAGTTGCTGTGATCGGTTCCTGTCGTCTGATGCATTGCTGAGGACATACTGTGCAGTGGCAGAGATCTGAAGACAAGAGAGCTTAGTCCTTCTACCTTTCTGCAGTGGAGTGTTTTAACGTCAGAACTTTGTGATATCCAGTGTGTTGGCGGAAGGGTCAGGATTACCTTCAGTTAAGTGCTTTTGTTGTGTGTAAATGTTGCCACTTCTGTCCATGTCAACAAGCCTCAATCTGCACTATCCTATTCTATTGATAACTATTGTTGTTGTTGTCGATAATTATATCGATTAATTATAGAATATGATGATGTACAGGGATTGATGATACAATATTTGAGATCTAAACTTGATTTGGTATAATGAAAGTTTAATTAAGACATATATGGTTGACTAGGTAAACAAGTCACAATGGATTCTGATACAGATCCGGAGGATATGAGACCTGTATTAGAGTATCTGTTTCAGGAAGGGACAGATTGTCAGAGATTAAAAAGCCCAGAGCTTGAGTCACATGTTATGGACAGGTTTTTGGTCTGTGCATCAAGAGCTCTAAGAGAGTTTGCTGAGGAGAATTTTCAGTCTCATCCTCATTTAATGATGGCTAAAGAGTTAGCGCATTTGCTACTTTGGGAATTTCGTGGATTTGTGTGCAACTATGTTAATGTTAAACACGATCACATAAGGAAGGGAATACAAAAGATGATTCAATACGGCATTTCTGATGATCAGGAGAAGGAGTTAAAAGAGAAGAAGCAAATAGGAGATATAAAACAAAGTACACAGGAGAAAAGGGAAAGTTGCTTAAAAAGTACTACTGAAGTGAATAAGCTGCAGGAAAAAGTGACTAAACTTACAGGTGATTTATGTAAATCTAATTCTGAGCTTGCTTGTGTTCGAGCAAAATTAGACTCGGCATTGTGCAAAATTAAAGAGATGGAAGCTCAGATTGGGAAAAAAAATGGCGAAATTAGAAATCTGACTCAAAAAGTTCAAGAGAAGTTGTGTAATGAAACACTTATTGATCTGTTAAGTGACGATGAGATTTGTGGTTGCCAAATTAAAGAAAAGGATACCATATCCCTAGAGAAGGTTGATAGGCTTACGAATAGTCATGATATTGAGATTGAGAGGGTTGATAAAGAGAGAATGAAAGAGTTAATGAGGGAGAAAGACAAATTGATTAAGATTGAAAATTTGTTAGCAGAGGAAAGCTGCAAGGTCTTAAAAGCGGAGAGTTTAAACAAGAAATTAAGTGAACAGATTGCACTTAAGGACTTTGAGATTGTAGAAGCAAGAAGAAGAATATATGGTCTGCTTGACGTAGTCTTGAATAGCAATACGTGGTCTTCTGTCACTGGTGACAGGGATAGACAGAAAGTTTCGTATCATCAGACCACAAAAGCAAAAAGTCAGCCTCAGACACTTTTTGCACATTCTAAGGTCGAGAATAGTGGACGTGTATCTTTTCGGGGAAGATATAACTTTCAGCGCACTACCAATGATATTTCCAATAATATTGTTTCTTGGTGACAGTCCAACAACGAGAATTCTACAGTAATAGGCAGTCCTGTAGATAAGGAAAGAAACAGTGCTAAATCTCAAGTCAGTGTGTTAAAAACCAACAGCGTATTTATTGACAGATCTGATAAGTTGGTTACAAGTAACAAACATACTACTGCTTGTTCCATAAAGGAAACAGATGTTGTGAAAAAAAATAAAGAGATTGTCAAACCTTCTAGTCATACCCAGTCAAGGCAGTGTGACTCATTTTTTAAACACATTGCCACAAGCAAAGAAAAAAATAGTTTTGATAGGAAACATAACCCTAAGGTTATAAAGTACCAAGGGAGTTCATCCTACGGTAACGTTTCTTCTCCTAAAAACAAGAAAAAATGTGACAGATCTCAACATTGTGATTCTAAAAGTTTAGAAAACTATAGCAGAAGTAATTATATGAAAGTTCATCAGTCTAGTAATAATTTTCCTGCTAAAAAGTCAGTTCTATCTGATGGACATTGTTATCTGGGAAGAAGTATTAAGAATAACTATTGTAACTGGGATTTAAATCAGTACAACGGTGTTAATAGAGCAAATAACAATGCTCTCAAAAGAAATTATACAGATCGCAACCAGGTTAGCTGTGCTCCACATAAGAGCAAGATTATTATTAATCAGAGTAATAGGAACGGTAATAGGTTCTTAAATGCTTTTGCTTGTCATGCTGATAGGTTTGAGAGATCATCTCGGTCTTGTGAAGGTAGTAAATTTTTTTCAGCCTACCGCACTGACAGCTGTGAATTATAGGTCAGGTTGTCCCTGGGACGTCTATGTTTGTCTGCTATGTGACGAGAGTTGTTGACATCGCAGGAGGGTCACAACCTTACACCACGGAGTTCGGGTAATTGTGTAGTGAACTTTTCCGTGTTTCCTCATAATCTTACCATGGATTAAAATAGATATTTTCATTTGTATTGTCTCACAGCGAGCGACTTTGCGAGGGGAATCACCATTCTAATTTTACATTACCTGGGAGAGATGTAGATTACTGTGTACCATTTATCCATTCAAGCGAGCCTAGACAGTACGTTAACCCACCGTGTCATGATGTCACCTTGCGTGTTGATGAGATGTTCGCAAGACCTCGAAGGAATTTTGTTTTTGTTTTTTTCAAAGGTCCTGTTTATTTTTGTTCTGTTTACAAACACTGAATGTTATTGTATTCTTTAGTATAGAACTTTATATGTTGTTAATGAAATATTATGTAATCTTTGTAACATTTGATTGCCATAATTATTTGTTGGTTGTTACTTATATGACTGTATTTTAATTATGCATTAAATAATTTCTATGCACAAACTTATTTACTGAGACAATGTAATAGTCATTTTCATAGATAGTCCTGAGTGTTTTTATGCACTACTTAAAATTTTGGTTTTGTATTTCATCATGGGTCTGATACCATGTTTAATTAACATATTTATATACAGATTATTTGAATTAATTGTTTAGTGAAAGGTAATTTTAAACATAACTTGTATGTATTATTAATGATTTTGCGTTGAAGTTAAGGACATATTCTGAAACTTGGTTTCCATTTTTGCTAAATTATGACATTTGATAATTTAAACAATTTGATTTTTTGTTAGCCAGAATTAACTTAAATTTCCTATTAAATTAAGTGGGTAGAATTAACAGCGACGGCTGATACTCTTGTTCATTTAAATAATTTAGATATCTGATTATAATACATAGTTAAGATAAATAATATTACACTTATATATATTTATAACTTCGTTTGTAGTTAACATTTTATTACCCAATGGGACGTTTCTTTAATGTATTTTTTTTTAAAAAAGAAGAGAAAAAAAAAAACTTACACGTTTTGATGTGTGTCTATTTAAAGATAAGATTATTTTTATGTTACTCAGCTAATTTAATTGTTAGTTATTAATTATAGCTACATATTACTTAGAAATAAAAATACTATTTTTATTTAACCTAAAGAGAAGAAACATTTTTTGTATTGTAAATTTTTGGAAAATGTGTTTTGAACATTGTGATATTTATTTTTTTCTGCGCCAGCGCTAGATTGTATGTTAGGGTTACTATTATGTAGTGACATTAATTCTTTGAAAATGTTGTGATGTTTGGATGTATTTTTTGGTTGTTAGCGCTTGACTATGCGTCAATGCGGAACTTGTGTTATCGTTAATAATTTTTTGTTTGGGTGATATTTGATGTAATTTATTTTTAGTTATGTATAAGTTTATAATTTAGTTAAATTACTTATTATGCTGTGCTTGTCATAAGCTTTCTTTTTTGTGTTAGTATATAAATATACTTTAGCATTTTTGTATTTTACAATACGTTGTTATATTTGGATAGTTATTGTTAGGTGTTGTTACCAACTTTCTTTACATTTGCATCTTTACTGTCATCTCTCTTTGTTGACTATTCGTCATTTCTTTACATCTTGTCTGTTGTCTTTTCAATATTGTCTGATATTTTGTTTATGCTTCCGTGTTTCATCTTTGATGTAATTCATACTTCTTGTATACTTTTTTTTTCGTGTTACGCTATTTATACTTTCATTCTTTGTAGTGTTAAGTTAATTATATGACTTTAGATAATGTAATTGGTTCTTATAGTTCTATTTGTTTTACATGTATGGAATTGTTGTCTTCATTGTCATCTTATGATTCTATTTGATTCTTATCATATTCCCATTTCATATTTTGTCTTTTCGCTTACGATAGTTTATTTTCTGTTTAGTTTGTACTATGTATACTTAATTTGCGTTTGTATTAGATTAATTTTTATTTTGGTATGTTTGAATGAGTATGTTGGATGATTTAGTCGTTATCTTACATTTATTGATGATATTTTTGTAGATGTGCTATGTTCTCTTGTCATAGGTATATTTTTGTAGGTAATTGATAGAACTTCATTAATTTTTAAAAAAATTTTTGGGAATTAATTTAAGAGGTATCTGATATAACTTCATTGACCGTTAAATTTTTGGTAGTTAATTTTTGTACGTATTTGATATAACTTCATTGACCGTTAAATTTTTGGGAGTTAATTTTCAACAAAAAAAAAATGATATAATCATTTTTTTTCCCTGGGAGTGCGGCAAACTGATAAGTGCAGATGTGATGAAAGGGAAATGATCTTGGGAAATACGTGTTGAGTAGAGTTAATTTTGGGTTAGAGTACTTGCTTACAGATTGGTATGGATTTGTTTAAAGATATCTCCTCTTAGTTTCGTGGAAGACAGTATGTCAGATAGCAGGTGAACTCTGGTCATAATGAACTGTTTCTGTACTGGTTTTAAGTGATGTGTGAATAGCTCTCGCGGCTAGTGTCCGCAGGGATTTTTGAGAGCAGTGTTAAGAGAACAGTAGATTCTCGTGACTGTGTGAACGGGGTGTGTTCCCGTGGGTTCAGTGTGTGCAGGGTTTTTGACTGAGGTGGTCAGCCCTAAGGTGGTTTTTGGATAATGTATGCCTGCGCAGGGCTATAGAGATTTTGTAGGCCTTGATTATTATATATCTGCCGTAGATGCAGTATTTGTGCACTGATGTGAAGTATAGAGATTTTGTAGGCCTTGATTATTATATATCTGCCGTAGATGCAGTCTTTGTGCACTGATGTGGAGTAGAGATTTTGTAGGCCTTGATGATTATATAACTGCCGTAGACGCAGTCTTTGTGCACTGATGTGGAGTAGAGATTTTGTAGGCCATGATTATTATATAACTGCCGTAGACGCAGTCTTTGTGCACTGATGTGGAGTAGAGATTTTGTAGGCCATGATTATTATATAACTGCCGTAGACGCAGTCTTTGTGCACTGATGTGAGGAGTAGAGATTTTGTAGGCCAGGATGTGTAAGGGCCGTATGGTGTGTTAACTACATTATGAAGATTCATGTTTCGATGTAACTATATTCGTCTAGATCTACGTGATGTTATAATTGTAATAAACCATGGTTAAAAAATCATCAGACGTTACACCATTCCATGACTTGGTGTGTACGCTACTGTGAGTGACTGTCCCAAAGCACGCTTCACCTTCTTCAACCAAAAGATAAAAAAGTCAACTTACTTTTATCAACGCCATTAGGCGTGATGGGAAACAATGGCAAAGAAAACCTATCTGCTGTTGCCCTACGACGCCACTAGGCATAATGGCCACTGACTGCTTTGACGGTCGGTGGCTAAGGACGGAAGAAGAAGAAGATATTTGAACACATACATTTTTAATTTGCATAGTAATTATCATTATCAATTAATTCGTGCTTGTAATCCTATAAACTTGCCACTCATGTTGCTGGCGTTGTCATAACTTTGACCACGGCAGTCTTTAATATCAATGTCATTTGCCTTTAAAAAAATTAAGTAGACTTTTAGTAAGCTGTTCAGCACTATGACCTTCCATATCCAAAAATGTCACAAATCTTTCAACTGGTCCAGATGGCAAAACATAGCGCAGAGTCAAAGTCAGCTTTGATATATTAGATATATCTGGAGTAGAATCCAATGAAACGGAATAATACTTGTATTTCTTCACTTCACAGAGAATGTGATCCAGTATGCTGGATCCAATCAGATTGATGAATTCCTCACACGTTGTTTTAGATAGATATGATGTATGTCCAAATCCTTTGTTTGCATGAGTACTTATATACTCTGCCAGAAAAGGGTCAAACTTAGCCAGTAATTCTAACAACCCTAAGTAATTCCCGATATAAGGGTACCCAACAATTTCATCACTGCCTCGAAATGAAAGGCCTCGTTCTGCTAAAAACTTCACAACTTCAATTATTCGCTCTAGAAGTTTGTGCCAATACTTTTCTTGAATGTCCATTTGTTTCACAAGATGGGAATCGACACGTTCACCTTTGTTTTTACGCATCAACAGTGAAATTAAAGCTTGTCTATGTGATGAGCTTTCTTCATGTCGACGCAATAGATTGCTTGCATTTTTCCAGTCATTAATCCCTTCCACAGTAAACTTTGATGAACATTCTGAACTCATAAGCTTGCATGGGAAACAGAATAGGCGCCCTTTACTTTCTGAATAGCATAACCATTTTCTTGCATGTTGCTTGTTTGTAAGTTTATGAATATGTGTAAAATAAGACTTCTGACAGTATCGAGTTTTCTTTTCAGTGTCATACAATCGCACGGATGAAGAGAAGGCACTATCAACATGTTGACATTTTTCACTTTCCTTGGATATGCAAAATTCACGCTCACAGTCATCTATATGTTCGGCCAGTCACCAATATCCTTAGAGTACTTCTTCGTTTCACTTATTCTTTCACATTCAGACTCAGTGTATACTGGGTTTTGCTGTATGTTTTCTGCTGCACAGCCTGCACTAGTACTAGTTGTTCCTGTACTTCCAGCTTCAGCGGTTAGAGTAACACCACCATGAACATCAAAATATTCTGTCAGCTTACGTGTTTTTGATATCACAAGTTGATCTCTTCCTTCTTTTTCTTCCTTCGCTTTACGTTTTTCACTTCCAGAAGCATAATTACGTCCAATATCTACTGCTCATTTTTTGAGTTTTTTAACCTTACAAATCAAGAAATTTTAATCAAGATCGAAAGAGAGTGCGAGCACGCCGTATACCTCAATTAAAACAGGAATTTTCCGTTTTCTAAGTTCTAGTTTTTATTGTTAATGCAAATTCATTTCACAAAGAACGAAACAAAATTAGAGGGGCAGTCGCCTAGAGCCAAAAACGTGGCTTCCGTCCAAACGTGACCAAATTTTCAACGCCACTTAAATGGCTTCCGTCCGCGAACAGTTAAGATTAAAATAATGAAGAGTCACGCTAAGTCACCCTCTTATGCTCTTTCTCTCACAATTTCGTGACACCAAATGAAAAGGCGCTAAAGATGGCATAAATCACAAGATCATTGGTTTAAAGCTCGTATTTTTTTTTTCTTCTCTCTAACCAGCGGCACTCGAGCTTTCCAGCTCTTTTGGCCCAATGACATGTCATTGCGAGGCTGGGGGGTCAGTGGACTTTCCTTCCAACCAGGTCAGGAGCTTCGCTCCTTCCCATCAACGCTCGTATTAGAAGATGACCAAAAAATTATGTACATATTTATTGGTGCGGGGCCCCTAAAAGCGCGGGGCCCGTAGCATATGCTACTTGTGCTACTTCGTTAATCCGGCTCTGCTCAAACTGCACAATGAGTTCATCAACGAACCTGTAGCTTGTTTTCGCCGACAACAAATCCATTTCAAAATGTCCTCATCAGAAAAACCAATTGCACAAATAATGGGATGCAACCCAATCGCTAACAAAAGCCTCGACAACTGTAAACTTGCAATGAGAGAGTCCGTACTAAGAGCAATAATACAAATATCCATATACCACCAATCACTAACAAAGTGGAACGATAAAATACACCTGTATAGAGGACCACAGCCACCAAAAATATGTCACAGTATAATATCTACACCTTCATGACATTGTCCTCTAAGCTCGTATCAAAATGGAGAGGTCACACAATCCACATACTTGTAAACGCCATTCACAAAGCTTACACGAAGGCGTGCTGACAATCTCCCTTTGAAATAATAACAATGAGACACGTACGAATTCAATAACAATAGCAATACATTGTCAGCAATAACCATATGTTGGATCAACAATTCCTACCACCCTTGGACTATACAACAATGCTGTACAAAAGCCAGCAACCATAAAGAGAGCACGATTAATATGCAATGCGGCTTCTAAAGCCGGCCAACTGACATCTTTCTCTGTCAGGCTTTCTGTTCACTCCTTCTCATTGCACCCCTTTTGCACCATTTTCTTTTAAAGCTGATGTGTGCACAAAATTATATATTTATTCCATCAAAGCCCATGTGCGCAACAAAAGATATTATGTGACACCTACATTTATTTTTAAAGAAGGCAGTTCATTGCTGATAGACACGGACGAATCCCTTTTAAACACAATCTAAAAAAATATTTAAAAAACCCAGCCCCACTGGAACTCACAATCACATCAGTGTCGTGAAATCTGATTCACAACACGTCATTCTGAGCAATTCTGACCAAACAGCGCGCCATACTTTGTGAAAACTGTATGATAGAGAGACCAATGGAATTGCGTCTCCATGCAGTGTTTACAAAACGATTAGGCATTCAACATGGCGATCCCAAATCTGTGCAAACGAAGTGGGGAATGAATTATACTACAGCATTAGGAGCGAAGTACCGCCTGGAAGAGGTCACTAATACAATAATAGGAATGTTGCTGTACACAACTGTGCAAAAATGTCCACGGGAAGCGATATAATATTGGAGAAATCTCGAGTGAAATGCATCGAGACATCAGGTTAGTCCATAATTTTGATGTTTACGCTTCGCGTAGAATAAAATGGACTTAGGAAAGTAAAAGATCATTATCGAAATAGATGAAGACTAAATCAGGGCGTATTTTGAGCCTAAAATGAAGGAAATCGCTCCAGGAATAAGGAAGATAATTGAAATCTTAGTTTTCCAGATTTACACACCTAGACAGATTATGCATACATTTTCGGAAAGCAAACACACTTCAGCAGTAAGCTCCCTCTGTCGTTCGGCCTTGGCCTATATATATATAAAGGACGTGCCCTAAATGAAAAGCAGGCCATAAAAGTTTCAAATACAGCGAGAAGCGCCAGTTCTGTCAAAGAGAGGCTTCTTTGCTTTCTGCATCTGAGAGCAGACTGCGTGACCATTTACAGCTCGACTGTATGTACTTGAGGGTTATATCCTGTCATCCAAGTACACCTTAAAGAGTCAGCCACTAATGAAAGGAACTAGTGGTGCGAGCGCCCTTGTTGTTCATAGGGACAGCCACCCAGTATCCACTGCCTGGAGGAATTTCATTTGACCTTTCCTTCCATGTCAGAAAAGTGACCGGCTTCAATTCACCAGATAAGTGGCCAAACAAGGCTACTGTTCAGAGTATACGAGTCAAACCACTAGTAAAGACAGTAAAATAAAATGATGACATCTATTTGGGCATAGTTATAGCCAGTATAGACAATCATTCCATAACTGTGTAATAAGACGATTCTTAAGATATAAATATTCTACAACCAGAGTGAGTTCAACCAAGAGAGAAGAACTTTCTACAACTTTATAAACTTTTGATATTTTGAACAATTTTCAAGTGATTTTATTTATTTGCTGTTGTAATTAAATTTTGAGTTCAGTGAAAGATTTTCACTCAGAAAAGAAAAACCTGTAAAAATAAATTGTAAATATTTACCAGCAGACTTACTTAAATTATTTAAGTTAAGTTACAGTTCTTGTAGGTAGATAGTTTAATTAATACCCCTAGCAGAGCTATTAATATTAACAGAGGAGGATCTTGAGAGGAGCAAGTAGGAACTTAGAGTAATACAATACCATCTTCTCTAGGAACTTATACAGCTTGATCCTACCTTTGATGTCTATACACCCTTACTCTTTTCAGAGAAGGGGGTATTACTGATAAGACCAGACTCTTATCTGGCGCTATCCTGGTATCACCTGATACAACTTTGTGTCCAGGATATCTTAAAATTTCAATAAATATCTACCCTCTCGTGACAATCAGTTGGTGCAGCAGTTACACAAGGTGCCCTGTGCACTGATCGAAGTCCCAGATCTTACCACAGTAAGATATAGTATACTCAAACTATACTTCTAATAGCTTCTGCGGCAATATATCAAAACTGTGCTGCCAATAACCTCCAAAATAGTCCGCTCAAACTCTAAGTGAGACCAATAACCGCCACAGCAATATACAAATTAATCTCTTAATAACAGAAGCAGTTATTTGCAGTTACTGTGGAGATATTGACAGAATATACCAGTATGACAAAAACTTCAGCGTCAGACCACATTATTGTGTTGAAAAGGGTAGAATACTGAAATTTTGAACATAAGTATATACCAACACTTGTTGTTTATTCCTGATTGGGCACGAATTATTACATATATTTGTCACATATCGAAACAAATGTAAGTTCCGCAGCGTAGATAATAAACAAGCAAGAAAAGCCCTGGAGGTCACAGAGATGTGGTTTTTCAGAAGAATGTCTAGAAATTGGATATTGGATAGCCTCAAGCTGACCACTGCTTTCTTTTAAGATGTTTAAGTAGACGTTTGAGAGTGTACGAAGAAGTGCCTATTGTATTAATAGTAGGCAGCCACAAATAGTAATGAGGATGTCCTGACAGAAGCCATTGAACAAAGGAAGTGAACTACTTACATTAGAAGGAAACAACTCTCTTTATCTGGGAAGAAAATGAAAATAAAAATGCTGGAAAGATTGAAGACAAAATATGCAGAGGACGACAAAGAGAGAAGATATTAGATAGTCTGGCAAGTAGTCGATAACAGAATTGATAAACAGCGCTGTCGACAGGAAACTGTGAAAAGACACGATCATCTGCACCACACGGCTTGGGATTAATGGGAAGAAACATATACAACAAATCCACAGCACCCTTGTGGCTCCATAATCTAGGAGGACCCTTATCCCTACATTTATAAGTACAAATATATTCCAAGACCTTATCTACGCTACTCAAACATAAAATGTGAGTACAGTGTTACGTTGCGGAACAAACATTACCACATTGGTTTTAAATGACGGCACTGTCAAGACTAGTGTAATTGTGGGTTTATGAATACGGTAATACTTTATTACTGTGATTTACCTCTACAACTCTTTGGGCATACTTTACTTGTTTAGGATAACATATGTAATATGTCCCGCTTGAGGTAAAAAGCTCACCTAGCTTTTCAGGTAAACAAAGTCAGTTCCGATCCAAACTTTTTGTTGTGTCAAAAAAGGTTTTGACTTTTCATTTACTTCATTGCCCTCAGCAGCCTGTGGAGCATAGACCTTCTAAAATTCACGTCAGACCTTTCTGATCTGTGCCATCCGTTCATAGTCTTCAGCATCTTTTTTATCGCTTTCTTCTCAGTTATTTGAGCGTGAACGAGGAAGAAGACTGAGACGCAGTGTCAATTATATGAGAGAAAGAAAGAGAGAAAGAGAGAGAGAGAGAGAGAGAGAGAAGGGGGAGAGAGAGAGAGAGAGAGAGAGAGAGAGAGAGAGAGAGAGAGAGAGAGATGTGGTTTTAGGTCAGTGAACGACGAAGACGCCTAAGACATCCTGCAGTTTTAAATATCACATAAGGAGCCGCGCTAGCGTAGTGGTTACCACACCGCTCTGGCGACCGGGTGATGCAGGATCAAACCCGGGCGACGGCATTTGAGGATTTTTCATCGACCGGGATTTGGACTGGATTAACTCGAGACCTGGCGAGGACATTTGAAGTTGTGTCGTCGACCAGGGATTGGCGGCTCCTGAGCCGACCCAGCTCTAATGGGTACCTCCGAAATCGGCGAGTATTTGCCTGAATGGCGAGGGACACCTGTCTCTGTACAAGAAAAAGGGATACTCACGTAAAATCAATGTCAGGTTAGACATTAATAATAACCTGAGATTTCGCCTCGAGTATTAGCGGGCGTACAAGAAAAAAAAAAGAAAAAAAAATCACATAGTCTATTAAACGTTGAACAAACAGACATGTATCCCTGAAGATAAAAAAATAAACAGTCCTCTAATGCGGGCTCCTTGAGAAAGGCAAAATGAAAGCATATTTTTTAAAAAAATAAAGTTTTGCCTCGTTTTGGCGAGGCGCGTCCCGTTCAACCTAGTCGGTTATATTAGGGCGCATGTCCAAATATAAAAGACCCTTAGGTCTGAGACAGTAATAATGAAAGCATAGACTTTGCCAGCCACTAATATAAATCTTAGGCAGACCGCCAATTATGAGTTGGTTGGGGTCATATGAGAGCGAACGGCGATAAAGAAGAATGGTGAATTATCAGCTTGTATAGCTGTTGCGTGTGACACATAAAACAGGGAATTCCCGTCGTTACATAATTTCATACGGGAATTTCAGATGGGTATTTTCAAAGAACACGGATATAAATATTTGCTAAATATAATGGTTATCTCATTTTGTCGTGAAATGTCTCTCACAAGTGTTAACTTAAAACTGTGTGTACAGTCATTGTAACTTCTTGAAGACATACTATCGCGAACTGGCGTTTCGGTGTAAACATTTCTGTAGTGAACGATGCATCAACACGAAATAAGGTGAAACAACCACTTAAAGAAATACTGAACACAAATAAGGTAGGCCTACATATATTTTACCAATTGAAAATACCGTTACAGCAGTATCGTTACTGAGATAACATTTATCCTTGTTGCTGGTTTATTTTTATTTCATAATCTTGCTTTCTTCTTCTTGGTCGCCGTTCACTCTCATACCTCAGTCACAGGTAGGTATTACTTGTGTGATAGATTCTGTCTGAGGTCAGACAGACTATGAAAGAGAAGGTGTGAATAGATAGAAATATAGTCACTGGTGGAAATTATTGGGAGAAGATATGCCTACTGAAGGGTAGCAGTACTACGGTCTTCAGCCGACCTGATGACTAACTTTTAATGGTGCAATCTTTTTCCGCCCTCCAATGTTAATACAAGACTTTAGTCTAATACACAGTAAGGGACATATGAATACAACACCGATGACAGATAGAAAAGATGTTCTGACCACAATATATTTTCTTGACGAAAATGTTAAATCAACACATAAAGAAAAATCAGAATCAGTCTGCCTTTAACACTTCGGCAGACTATAAACAACAAATCATAGAACAACGTATACCACCACAACAACACTGTTTCACTGCTTGATAATCACACACAATCCCACATTCACTCGCTTCGTGTCGGCACGTACTAAAGTCTGCACAAGTCCTGCTTTTAACGGACATGGGACCCCAGTTCGTGTCGAACGTCCACTTCTGCCTTGCTGCTAAATAAATCCTGGAAATGTCAGAATCCCATCTTACTAAACCTAACCACGAGTCCGTCGAATGAGGTAATCCAGTGGGTGTGGAAATAGACTCCAGTGAATTAAGTGGTAAAATAGATCTTCGGGCGCTCCCCACCTTCAATGGGCGAGGGGAACGAGACAACTGATAGAGTGCTTATCCACGCACAAAATAATAATAAATCCAAGTAGCCGGTCGCTAGTGACTCAGCTGACGAATAGCACACAAAAAACCCCCACAAAGATATGAGTGAGGGCTCAGGGGCGCCTCTGATAAGGGATAATTGACGACAGGAAAAACCATTGGTTTCTTCTTCTTGCTTTATGTTGCAGACTTTTAGACTTTGATAATTGGGCTGATATTTTGTTTCATTTCATGCATTTTAAATTCATCTGTTCTGCCATCACGGAGTATCTTTCCGCTACTACTTTGGGTTTATCTACGTTATTTTATAATTTTCTTATCAGTGTTTCTTTCATTAAACTTGGTATTAAAGACTGACAGTGTTTATTTCTTGCTATTATTAGCAGCTGGTATTGAAGTTTTTTATTCTGAACAGACCTTGAAGGTAAACGGTCAAAATGCATACAACATTTGAAACTGGAACTGTAAAACTTTTTTTTCAATTTAACAAGTCTCGTTTTGACGACTTATAATCATTTAATCATCACACAACTTTCCATCATGATTTATCAACACTAATATGTTTCACGTTAAAGAACACTTGATATAGCACAGTCTTAGAGTTCACAGTTTATCAGACATTACACGTCTGTTACTTTGCCGTTTAATTAACATTCAATATCTTGTAACCAAATGCTTGTTATACTTATAATATTTATACAGAATGAATCATTCTGCTAATAGTTCTATTAGGGACACTGCCTAATATACATCTCAAGAACTCTGACATATTATTAATTCATTTTGGCATCCATAGCCGGGCTCTATCAGCCTTTCATATTATAACTGCGTTTCGCATTTCACGACTTACGCTACTAATAAATTATTGCGGCTAATAATACCGACTTATATCTTCGGACTCAATGGTCCTTACACATTATTTATTTATTGCGTTACCAGCTTTATATTACCGTAATATAATTTTATAGTTATACACTATCATACGTTAGTGGCCATGCTACATGTTCCAAACACTACCATAAGGCTCGAAGGCCACTCACAGACTCCGCATAACTAAGTCTAACGCGTCATACATCGCCCCACGCGAACTATTTCATTTTATTCAGTAGGAGTGTTACATGGTGCGACCATCCGAATCAAGTTCAAACCAAAATGCTCGCTGACCACGCAACAATCCTCAACATTATCCCCCTCGATCCCAAACGTGACACTTGTGAGAGTGGTGGAGAAGAAGTACACGTACGCACTTAAAGTGAAGTATATACCAACAATAACTATTGTTATTATTACACAAATAATACATAGCATAATAAATATTGTAGTATTCTAACTAATTAAATAACGTCATTTGTCAATATTTCCGGTATAGTTTTTTGACAATAGATCTGCCAGATTATTATCAGTTCCAGAGTTCGGCACAATGGTAAAAGCGAATTCTTGAAGTAGTAGATACCATCTATGGATTCTCGCATTTCGCATGGTCCTGAACGTGATGTACATTAGTGGGCTGTGGTCGGTTTGTATGTAAAAATGTGTGCCAATAAGGTACTTTGACAGTTTTTCTAGGCACCAGACCACAGCCAGGAGTTCACGTTGCATACTTCTGTTCCGCTGGTGACAGCTTCCGGGAAACGAAGTAACATGGATGTGGCATACTGTTAAAGGTTTATTTGATGGAAGATACTGGTGGGGGTCATCAAGAAGATAAATTTTATTATTACTTTCGCTGATAAATGGCGATCAGCATAAGTCGGGCTTACGGATGGTCGACAGGTGTGTGACTATGGAAAATATAACATACGCGAATGTGTATAGGTTCTTTAAGTGTGTCTATGATAAGTCACTCACACCACAGCAACGTAGAAGTCAGGAAATGTTGTAAGACCTGGCAACGTTATACAGTTTATTGACGAGACGGTCACGTAGACATCATAGCAAGACAATTCACAGCATACTCATGAAGCAACATGTAAGTAAATCCATAACAACGGTTGCATAAACCACCACAGCAAATCATGTGCATTAAGTACAAAATATCCATCAGAAAACATGAATCAGCAAATAGGTGAATAGGCTGCAGGACATAGCAGCACATATTTCATCTCATAATTAATAGTACAGCAAAAATATCATTCCAGTTCTCAATAGTCCATGACTTTGAATCAATATGAATACAATGCATTAACAAGCCAACGAGATCCGTGGCTTTGAATAACAAGTTCCATTCTGCAATTATCAAATATTCCTTTCACAAAAAGAATATATGCTGGAACACACTAGCAAAAATGGTAACGCGTCCATTTTCAAGCTCTGCCAGCCAAATACTGTCACGAAAAATCAGTTGCTTAAAACATCTCAGTACCAAATTCATTCAAGCGCAAACTCGCAGCTTGAGATGTGAGCAGAATTCATCCGCCTTTCCCCCCAAAACTAATTCATAGAATGTTCGACAGTTTCTTTATCCTATTTTTAAAAAGCAAACTAACAGCTAGTCAAAAGAGCTGTGTTGAAAAAGTGTGTGTACAAAAATCCGACCCGTACATACGAGTCTTTAACACTTAACTCCCCTTAATTAAAATATGACTTAACACATACCCTCGTACCATTGTAGTAAACATCCACCGATGCCGTAATTTGAAGCATCTGTTTGAATTAAAAACGGAATGTGTAGGTTTGGTAATAACAAAATAGGTGGAGTCGAAAATAATTCCTTGAGTTTTACCAAAGCGCTATCACACTCCGATGTCCATTTAATTTTTTTTTTTTGGACTACCTTTGTGCGAAGTGAGGAAGGAATTTGTGCTAAAAGTTTATTAAGCCTAAGAGGCTTCTGACTTGTTTCTTAGTAGTAGGAATAGAAATATTCAAGATTCGTTTGACAGTTGTGTCATCAGGATATAATCGATGGTTACCTTTACGGTGACCAAGAAATGAAATTTCCTGACAACCTATTTGGACCTTGGAAGTTCGCGCAGTCAAACCGTGTTGGCATAATGTAAGAAGAAGAGAAGTCAACCCATTAATGTGGTCTTGCCAAGAATCATGAAATAAGCAGATGTCGTCGATGTATGTGATGATATCTTTTCGATCGCCAAGAATGCGGCGCATCATGCGCACAAAAGTTGCAGGAGCATTTACAAGGCCGAAGCACATGTAGTTCCATTGGAAAAGTCCAAATGGAGTTGTAACCGCAGTGACAGGCTTGGCATGATCAGTTAGTGGTATTTACCAATATCCTTTCGACAGATCTAATTTACTGAAGAAAGTAGCATGTGATACTTGAGTTAGAAGATAATCTAATAAAAGTATATGTAATCATAATGTTGTAAAAACACCTCAAGTCAATGTACATAAGTAACAAATCATCGTTACACAAATCAGTAAAGATAAAGATGTAGAGACCAGTGAAGTCAGCAAAAAATAATGCAAGTATCAATATGATGACATATATAACAGAGATAATATCCGAAAAGAAAGTAATGTCGATATTACCGAGATAACATATCATGTGCAAAGAGATATAAGAAATAGCACAATAGACCATGGATGTATTGAAGACTCAAAACATCCAAAGAAAGACGCAGACGAACGCAGCTACAAAGTTCGTGGTGTAGAGTTGCGTGCGAGTTGCACGTCTAAATAATGGTGTGCAAACAAAGAACCATTCTTGAATTCGACAGCCTTACGAGCATCATAATACCTAGAAAAGCGAACAAACGCTATAAGCTGGTGAGAGAAGTGTGAAGTGCAAACATACGAACAAATTCAACATCTCCTTGATGGAAGAATTTTCTAAGTGCATACCAAGTCGTGCTCGAAGGTAATATGCGGACCACGACAGTGCGATTTGGTGAAACATGATCTCGGCCAGGACGAAACTGAGCCCGAGAATCATTGACCCTATTATGTGTCGTGCGAGTCAAGCGCATGGAAGTATTCTTACGTCCTTTGCATGTCGCAATGAAGTGACAATCGTGGTTACACCTGCGATTATCTGGACGAGTATTAACAACTCCCAATGGAGCAGATGTAGCATGTCGTAACTCATCACCCTGGGATGGAGCCCGATGATCCTGACTAGGACATGTCGTATGGGCAGGACAATCATGATTGTCCCCATAATATGATCTAACAGCAGTACAGCCAAAAAATGTTAAGTTACTAACATCGTTGTGGATCACCTTGCTCTCATGTGATAACTGATGACCACCAATACCATGAGTTTTAATTTCATTAGAAACAGTTCCATGTAACTGAAGTCCGTCAACTCATTACCTCCAACACACGTAACAGCAATAACAGTTGGAGTATCAGCACCATTACCAAGAGATATAACCTCATCTATAATATGAGTAGGTGGTGTAGCCATGTCTGTAGCTAACTGTTGTGCTCTAGTTACAACAGCATTTGCCACCAGTGGGTGCGAACCAACCCACATTGCAATCTCCTGTGGAGTGCAATCTTTAACCCCTGGTATATTTCCAACTATTATTTCAGCAACTGGATCCCTCAATCCGCAGGCATCCACAGTACCTGTAAAGAATGGTGTATCAATGTGAACCCGTGCCACCGGAAACCATTCTACAGTACCACCAAAAGTGACACATTTAACAGATTTCCCTGTAATTGCTGATGCATCAATTAGTGATTTATGGATTCCGACAGTGGTACATCCGGTGTCCCTCAAAACAGTCACTTTCTGTCCATACAAAAACCCTTGTAGCGGTATGGCAGCTTGCGTACCCTGACAATCCCCAGAGCTATGCCAGTGGGAGTTTTACTCCTGGTAGGTTCAACCAAGCTGGACTGGTCTGTGTGGGTAGGGGTCAGACAAAAGCTGGTACCCTGGTCCTCCAGGTTGGGGGTTTTAGCATAGGGCTGACACCCCTGTCTATGTAAAAAAATAATGAAGTTACGGAAACAACATCAAATGAACAAACTTTGCTGCGGGATGGACATTCGGAGTCTGTGGCTCGTATGACTGTCAGTGGTGAAAGCCGAAAGGAAGCCACTGACATGAAAACGGATGTCCTGACCGCAAAACAGGATACAAGAATAGGATTTTGGAATGTCAGGACAATGTACGAGACAGGTAAACTAAGACAGGTCACGGCAGAAATGAGAAACTATAGGTTACACATCCTGGGGATAAGCGAGAGCAGATGGACAGGGGCAGGAAAAGTTAAAACAGCAACAGGAGAAACAGTACTTTACTCTGGAAGAGAGGATGGACAGCACAGTGAAGGCGTAGCCATTATTCTACAGAAAGGGATAGAAAGGACATTACTGGAATGGAAACCCATCAACAACAGACTGATACGATTGAGATTGAGAGGGAGATTCACCAACACTACAATAATACAATGCTACGCACCAACGAATGATAGCGATGAGGAGGTCAAGGATGAATTCTATCAACAACTGCAGAAAGAAATGGAGGACACACCTAGATATGATCTTGTTATAGTAATGGGAGACCTCAATGCGAAAGTTGGTACACACAATACATATAATGAAAGAACAATGGGGAAATGCGGCAGCGGAATAGCAAACGAAAATGGGGATAAGCTAATAAGTTTCTGTAGCATTAACAACCTGGTCATTGGAGGAACACTTTTCCCACATAAGGAAATTCACAAGTTAACATGGGAATCACCAAATGGTCGGGACAGAAACCAGATAGACCACATCATGGTTAACGGTAGATGGAGACATGCATTACAAGATGTGAAGGTAAGAAGAGGTGCAGATGTGGGAAGCGATCACCATTTAGTAGTAGCAAAACTGAAAGTGAAACTAAGAAGGGCTGGACCAACTGTAACTACACAGAAAAGGTTTGACATCAGCAAATTGAAGGACCCCCTTACCAGAAAAGCTTTTGCGGCCGACATTAAGAAACGATATCAATTTGCCAAAAGCCAGGAAAAGACATTGACTGATGATATAGACCAGAATTTCAACACCATTTCAACAATATATAAGGAAAGCAGCAAATCATGCTTAGGATTCCAGGAAAGGAAGAAGCAAGACTGGATAACACCAGAAACACTAAACACCATAAAGATGAGAAAGGAAATGAAAAGAAAGAAAACAGAAGCGAAGTCCCCCAGGTTAAAGCAACTATATAGCGAACAGTACAGTCAACTGGACAGGGAAGTTAAACGCCAAACCCGAGCCAACAAAAGGAATTTCCTAGACGATCTTGCAAAACAGGCAGAAGAGGCAGCACTGAGAAATGAACAAAGCACAGTATACAAAATAACTAAATTCATCAGCGGAAAACAAGGTGCAAACAATATTACATTAGTAAGAGATAAGCAAGGAAATCTCATCAAGACAGCAGAGGGACAGGAAACAAGATGGGCAGAGCACTTCAGAGAAACTCTGAACAAGGAAATACCAGAGACACAATTGAATGTTCCTGAGGCTGAAAACGATCTAGATGTAAATACAGACATTCCACGAAAAGAAGAAATCATCACAGCAATCAAAGGGTTAAAGAACGGTAAAGCTCCGGGCCATGATAACTTAAATGCAGAGCTATTTAAGACAGACCCTGAGCTAGCAGCAGAACTATTAGAACCACTATTTGCACAAGTGTGGAAAACGGGGACAACACCATCAGAGTGGAACAAAGGAATAATTGTCAAATTGCCCAAGAAGGGAGATCTTTCAGACTGCAATAATTGGAGAGGAATCACTCTTCTCTCAGTTCCCAGCAAAATACTAGGCAGGATAATTATACAGAGAATTTCAAAGGCAGTAGACTACAAACTGAGGAAAGAACAAGCAGGATTTAGAAAGAACAGAAGATGTGTAGACCATATATTCACTCTCAGGAACATTATAGAGCAGTGCTCAGAATGGCAAAGACAGCTTTACATAAATTTTGTTGATTTTGAAAAGGCTTTTGACAGCATACATAGGGACAGTTTATGGAAAATACTGAGGGCTTATGGAATTCCAAGCTGCATAGTGTCAATCATAAAAAGCCTCTATGCCAACTTTACGTGTAGTGTTGGGCAGAGCAACCTAACCTTCGAGGTGAAGACAGGAGTACGACAGGGATGCCCCTTATCAACCACTCTATTTTTAACAGTCATAGACTGGGTGATGCGCCAGACAACAGAGGGCAGTCCAAGAGGAATAAGATGGACTACATTTTCAACATTGGAAGATCTGGAATATGCAGATGACATTGCACTGCTGGCACATTCACATCAACACATCCAGGAAAAAACGGATAGACTTAATAAATTTAGCCAGCAGGTGGGCTTGAACATCAATTTAAAGAAGTCTGAGGTCATGACGCTCAATGTGAGCAACCCTGAGCCCATATCAGTAAGGAATCAGCAACTGGTACAGACAGATACCTTCACATACCTAGGAAGCATAGTAACACCAGACGGTGGGGCAGGCAAAGACATCAACATCAGAATGAATAAGGCAAGAACAGCCTTCTTTAGCCTAAATAACATCTGGAAGTCCTCCCAATACAGCACAAGCACAAAATTAAGATTATACCAGAGTTGCGTGCTTTCTGTGCTTCTCTATGGTGCGGAATGCTGGAGAGGCACAGAGAAGGAAATGTCAAAATTGTCCTCTTTTCACACAACATGCCTAAGAAAAATTCACCGAATCTTTTGGCCGAATACCATCACCAACCAAGATCTGCTTACTCGTAGCAAGCAAGAGGACATGCATACCATCATAGCTGGCAGACGCTGGAGCTGGGTTGGTCATGTCCTCAGAAGAGACCCCGATGCCATCACAAGAACAGCTATGCTTTGGACCCCTGAAGGAAAGCGAAAGAGAGGCCGACCAAAAACAACTTGGCGGAGGACTGTGGAGGCTGAGATGCAAAGAATGAACCAGAGTTGGGGCACTGTACGAAGGATGGCCACCGACCGTGCAAAGTGGAATCAATTTGTTGTTGCCCTACAAGACGCCACTAGGCGTGATGGCCACTGACTGCTTTGACGGTCGGTGGTTAAGGATCGAAGAAGAAGCAGTGTGAGACGTCCCAAGTTCTCACACGAGGATATTGCAGGAATGGTGTGACCACAACGAAGTGTAGTATTAGTCTCAGATACCTGTCGTGATTGACAAACATAACAAGTGTCATCCCTTACAGAACATGCATTGGCATGATAGTTCTATCTTTATCATCATCCTTATTATCATTACAAGCATTATCATGCCTATGTTTACTTTTATCTCTCGAGGGAGTTCGGAAATGACCTGTCTTGTTTTTGAAAGACTTATTCTTACTATAATAAAAATCTGAAGAATCATCATTCTTGGAGTCCCTATCATATGAGGATCTGTGTTTATGATACCCCTGTTGATATGAATCATCATAATCTCTGCCTTTGTAATACCGACGATCATGAGGTGAATAACCTCAATAACCTCGTCGATAAAAATTTGATGGCGAACGTTGACGAGAGAAGTTGTAAGCCCCCCTACATGACTGACGAAAATCGGGACGATAACGTCCGTCAACGCTCTTCGAACGAGGTCGGTGATCATAAGATCTATGATCGTGATGAGCCGCGCACGCAGGCATAGGATCCCGATGAGATCTGTGGATATCCTTATTTGGATGTGCTGTTAGAAATTGTCTACCTAAACGTTCATATTCCTGAATGGAATCTGGATGTCTTTTCTGTAAGAATGACTCCAGTTCATGACTACATGCCGAAAGAACCTTATCTCGTAACATGAGATCCATCAACCCATCATATGTTTTATTAATACCAGATAAATCAATCCATCTACTGAAGAAATGCTTAATAGATGCAATAAATTCACCAAAGTCAGCATCCTTACTTGGCTTAGCAGGACGAAATCCAGATTCAGTTAACTGGAAACGTCTGAGAAGTGTTTCTTTTACATCAAAATCGTTTCTGCTCTTTTCATCCAGATTCACGAAGCACTGGAGCGAGTCCTCAGTTAAAAACAACCAAGAGACTACTCCATCTCTCTTTATGTACATTCAAACCTGTTACCTTCATGATAAACCTAGACAAGAAGCTGTCTACACAGTCGCGATTCTGGTCGAAATGAGGCATCTTCAACTTAGGATAAAACATAGTTGAACCTGCTGAAGTTTTAGAGTGATCAGATTGCAATTTCGCTAATTCTCAAGCTTTTTCTTTCTCTGCATTAAGTCTTAATGCTTCAAGCTCCATAGCATTTCTATGAGCCTGATCTAATTGAAGGAGTTCCATTCTTCTTATTTCTATTTTCTCTTTACTAACCTTCTTTCTTTATCTTGTTGAATCATTTTCTCTTTCTCTAACACTCTTTCTTTATCTTGTTGAATCATTTTCTCTTTCTCTAACTCTCTTTCCTTATCTTTTTGCTCTCTTTCTAAGTCTCTCTCTCTTTATTTTTTTGTTCTAAATTTATCCATTCCAATTCCAATTTTAGAGACATTTCTTTTTCCTTAAGTTCTATTTCTTGTGCCAGCTCAAACTTCCTGAGTTCCTCTGCTCGCTTAACAGCCTCACACTGTTCAATTCTCTCAGCATGAGCTAAGTGTTTCTCATACTTAATCCCTCCAAATTCCTCAAGTTCAGCTCCTGATTTACCCAAACTCTTACCAATGTTGATACATTCTTCCAACGTCGACATGGTTATAGTTGCTAATTATTTTACAATAGTATATTATCTATCCTAAAATATACAACTAATATATATATAAACGCTGAAATCAATCAATCTGTGATGTAAATATATTCCTCAATGTAAACTAGAAACGAGCACAAGTGACAATGAAAGGCACAAGAAAATGAAACACAGTGAAGTGATATCTCCAATTATACAACACCACGTAACAAATATAAAGCAACTAAAAGAGACTCAACATATTAATCAGAAAAAAAGAAACACTAAAATAACATTACAAAAATAAACAAGACAAGTCGTCGTTAAATATACAGACAAGAGTTTTAGATTAACAAACGTATAAATTTTGACTACACTGAAATTAGGTCATGCAAATTAAAAATGACGACCTACATGACGTCACAGCTAAGCACGAATAAAATGGAGTTTCTATGGCAAACCGAGGCATATCACTTCTATAGTAAACAAATCACTAGACCCTCAGTCAGCCATACAAACACAAACCCTAAAAGTCGTTGATACCTTCTGAATTTCTCCTAAGACACTCCCAGAAGATGACAAGCCCTTTTACCAACCTCCCACGAAAATACAGATAAATATAGATTGCGAACACATAATGAGATAGAAAAGTAAAGTGAAGTGGCTGTGGACTGAAGGCCAAGGCCAGACCTTTATGAACAGGAATAAAGGATTAGCGCCTTAATGAATACAAGGACTTATCTTTTGTCCACTCCTGTCATCGTGAGGAAAAGCCCTGCACAAAGATGCAAGTCTCTGTTATAATTCATCTCGTCAAGTGAACAGCTGATGTCCGGTTGATAGAAGAAAATATTTCCGGCCTTGATATTGAACAACGATTCTCGTACTGCGTGCCACAATTGATCTGGAACAACGATTACTGTAGAACAGTTCTACCCTGATTTCTGGTTCAGATCAGGATCGACATTCACAGAGGTACCAGTTAGTTCTACCACAGGAAACAGCTTTGAAACATCTGACCGTGGATGCAGAAATGTCTCATCTTGACGTGAAAAATGCTGACATGCGCACTCGATTTGCCAGCTTGCCTTGGGTGAATTTTCTCACGTTTGACCTTCCACCAAAATTGATCTTCATAATGAATGACTCAATTTCTTCGACCGTAGAGTCCTCGAACTTCTTGGATTGTAGATAATTGATACTTTGGCAAAAACGTGTGACAGAAGAGATGATCCCACTTCTGAGACCACTTTATGTTGCAGACTTTTAGACTTTGATAATTGGGCTGATATTATGTTTCATTTCATGTATTTTAAATTCATCTGTTCTGCCATCATGGAGTATCTTTCCGCTGCAACTTTGGGTTTATCTACGTTATTTTATAATGTTCTTATCAGTGTTTCTTTCATTAAACTTGGTATTAAAGACTGACAGTGTTTATTTCTTGCTATTATTAGCAGCTGGTATTGAAGTGTTTTACTCTGAACAGACCTTGAAGGTAAACGGTCAAAATGCATACAACATTTGAAACTGGAACTGTAGAACGTTTTTTCCATTTAACAAATCTCGTTTTGACGACTTATAATCATTTAATCATCACACAACTTTCCATCATGATTTATCAACACTAATATGTTTCACGTTAAAGAACACTTGATATAGCACAGTCTTAGAGTTCATAGTTTATCAGACATTACACATCTGTTACTTTGCCGTTTAATTAACATTCAATATCTTGTAACCAAATGCTTGGTATACTTATAATATTTATACAGAATGAATCATTCTGCTAATAGTTCTATTAGGGACACTGCCTAATATACATCTCAAGAACTCTGACATATTATTAATTCATTTTGGCATCCATAGCCGGGCTCTATCAGCCTTTCATATTATAACTGCGTTTCGCATTTCACGACTTACGCTACCAATTATTGCGGCTAATAATACCGACTTATATCTTCGGACATATTATTTATTTATTGCTTTACCAGCTTTACATTACCGTAATATAATTTTAACGTTATACACTATTGTTACGTGCAGTCTTTGGTATCTTGCAATATAATACATTTGTATGCTTGTTATGTTCGCAAATATTTTGTAAACGAAATAGATACTCTTCTTTGCTTAAGGAAAAGTCAATATTGAGTTACTTCCCCTTGAAAGGAGTTTCAGATCGAACTCCGCGGATGAATCCAGTTTTACTGCGATTTATTCTTTGTTTGGGTAGAAATAGATTGTTCTTGCTTCAGTATATCTATGGCCTGAATTTATGTGTATTGTTTGTCTAGGTAGGACGAGTCTGTCTTATGTCTGTATATCTTTACATATCTAAGTCGAACTATATGTTCTTTGTCGCTAGAAAGGTCAAAGGGCTGTTCGGCGGATGTGTCGCTAGGGAGTTGTGATTTGGCTTCGCCCTGATGGGCGCTGTTGTGTTTCTGTATCGGCTTGTCGCCGGGAAAAGTGATCTCAATATTTATGGGGAAAGTGATAGTCGTTTAGACCTATCGTGTATGCTTTACCCCAGTGTTTATTCTTATTGCCAAGGAATGGCAGAATCATGTTTCTGATAATAAGGTAAAGAAAGCACTTCTTATGAACTCTTGCTAAGCCATCGTTTTTCGATAAGTAGACGCATTGTACGTCTGAGAGAATATTTAACCAGATGAAGATGACATTCATTCCTAGCAGCACTATATTGTATGATGAAGTCAATTGCATCAATGATAGAATCTACAAAGCCATAAGGACATTTAATGAATGACCAGCTTTGATACAGCTGCCTAGTTTGCATCAAAAAAAGAAAGTGAGTGACAGCTTACGAGAGAAGCCATCTTGTATCCAAATATTTTGTGACTTTCAAGAAGAGAAAAGGGATGCCCCGTACTATCGCTTGATGAGTCCAGAGATCACTGCTACTGTATGAGAACCCATTTCTAGTGGTTCAATCTTATTATATGAAAATATGTGCTGAACTTTACTTAAAGGAATCTTCGCTAGACGAGGTTAGGTCTAGGAGTCATCTTGAATATTGTTTATAAACTGACGTGCTCTGTCAGTGAAGTCAGATGATATATATATGGGCAATACGGAGTGCTTATCTACTGACACTCCATTGTGCTATTAGTCAACATGAGTGCCCATGTATCATTGCAAGACCATTTATCCACTGTACCATGATGTATTATGCCAACCTGTCATTTGTCACTGTATCCGTGCTGTCGAGTGTGTACGTCCAATTAAACTGTAGCAAAGGTACACAGTCGTTGGTGTCGATGACTTCCAGCCATACATGAGTGAAAGAAAAAGACCATTTGTCAACACCACGAACTCTTCTTATCATTCGCATATTATACTCTCACTCTATGTCTACACACCACTGCGTAGGTCGAGTTGACATTCCATACTCAAACCACGAGCAACACTCTGACGAGTCTTTAACACTGGAGCTTCCAAACATCCTCTTAACACCGTGGTCCTGTACACAGTTGATGTCAGCAGGAAAAATAAATAGATAACAACAACCCAATACATCTATTTAACACAGTATTTAACACTGGTGGACCAGCTTTCTGGGTTTGACCTCGCAGAAGTTGAGAAGTCAACAGACTACCGATACCAGACCGTTTCCTGTGGCTGATACGACACACTTGCAGTATCTAGGTCAGCGTATTGTTGCCATTCTTATACAGGTCAGCGCTTGGTGAAATTTTGTAGTACAGACATTGTTGATAGCAAGCAGACATACACAGCTGTATACTTTGAAGGCCATAAACTGTCCTGTTGTTGAAATGTGGTTGAACATAAAAGTCCTACTTTCATCGATGGACCTTCTTATGTTCTGCTATTGTGTTGAACTTTAATATTTAAGGCCAGAATTTGTAATTCAATAAAGTGGCAGTTTATTTATTTTCATAAGAATAACTTTGCCATTACTGTAAAACTGAGCCTATTTTGCAACACATATTATCATACACATAATTTATATATTTATGTTTACATGTTATTTGTTTTGTATAGTATATTAGTTTATATGTCAGCGGGTTGTGTTTAGGTTGGGCGGTGTCTCTCAACAGAATATCCCACGTGATAGAGGGTCCGTTGTGAGCGTTTTCTGTAGGTGCAATTTCCTTAATTGGAAATTTGCTTGCAACAACTAGTTGCTATTTGTGTTAGCTGTGACGACCTGTACCCATCATTGTTTTTGTAACATTTTTCTGTTCTTTAGTTTTGTTCGATTTCTTTGTATTTGTAGGTCTCCCCTTTCCTTTTATTTAGTTGTATACATAATTTATATTCATATACTGTGACGTCATTTGTGTTGTTATTCCTTGCAGATTCAGTGATTATTTTCATTGATTTCCCTATTTGATTTATTTGATTTCTGCAAACGTTTTCGTATTGTCAGTCTTATTTGTACTTTATGTATGCTGTTGGTTGACATATGTTATATAGGTATATTTCATAAGACACTATTGCTTGTGCACTGCACTTGGATTATGGTATAAACCAGTACTTGATTATTATTACTGTTATACAAGGAAGTATACAAGACCTTATTAAGGCTTGTGACCCACAGAGGTTGGGATAGTGTGCTGGTTAATCAAGTTATTAAGAACTTGGGGCTACATTACTTTGAAATATATATAGTATTATTATTGTTTCAAGTAATTAGTATTATTGTTAGACATCATGTCTACATTAGAATACTTCATTGCACAAGGGAAATCCCTTGATAAGACTGGTATGGAATTAGAACAATTTGCAGTTGCTCAATATGACAAAGCATTAGCTGCAGAAGAGAAAAAAGCTGCTGCAGAGGAGAGAAAGCTTCAAATAGAAGAAAAAAAATTAGAAGCTGCTGCTGAAGAGAGAAAAGCTGCTGCAGAACAAAAAAGACTAGACAGAGAAGCCACTGCTGCTGCTGAACAAATGAAATTGCAGATGCAGGTGGAGGAAAGGAGATTTGAAGCTGAACAAAAAAAATTAGACAGAGAAGCTGAAGAAAAAAAAGCAATAAGAGAACATGAATTTGAGTTAGAGAAATTAAGATTGACAAGTATGAGTAATGTTAATCAGGCATCTAGTGGTAATGGTAAACCTTCTACTTACAAGGTTAAGGTTCCACCGTTCAATCAGTCCAGTGACGATATTACATTCTGGCTGGATAGATTTGAACGTTCTTGTCGTACTCATAATGTGGATAAATCACAATACGCTAATCAATTAGCAGAAAACTTGAAAGGTGAATCTCTGACTAGATTATGCCTTGTAGGAGAAGCAGATAAGGATAATTATGATGTCATTAGGGCGGCTTTGATAAAAAAAATACCAGCTAAGTGAGGAAGGCTATCGCCTTTTGTTTAAGACGATGGTGCCTGAGACAGGTGTAGAATTCTCAGAATTCATTGCAAAGGCACGTCTCACAGTTGATCGTTGGATTGAGCTTTCCAAAACAGAAAAAACTTATGAAGGACTTATGGATTTGTTGCTCAGAGATAAGATTATGTCATGTGTTAACAAACCATTCCTTGAATTTATACATGAGCGTAAACCCAAATCTCTAAAGGAAATGGAAGAATATTGTTCCCAATATGTCACTGCACACCCCGACGTGACTTTTGGCAACACTAAGATTAAGGAGAGTATGCCAGTTGCTTCAGCAACACCATACAATCCCAATTATTCACACAGATTTCAGGGACCTCAAAACAGATTTGATAAAAAAGGTAACCATAATAGTTATCAAAACCAAGGTAACCAATCATTTCAGGGTTCTTCTTCAAAGAACTGGAGACGAGCTGATAGCTCTCGACACAGGGGTGGTCATAATTATAGGAATTTCCGTAGAGGAAGTAATTATAGAAACTATCAGGGTTATCCGTCTTGGAGTCAACAAGATCATAATTACAGAGATACTCATTATAATGAATATGATAATGGTAACCAAGGGAACTATGACTCAAACCCAAATAGGGGTTACAATAGAGGTAACAATAACTACAGAGGTGATAATAACCGAGGTAGATCTCAAAACAAAAGACATAAACCACATTTTCAGGCAAACTCTGCACAACAAGAGTCCCATGAAGCCTATAAACAGAGTAAAGATAATAATGATGCTAGTAATATGGCATGTGCCGCTTTTGATTTTGGGAGAGCATCTCAGTGCCCCCAATGCAAAACATTATTTGAGCCAACCACAGTGTCTACTTTAAGCTGTGGCCATCCTCTTCCTGCTCTTCCTGCATCAGTCGCGCATGATGGAAGAGGTTCTCTTGTCTTACATAAGGGTTTAGTGAATAACAATCCAGTCTCTGTGCTATTTGATTCTGGATGCACCACAATTGGTGTTAGGCAGTCACTCGTAGATCCTTCCCGTGCCACTGGACAAGTAGTCAAATGTGTAACATTTGGCGGCACATTAGAGAAATACTCTACTGCTATCATTAGGATTGCTACTCCTTTCTTTACAGGAGATGTACACGCATGTCTTCTTCCGAATCCGATCGCTGACCTCATCATCGGTCGCATTCATGGAGTCAAAGAATGCACTCCGCAACAAATTTCCGCGTGGGAAAGGCAAAACATGCAGATTGCTAACGCTGTAGTCACTAGAGCTCAGGCTCTTAATATGCCTCAAACTTCATCTACTGAAGATAATGAAGTGCATAACCAAGATGATCCCTTGGTAATTTCTCGTGACTCGTTTATAAAACAGCAAGAAGATGATCCCACTCTGAAGAAATTCTTCATTCTTGCAACTAAAGGTGATCCGAATAAAGACACAAGTCGTAAATCGTGGATTACAAAGAAGAATGGCGTACTTGTACGTATGGTTCAAGACTCCATTACGTCAAGTCATTCTCAAATCCTGGTTCCCAAGAATTTGAGAGTTAAAATTTTGCAGCACGACTCTCAGTGTGCTGGACACATGGGTTTTTCCCGTACTAAGTCAAGAGTTCTTGCGGCTTTCTTTTGGCCATTGGTAAACAAGGACATACGGATTTATTGTCGATCTTGTAAAGTATGTCAGGAAGTTAAATCCAAAGGTCCACGGCATGCTGCACCCATTCAGGCGGCGGACATTCCTATTCGGCCGTTTCAAAAAATGGCCATAGACATTATTGGTCCATTTAAGATCAAGTCTGCCAGAGGACATCAGATTATCTTGACGTGTGTTGATATGTGCACACGTTGGCCAGAGGCTATTCCTCTGAAGAGCATTACTACTGCTGATATTGCAGATGCTCTTTGGCTTATATTTTCTCGTCTGGGGTTCCCCGGAGAGATATTATCAGACCATGGCACCCAACTAATATCAGATACCATGTCTCAAGTAATGTCTACTCTGCAGATAGATAGATCTTTAAGTAGTATCTACCATCCAATGTCTAATGGTATGGTCGAACGCCTTAATAGAACACTTAAAAACTTACTAGGGAAGATAACTGAGGATCATCCTCAAGACTGGGACAGAGTTTTACCTGCGGCCCTCTTCGCTTACAGAGAGGTACCCAATGAACATACAGGATTTTCTCCCTTTGAACTCGTCTTTGGCGCGCGTCCGCGTGGCCCTATGTCGTTGCTTCACGATCTCATAACATCTGACAATATTGACGATGACACAAAGTCATCCTACGAATATGTCATCGCGTTGAGACAAAAGATTATCGAAGCATGCAAATTAGCAACTTCTTCTTCTGAATTTGCGAAACAGAAGGCAAGGCAATTTGCCAATAAGAAGAGATGCTTACGACAACTTTGTCCTGGTGACAAAGCATTTGTATTACTACCTTGTAGGGAAAACAGATTACTTATTTCTTGGAAAGGTCCGTACGATATAATATCGAAAATTTCCGATGTCGACTATATTGTCGATATTGATGGGAAGCATAAAACCTTCCACATCAATATGCTTACTGAATTCCATGAACGTCCGGATTATTTGCAACCCATTTTCCAAGCAACGGACAATTCTCCAGTACAACATGGTCATTACTCATCACTGTCCGTGATACAGGATGAGGAAACAAGTTTTTCAGATGTAAATCTTCCTCTTCCAATGATCCCACTTCATTCTAGTGAATCATGGAAGAACGTTACTGTCTCTCCTGATTTGTCTCTAGGAGAACAGCGACAAGTTTCAACTATGTTGCAAACATTTCAGGATGTACTCACTGACATCCCTGGACAAACTCATGTCATTGAACATGACATTGTTCTAACTGACCATACTCCTATTAGGGTTAGACCTTATCCTATACCTATACATTTTCAAGCACAGGTCGAGAAAGAGTTGGATGAGATGATAGATTTGAAAATAATCGAACCATCCACCTCTGCATATTCTTCGCCGATGGTTATTGTTCGTAAAAAAGACAATAACATACGTCTTTGCGTTGACTATCGAAAATTGAATCAAGTAACGAAGTTCGATGCCGAACCTATGCCTTTACTGGAAGAGCTACTTACTCGACTCTCCAAATCTCATTTTTTCACTAAACTTGATTTGTCTAAAGGATATTGGCAAGTTCCTTTATCTGAACGCGCCAAACCTCTCACGGCTTTTTCAACACCTAGAGGTTTGTTCCAATGGAATTTTATGCCTTTCGGTCTTATGAACGCACCAGCTACATTCGTACGCATGATGCGCCGAATCCTATCTTATCGGTCAGATGTCATTGCATATCTAGACGACATCTGTCTTTTCAGCGATACTTGGGAAGATCACTATTCAGGGTTAGATGAATTGCTGTCTACTTTGCGCGAGCACAACCTGACAGCGAAACCCTCTAAAGCCTATATTGGTTTTAGCGAAATTTCTTTCCTAGGCCACCGAGTTGGTCATGGTTTCCTAAAGACAGAGGACCATAATACTAGTAAGATACTTAACATCTCAATCCCTAAGACTAAAAAACAGGTGAGAAGTCTGTTAGGTCTTATTCAATTTTATGGCAGATTCATTCAGAATCTATCCTCTATCATGGCACCTCTTTCAACACTTCTAAAGAAAGGTTCGCCTAATGTGGTCCACTGGTCTCAGGAATGCCAATGCTCTCTGGATAAGATTAAAACATTGTTTTCAACACCACCTATTTTAGTGTTACCTACTAAAGATAAGACATTCGTTCTTCGTAGTGACGCTTCATCCACTGGGATTGGAGCGGCACTAATGCAAGAGTACTCTGGAACTCTGCATCCTGTAATGTATATTTCCAGAAAACTTAATGCGGCAGAAAGGAATTATTCGGTTTTAGACCGTGAGCTATTAGCTATGGTTTGGTCGATCCTCAAACTACAGAGATTCCTTCTAGGCGCACATTTCATAGTAGAAACCGACCAAAAAGCTCTTACTGCTATACAGAGTAAGAATTTGAAGAGCTCGAGGTCTACTCGATATGCAATTGCTCTTCAACCTTTTCATTTCTCTGTGCGAGCTATTCGTGGATCAGATAATGTGATGGCAGACATTCTGTCAAGATGCCCACATGATTCCACATAACTATTAGGGCTTAGACTTCTTGATATGTCTAGTTCTATAGTAGTTCCTTTTCTATATCAAGATAGATACACATTTGTAATTTAATAATATAATGATTGTATCACTACATAGCGGTTCATTGATGTTTATTCACCGCTGTGCTTTGATGATTTTTCTTCATAAATCATAAATTTAAGATATCTAATACGAAATTATGGTATGAAATTTTTTAGGCATTGTGTAATTGCCAGAATTGTATTATACTTTGATGACACCTTCCTGGAAAAATTTACTTGTAGAGAAATAATTTCTCTCAGTTTATGAGATACATTCTCACCAGTCGCTCCATAAGTCGACTTAGCCTCATATTAGGCGTTATATTTATTCCTGATATTTTCATCTGCGCATTATTCATGCGTTGTGAGCCTATTGTACGTTGCTCCTAGATGTATTTCAAAAAAAAAAATGTTTCATTTTTTTTCCCGGGAGGTGTGGTAAGACTGTTACGTGCAGTCTTTGATATCTTGCAATATTATACATTTGTATGCTTGTTATGTTCGCAAATATTTTGTAAACAAAATAGATACTTTTTGGTGCTAAGGGAAAAGTCATTATTGAGTTACTTCCCTTGAAAGGAGTTTCAGATCGAACTCCGCGGATGAATCCAGTTTTACTGCGATTTATTCTTTGTTTGGGTAGAAATAGATTGTTCTTGCTTCAGTATATCTATGGCCTGAATTTATGTGTATTGTTTGTCTAGGTAGGACGAGTCTGTCTTATATCTGTATATCTTTACATATCTAAGTCGAACTATATGTTCTTTGTCGCTAGAAAGGTCAAAGGGCTGTTCGGCGGATGTGTCGCTAGGGAGTTGTGATTTGGCTTCGCCCTGATGGGCGCTGTTGTGTTTCTGTATCGGCTTGTCGCCGGGAAAAGTGATCTCAATATTTATGGGGAAAGTGATAGTCGTTTAGACCTATCGTGTATGCTTTACCCCAGTGTTTATTCTTATTGCCAAGGAATGGCAGAATCATGTTTCTGATAATAAGGTAAAGAAAGCACTTCTTATGAACTCTTGCTAAGCCATCGTTTTTCGATAAGCAGACGCATTGTACGTCTGAGAGAATATTTAACCAGATAAAGATGACATTCATTCCTAGCAGCACTATATTGTATGATGAAGTCAATTGTATCAATGATAGAATCTACAAAGCCATAAGGACATTTAATGAATGACCAGCTTTGATACAGCTGCCTAGTTTGTATCAAAAAGAAAGTGAGTGACAGCTCACGAGAGAAGCCATCTTGTATCCAAATATTTTGTGACTTTCAAGAAGAGAAAAGGGATGCCCCGTACTATCGCTTGATGAGTCCAGAGATCACTGCTACTGTATGAGAACCCATTTCTAGTGGTTCAATCTTATTATATGAAAATATGTGCTGAACTTTACTTTAAAGGAATCTTCGCTAGACGAGGTTAGGTCTAGGAGTCATCTTGAATATTGTTTATAAACTGATGTGCTCTGTCAGTGAAGTCAGATGATATATATATGGGCAATACGGAGTGCTTATCTACTGACACTCCATTGTGCTATTAGTCAACATGAGTGCCCATGTATCATTGCAAGACCATTTATCCACTGTACCATGATGTATTATGCCAACCTGTCATTTGTCACTGTATCCGTGCTGTCGAGTGTGTACGTCCAATTAAACTGTAGCAAAGGTACACAAACGTTGGTGTCGATGACTTCCAGCCATACATGAGTGAAAGAAAAAGACCATTTGTCAACACCACGAACTCTTCTTATCATTCGCATATTATACTCTCACTCTATGTCTACACACCACTGCGTAGGTCGAGTTGACATTCCATACTCAAACCACGAGCAACACTCTGACGAGTCTTTAACACTGGAGCTTCCAAACATCCTCTTAACACCGTGGTCCTGTACACAGTTGATGTCAGCAGGAAAAATAAATAGATAACAACAACCCAATACATCTATTTAACACAGTATTTAACAACTATCATACGTTAGTGCCCATGCCACATATTCCAAAGACTACCATAAGGCTCGAATGCCACACACAGACTCCGCGTAACTAAGTCTAATGCGTCATACATCGCCCCACGCGAACTATTTCATTTTATTTAGTAGGAGTGTTACATGGTGCAACCATCCGAATCAAGTTCAAACCAAAATGCTCGCTGACCATGCAACAATCCTCAACAGTTGTCTGTGGGTAATATCCACAGTGACTGGGTGTAAAGGGTTATCCCCGATTGCTTAAACGAGCGGATGGTAATTACTGCGGGGCAGCCGAATTATAATCCAAAGTCAGGTTCTGGTACCTGACTAGATATCCCATAGTAGCGTTTAGGCCCGCAGAAAGAGAATACAGCTTATTTCTTGACCAGCTTCTGGAAATAAAATGGACAGACACAAAAATACTTACATCGCTACGCAAACCAAGGACACTCAACAATAAACCTTTACCACCACAATTGACAACACCATTTCTTCTCTTCATTGCACAACAGTACACCACCCAAACAATACTCCTTGCTCCCTCACTTTGACACAAATTTACACCCGTGCGCGTATTCAGCCAAGCGTGACGGCTTCGGCCGACGCGCGTTGGTATTTCGTACACAGGCGATAAAAGAGCGCTCCGTGTTGGTCATACAAACACAGAAACCAAGTACTAGCAAACGCTAAATGAATGTGGAATTAAATTGTCCAAACACAAAAACAAATTAATAGCAAACGCTAAATGAAAAATTAAATTATACACTTATAAAAGATAACATCGGTCACATAATATATATATATATATATATATATATATATATATATATATATATATATATATATATATATATATATATATATATATATATATATATATATATATATATATAAAATAAGCTAACACCCCAAATAAATCTAAGAGAATTATATCGATCTTACCAGCTCAAGGAATAAATCTCCGTACAGTATTAAATGACAGCAGCTTTCAACTTGAAGTATTCAGTTACTAGTAGCGAGAATCCGAGAAGCATGACTGGCGAAGAGAAACAGACTCAGTGCTTTAAATAAGAAGACAGATGCCACGTGGCCTGCACGTGTATACAAGAGACCACTGCTTCAGACGTAAGACCTTCGTTCAGAGGGTCTGATAGTCTCCATTTCTTCCTGTGCTGTCTTCAGTTTGAATTTCGCTCACTACCCTCCCGCCCCTTTTTTTCTAGTTTATCCGCTTTCTCGTTTCCATATATCTTGCAGTTGGCAAGGAGTCAACCATACTCCACTTTATTTAATGTATAGCTGGTTCCCACTAATGCACCTAAAAGGCCGTCTAATTCGTTGTTTTTCTGTAAGAGAGGCTGAGTGGTTAGTCTGCTTGCTTTTCAGGGCAAAGTTACCAGGTTTTCGAAACAATTAACGTCACAATCCAGTCTACCGAGATGTAAATGGGTACTTGATTCTACTCTTGAATTAATGGAACGCAAAAGCAGAAGGGAAGCAAACTGGTTACCCCATCTCAGAAAACTGAGACTTGGTATAGAGAAATCTATAACACTTCACTACCCTACTGCAGTATCTGCTATGGGACTACCTTAGTGGTGTCATTTTATTTATGTATTTATTTATTATTGTTATTTTTAACTGCCGGTTCTGTCAGATATACGCACTCAAGTATTCCTATTTGCACAATAAACAATAAAATAATAGAAAAATTACATCATTAAAACAATAATGAAAGGTGTATTAAATAACAAATAACAGCATTGTTATTGTTGATCAGAATCGACCTCACTGCACTCCGGGCAAACCCATAGGTGCTTAGTTTCCCTAAGCAAATGTTAAAGAGTATGAATTCTAATTAAACTTGTAGCACGCTGGTTGTACATACGACGGATGCATCCTCTCTCACGTCCATTTCTGCTAGTCCCACGTTTGATGCCAAACTCCAACAGTCTCAGCTTTGTTGATTAATCCATTGCAGTGTCATTATCTAGCATGCGATCATTACTTGCCCTTAGTATCTCTGCCATATCCATGTCCAGTGTCCCCACTATTGGTGTTCTCGAGTCCAGTTTGTCAGCTCTCTCATTGCCACGTACCCCTGCATAACCAGGACAGTAGATTCACACCAGTTCTTGAAGACTTGAGGATTCTATTGATGTTTTCCATTCATGTGCCGCGGCCATCCATTCTGAACTTTCCTAAGCATGGCTTGAGAGTCTGACAATATAACTGCTCTGGTTGGTGGCGTTTCAGATAGCCACCTCAGTGCTGCAGTAACTGCCTCTACCTCGATTCTCATGCTGGAGGTTGTTGTAATATAGGCTCAACTCTGTTCAGCAACGACCTTGCCCTTTATTCTCACAGAGAAGCCCCATCCTGATTTCTCACCACGCACTACAGATCCGTCAGTATACACAATGTCGTCGTCCTCTCCAGCATGATCACTTATCAGCTGATTAATCTCCAGCTCTGCTTTTCCATTGCCTCCAGATCTGCACTCTCTGCCAAGGCTAATGATGACCTGCTGGTAGTTTATCCAATTCTCCCCTGACTTACTCTACTCTTCCCCTTCAGATATATTTTCAACCCTGTCACCTGATCAATCGTAGCCTCTGCCTGTGCCATCCATGACATCACCCTCTTTATTCTTGCTCATTTTATGTCAGCTACGTTCTCATGTAGGGAGTGTCTTTTGTCGGTGGTTACCCGCATATAGGCTTTTGTCTGGGCCATCGCTGTCGCGAGAAGTTCCTTAATTTATGAAGAATAAGACAACAAGGTGTATCAGGTGATACTAGGATAGTTGCCAGAGAAGAGTCTGGTCTTATAAGAAATACCCCATTCTCAGAAAAGAGCAATGGTGAATAGAGTTCATAGGTATAAAGTCAGGCTGTAAAGAATTTCTGGCCGAGATAGTTATATTCAGTACCAGACTTCTATGGTGCCACTCTCAGAATTATACCTATGGGCTGTTATAGTATCTAGGGGAATTAATTAAATTCAAAGTAAAAGGAATTCAAAGCTGGCATAAAGTAATCAAAACAGTGCACTACCATTTCTTAATTTTATTTTACGGTCAGTTTAGTTTTGTTTGTGTAAACACAAACCCTAAAAATAAAAACACACTGATGATGTTGCATGTATCTACACCAAATAAAAGTCAATCACTAAAAATAAAGTCTTTTCCTTGTTGCTAAGGCTCCCTTGTTATGAAAATAGTCTTAGTTCAACTAATCCTCTGGAACCAATGTTAATGATGGTACTTGAATTTATCTTCAGTATTAGGGGAGTAGATATTGACAACTGTCACAATGACTTCACTGTTACTGATATCACTTGAATTCACAATATTTCTATGTTATGTAGCTTTTGAAAACTGTCACTCTGACTAAAGTCTATATTGTTTGGTAAATATTGAAAACTGTCACAATAACTTCAATGTTACTGAGATCACTTGAATTCACAATATTTCTATGTTATGTAGCTTTTGAAAACTGTCACTCTGACTAAAGTCTATATTGTTTGGTAAATATTGAAAACTATCACAATAACTTTAATGTTACTGAGATCACTTGAATTCACAATATTTCTATGTTATGTAGCTTTTGAAAACTGTCACTGACTAGGCTAAAGTCTATGTTGTTTCCTGACTAATTTAATCATTACTGTTTTCATCACTACAAAGCTAAACAGGGTGTGGTACGCCAATGCTCTGCGAGTCAGTCTTGTCTAATTTGACTTAACTTCTTCGCTTCCGCCTTTTTTTTTTGAAGCAGGAATATAAGATGGAGAAACCCAACACTGAGGGTCCCCACTCTTCCAACTGATGTAGGTACGGGGTGCTTGTTCAAATCATACACTGCTAGGTACAACACCTATGTTCTTCTCTGCTAACAAGATGAGTGACAGGATACCTCTGACCTGAAATGTAATAGGTCTTACATAGCATCTGGCTCTAAAATCCTCATACCCAGATAGTAGATTAGTGAGGCAGTTCAGAATAAGTGATGGTAACACAGGAAAGGTAGACTCAGTCAGTGACAAATAGGTTTATGCAATAATATAACACAACATTACAACACACAGGAAAGGTAGACTCAGTCAGTGACAAATAGGTTTATGCAATAATATAACACATTACAACCCACACTTTCCCAATATGTCCATGATTGACATCATTAAAACTGCATAGGCCTTACGGTGAGTGTTGAGTGTATAGGCCTACTCAAACAATACATTAAATTTACAATCTTTCCTCTTTTACTATTTCCTGATAGTATTGTCCAGTCCAGCAAACATTAAATTTACAATCTTTCCTCTTTTACTATTTCCTGATAGTATTGTCCAGTCCAGCAATCAGAAAAGGCTTTAAAAGCTTCTGAAACTACCAACCCTCATTCCGTCCGGCCTTAGTTTTAATGTCGAACATAATTTATACAGCCCAATGGGCTGATCACCCGTTGGCTTGTCACACCGATTACGGAAACAACGGCAGATGGATCTAATTGTTGTTGCCCTAAAGACGCCGCTAGGCGTGATGGGAAACTACAACAGAGAAAATCAATCTGCTGTTGCCCTTAAGACGCCACAAGGCGTGATGGCCTCTGACTGCTTGGTCGGTCTTTGGCTAAGGACGGAAGAAGAAGAAGATAATTTATACAGCACAAAGCAGCTTTCCTTCTACAAATCACACAATGAGATTTACACACACAATCACTTCCATTAATCACTAGTAATTAATATTATACATATTATGACTTAATTCTCTTACCCACAATCTCAGAATCAACAGGCTTTTAATAAACCCATGCAGTCTGCTTCACTGGCAAATGGCGAAGGAACTGTGGTAGAATTTGATTTCTGTCCTCTGACGAAATTGTTTCTGGCGGTTCAAGAGAAATCTCCCAGATTTGTTTCCCCTTTTTATTACAGATAGCGGGCGAACGGAAGACAAGTGATTCCATTGGCTGGCTGTAAAACCACCACTTTCTGCCCGATCTGTCGATCTTACAAAACTTCGATAATTTATTCTTCCGGTGTTTCCCATCCGATTCCTTCCATCCAGGTCTTGTTTAAACCGACCAATTGGGCGCTACCATTTTAACAAGCTATCCTTTTTCTGCCTCCCTTGTAGCATTTGCAATCACAGTTGAAACCGGGGAAAACAACCTTCGCTCTAAGTTTTTACTGCATGTAATCACTCGTAACTCCTGTATCCAGGCTTCTACAACTTAAATCCATGTATCAAATGAAAGTTTATGATCCCTATTATCTCACTGTGCTCACTGTTCCGAGGGACATACCTTATCCTTTGACCTGAAGTCACAAATACATATTACCGTTTGCACAAATTCCATCTAGCAATCCTGCAGCCTAAAGTTCCGGCTACGGGTTTTAGCTCGTGCAGCGATTGGTCGAAACATTTGTTGACATATTTTGATATAGGTAGGCAAGGTAGGCTCTCGTTAATTGCCATTAGATATTGGTTCAGGACTACGCTACAATCGCATATCTGGATCAACTTGACAGCAATCCGAGCATGTATCTCATTGTCACAATGGGGGTATCACGCGTACAGCCCAAAACTAGTCGCATCCCTTCATTTTGAATGTGTTCCAGTCGTTCACATTGTAACACTGATAGCGTGAGTATTCCTAGCACATACTCGATTACTGAAATCACGAGCTGATGATACAGGAGAAACAGTAGTCTCTGTTCCAAGCGCGCAGCAGCCATTGTTTTTAAGGCTGCCGGTCCTTGCATGCACTTCTGTATGATCAGATCAACGCTTACGGCGTTGCTATATGCAACGCGCCGTGCCCGCGCAACGGTCAGAACGTTGTTTTTAGTTTATCACGAATAAACCCTAAAAATCATTCGTTTAATGCAGCTTATATTTTAAAACTCGTAGAATGACTTCCGCTACTATTTAAACAACTAATTTTAGTGTAGTTAAGCAGCACGTGTGCTTGTTTTGATGTTATTATCACAATTTGTTTAACGATTCGCGTGTTTGCGTGTTTCGTTTTTATTGTTACATAAATATGTCACGCTTTATATTTACATTTTCTGTCTCCTAAGCGAATAATTGTGTCAAACTACTTAGAAACATTGCTGACATTGATGATGATTGTTTTGTAGTCACAGTTTGTTGTCAAAAAACGGAATCGGTACAGAAAAGCTAGACACATTAGATTTAGTTGATGAGTGGTCGTAGTCCGTTTAGAATTCCTAAAAACAAAACAAAAAAATAATTACGGCACAGGGCGGAAAATAATTATGGAGTCAAAGAGTTAATGTCACAACAACGACACCAAAGTACGGACCTCTTTGTAGAGGGTATACTTATTGCAAACCAAAGGGACTTTTATATTTGGACATGCGCCAGGTATCTTTAGATTTAGATTTAGTTGATGAGTTGTCGTAGTCCTATTCTGGCCGATCGAAAAGCAACAAAACTAGACCTCACCAGAACGAGGCCAAATTAAACCAATTTTTTTTTTTTTTTAATATGTTAGAGGTTTGTGAGATGGAATTGGGCAAGTATTGTCAATGGTAATAAATTGTTTGTTTGTAACTCTTCAGTATTTTCATTATATTTTCAGGACGATGCCCCCTTTATAATAAGTAAAATAAATAAAGTCCTTAGTGATTTAAAAACAACAAAACCGTTATTTATAATTACTTACAATTATTCGAACTCGATTAATCTTCGATTAAAGAAATTCATTTAATCGATTAAGATTTGTTTAATCAACCCCAGCCCTAATAATAACATTTTTTTTTCAAATTCCCCGATCGTTGAGAAATTAGAGAGGCTACAAGGTTAGTTGACGATGTGAATACTCACCCTCTCCTCTTGTGGTTAAGGTTTGTGTGTGCGTTTTCGCGTTTAACGGTGTTTCTTTTGTTGTTTTTTTTTTGGGGGGGGGGGGGGGGAGAGGTTATGGTTAGGTCTATGTCTGCATTTTTGTTTTAGAACAAGTCTGCCATCGTTTTGACACATAATTTTGTTGCAGTTAGCGCACTAACCTTGAATCAAAATCCGACGCTTTTTCGAGCTTTCACTTTTCGAAACAAAAAAAACCCCTCTAAGCCGAGGACTGTTCGCGCGCTGTCAAGCAGAAATAGGGTGTGGTGTGTTAGGGGCGGATTTTGGTTAGGCTAGTGTTAATAGTGAGTAGTGAGTATTTTACAGTGTGTCGAAAAGATACTGTTACGTGTGCGGTATCGATAGCGTTCGGGCAAAATGGCTGACTTTGTTTCACTATTCTTCCACTTTACCCAAATAATATTGGAAATATTAAAAACACAACCAAAAAATATTTACAACAGATATCAAAGAATTGCATTACTGTATACACAGATGCATGGGACAGTGTATCCGATGAGTGTCGTGTTTTCACTACAGTGATTTTTGCAAACTTTAGTAGATCCTGAGATACAGAACTTTAAAGTTAGTAGGGCCGATCTAAAAATAGTAACACGTTTCAATATTTTACATTACTTGTAATAAATCAAAATGTTTATAAGATATCAGAAAGCTATGGCTTTTGATGAATGCTGGAGGGAAGGTACTTTCTCTCAATGAAGAAGATAGGAGTTACAGGAAAAATATTTAGATACTTAAAGAATTTCCTACAAGATAAACATACATGCCACACCTCGGAGATGAAAAACCTGTACAAAGACCCGCAAAATCTATACAAAGACTGAAAAAAAAAAACATATCAAAAAAGTTCATTCGTGTAAAAATATTTTCAATTACAGTGGGCTGCATTATAAATGAGGCACGGGGAGTTCGCCTTTTGAAGCAGGTCTTCACTTATTTTAAAACCCAAACAATAAATGTCTGAGTTTATTTTACACTGTAAAAATAATGTGATGGTGTCATCATTTAGTCTATTTCTGTGTTTAATTATCACTAACGGATTGGGAAATCCTGTGTTCAATAGGACCTTATAAAAGAACTCTGAGACACAGTAATAAAGGGAATGGGTTAGAAAACCTGTACAGAAATTATGTACAGGGTGTACACGTCTGAAAACGCAAACACCTTGTACAGATTATGGGTAAACCATAGCATGTGGCATGTATATATAAATATTTCACAGTAGCCTACAAATAAACAATGAGAGGTCATGTTCTTTAAAACTTTTCATTAGAGGCAAAATTGATTATGGAAGCATAGTATATGACTCTGCACCACACAGTTACAAAGCTAAATTAAACAGAATTCAGCACCAAGTATTATATACGACAACAGATGCATTCAGATCAACATCAATGGGAGCTCTGGAGGTGGCTTTAGGAATCCAACCTTTGTAACTACAGAGAAATAAACTAAGATTAAAATTATATGATCAGAATTATGTTAGGCAAAATCATCCAGCATTTGTCAGGTAACAGCTCGAATACTATCACTAACCAAGAACTACTTACTAGGAGTAACCAAGAGGACATGCACACCATCATAGATGCTGGAGTTGGGTTGGCCACGTCCTCAGAAAAGACCCTGATGCCATCACAAGAACAGCTATGCTATGGACTCCTGAAGGAAAGCGAAAGAGAGGCCGGCCAAAAACAACTTGGCAGAGAACTGTGGAGGCCGAGATGCAAAGAATGAACCAGAGCTGGGGCACTTTAAGAAGGATGGCCGCCGACCAAACAAAGTGGAAGCAGTTTGTTGCTGCCCTACAAGACGCCACCAGGCTGTCATCAGCGGCTAAGGATCAAATAAGAAAGGTTACAGCTCAGATCAGGTTCATGAGTATTGGTATACAACCAACAGGGTGAAAATACATGATGGAACTAGTACTCTCAGTTGCTCTAACTACATCAGTTATAATAATAATAGCCCCTTCAGTCATAACTATGGGAATGCGCCCCTGAGGTGACAGCCCTCAGCTGCTTATTTTCCAGGTGTTCTTTTCGACGTTTTCTCCTCTCTTCTGCTTGTTTTGTGAGCTTCTTTCCGCCCCATCTGAGGTAGAGCGCAGATAGCATCGCCACTTGGTGTGATCAGCAGCTTCATCCTCCCCACGTTGTCAGCATTCAAAGCACTTCTCAATTTGAGGATTCACCTCGGGAATACATGTTCCCTCTGAGAAGGAAACCAAATATAAGCCTGGAAGGCCTGTCACATGAATTAAATACTCCTGGTAAACATAATGAAAAATTGCAAAGCCATATGCCAACTGCAAACAAAACTTGAAATCACCAAGCAATACCTTTGTGTGCAAAATATATTTAAATCAATCTTTTAAAAAAAAAAAAAGGAATAGACTAATATTACAAGAACGAAGTGAAAATCCCCAGCAATAAGATACTTCTTCGACAACAACTGGGAATGGGTTATTTTAGAATACAAGAACTTTACTGTGCAAAGTGACTACAAGAAAATAATATAGAGTTTTTCCTACTTAAATGTAAGAAGTATGAACAACAAAGAATACCAGTATTAGATTATTTACAGACATGCAATTAAACCATAACTGTAAAACAGGTGTTGAGAATCAACAGACTAAGAGAACTACACAGTAATAGTAAAACAGTATGTAACAAGAACAAAAGTTAATGTATAAGGATATAGTGGGAGATTGACAGTACATATGATGTCATACAGTGAATGGGGAGGGTCAAAATTTTGTGATGAAATTTGATGATAGAGGAAGGGGGTTACAGAAATGTGACATCATACTGAAAAATACAAATGAGGATTCCTTTCATAAAAGATGGAGGAACAAAATAGATTTTGTAACCTTCATCATCATAGTCAACTTTAATCTGCAATTGTTAACAACGTCCTCATGGACAGCTTATGTTAATATTGAAATCTCAACTTTTAATATAATTTAATACACACCTTTCCATTAAACGATGTTAATCTGGAAGCAAATGGATTTCTAGTTCATTCAGTGGAGGAGCATTAGGATAGTGCCATGGGATAATGAAAGCGGAAAGAAATAATTCATTGGCAGTGGCTGCAGTTTTGAAACCCTTGATCTTGTGGGGATTTGCTCACAAGTTTAACATTATTTGATTATAAACTTTAACGTAAGTAAGAATTGAAGGTATTGATGTGTTTATTTTATTTTAATTTATTTTTGTATTGTTTGAAACTAAACTAAGCCATAATGAGCAATATTTTAAATAAATTGAACAACATTTAACCAGCAAAGCCAGTCTTTGTCAAATCTTGAACATTATTTTACTTAATAGATTATTATTTTCTCTGCACTAGTTAACTAATTTACATTCAGTTGCATTCTTTCTTTTCAGTATTGCACAAAATTGGAGGAGAGGAAATAGATTTGTGATGTCACATAAGAGGGGAGTCTGGGTTTATGTGACGAAATGTGAGGGGGGTGGTTTAAAATGGAAAAGGTGACCAAGATGGGTGTGGTCGGCTGCTTACTTTATTTATTTATTTTTTTTTTTAAATTAATGAAGATAAACAGAAATCCTGTTCAACCTCTGATGGGTTATAATTAGGATATATATTGTTTTCAATTCCAAATAATATGAACAACTGCCGACATGAGAAAGTGGCATCACATTTGAAAATAGGGATACTCACAATTGTGCTTAGGCCTATACGTTAAATAATAAAATAAAAAACAAACAAACAAAATCAAGAAGAAACTATGAACAAGAATAATATTAAAGTGGAGGGGTGTAAAGGCCTGGTGGTTCTAGTTATATGCTTACTTTACTTTATCAATCAAATTGCTGCAGACACTACTGCTGTGCCCCTTATACTCCATAAGGAGCAAGCCAGCAAAAATAAAATTCTTTTATCTAAAGGCTTTGTGGAATTTCCTCCCACCCACCCCATCCACAAAAGTAATTAAATTAAGAAAAAAACTGAGAACTTGAATTGATTATATTACTATGTTTAATTATCTGTTTAAAAATGTAATGCTCTATTTTTTATTCACACTTTAGGATGTTTGGAAGAGTTCTTTTCCTTGTGCTTCTTTGTCATTTGGCTGATGGTGCTTTCTTGTGCTCAGAAATATGTGAAGAGGGACAGTATTGCGAACGAAATGAATGCAAGCCATGTCCAGAAGGGTAATTAATGAGTGTTGCACATCTTTGATTATTTATTTACACATTTTTTTTCTGCATTTTAAAGTATTTTTAAATTGTATTTAAGTTATGGAACTTTTGAAAGTATGGAATAGATAAGAGCAACACTTCTTAAAAAACTCAGTAAAGATGTACCTTATAATACTGAAGATTTATCATATTTAAATGCAGATATTACAATGGAAGAAGTTGAAAATACAATAAAGGACAAAACAAATACATCAGCAGGGCATGACATCTTGAGCTATGAAGTCTTGAAACACATACCAAAAAGTACCATAGAAATTATAACATCCCTTTTTAACAAAATTTGGAATACAGGAAAAATTCCCAAAACATGGAAAACAGCAGTAATTATTCCAATACTAAAACCAGAAAAAGATGCCCATGATGCCAGTTCATACAGGCCAATTTCTTTAACTTCCCATCTAGGTAAAATATTAGAAACCATAGTAAATAAAAGATTAAAGTTTTATTTGGAATAGAATAATTTATATAATCAAACTCAGGATTTAGGAAGAACAGATGCACTATGGATCAGATAATTAAATTGGAACATGAAGTAAAATCAGGATTTCAAAAGAAAGAAAAAACTGTGGTAGTATTTTTAGATATAGCTAGGGCTTATGATGAATGCTGGAGAGAGGGTGCTCTCTTTAAAATAAAGAAGATAGGAGTAACCAGTAAAATGTATAATTATTTAGAGAATTTTCTGCAAGATAGATATTTCACTGTTCAGGTAAACAATGATAGATCAGAACTGTATGAACAACAAAATGGAATACCCCAAGGATCAGTAATGTCTCCTTCAATTTTTACAATAATGGTAAATGATTTAGGTGAGGAATTCAATGATATAACAAATAAATTGTCACAGTTTGCAGATGATGTTGCTATATGGAGGACTACGAGACATCTGCCAAAATTATATAAGGATCTACAGAAGCAAATAAATAAAGTATGTAAATGGATGACAAAATGGGGTTTTCAGCTGAATTCAAATAAAACATTGGGAATGATCTTCAGTAAAGGTAGGGTTGTAAAAAATAAAATTATAGATATAAATATCCAAGGGCAAAACATTAAAACAGTTCAAACCACTCGATATCTAGGAATGATATTGGACCAACAGCTGAACTGGAATAAACACATAGATAAACTAGTGGAGTCTTGCAGAGGATTGACTAACTTATTAAGATATTTGAAAGGTAATGGATGGGGTGCAAGCACTAAGACAATGCTCACTTTTTATAAATCTTTTATTAGAGGAAAAATAGATTATGGAAGTATAATATATGACTCTGCTGCACACAGTAACAAGATTAAATTAGACAGAATTCAGCATCAGGCTTTATGTACAATAGCAGGTGCAATCAGATCAACATCAATGGGAGCTATAGAGGTGGCTTTAGGAATCATGCCCTTGGAATTACGGAGAAAGGAGTTAAGACTAAATTACATGAACAGAGTTATGTTGGATAAGTCTCACCCAGCACATACAGCTTTTACCAGATGCCAACTAACAACTCAGGCCAAGCCAATGAATACCACTAGATACCCTACAGGATGGAAGTGTATGGAGGAAATTGTCCATCTGGGTACATTAATTACATCAATTAATAACAGTTGTGAATACAAGCCAGTGATTCTGCCCTGGGAGATCAAGAAACCAGACACGGACTACCACCTAGCAGAAATACTTAAGAAAACAAATAATATAGAAAATATTAAAAACGCAGCCAATAAATATATACAACAAATATCAAAAGACAGCATTACTGTGTACACAGATGGATCCAAGGGAGAGGATGGCAAATTGGGGATAGGAATATATATTCCAATATGGAAAATGACAAAAGAATATAGCATCACGGAAAATACATCCATTTTCACTGCAGAGATGGTGGCAATACTAAAAGCACTAGAAATATTCTCTAATAACCCTCCCAAAAAATTAACAGTTTTAACTGACTCTCTTTCAACAATTAAAGCACTTAGAAACTTACGAGAATGTAGTAGACCTGATATAGCAGAGGAGATTTTTCTGGCTACTACATACTTATATTCCAGAGGATGTTTAGTATTAATTGCTTGGATACCTTCACATGTTGGCATAGAAGGAAATGAAAAGGCAGATAAAGAAGCCAAGAAAGGTAGATCTGATAAAAATCTAATAAATGTAGGGATGAGTAAATCAGAAATTAAGAGCTTAATTAAAGATTTAATAACAGATGAATGGAAAGCAGAGTGGGATAAAAATCTGAAAGGAAGACATGCATATAAGATGTTCAAGGCTCCAACAAGAAAATGTCAGATATCTAGGGAATTGAAAATTCCCAGTAATAAGAAACTTCTCAGACTACAGCTGGGAAAAGGCTATTTCAGAATAGAAGAACCTTACTGTGCAGGTTGTCTTCAAGACAATAATATAGAACATTTCTTGTTAAAGTGTAAGAGGTATGACCAAATAAGAATACCAATATTGGATTATTTGCAGGCATCCAACTTACCTATAAATATAGAGGAGGTGTTGAGAATAGACAGACCTAGGGAACTGCATAATATAGTCAAACAATATTTAACACGAACACATGTTAATATATAGTGGCTGGGAATGTGAAGGTCTGATGCTGTTCTTACAATGCATGTGACTTTAAACAGATGAAAGTCAATTAAATATCTGGTAAAGTCTGTTATATAACTAGAACCACCAGGCCTTTACACCCCTCCACTTTAATATTATTCTTGTTCATAGTTTCTTCTTGATTTTGTTTGTTTGTTTGTTTTATTTTTCTATTTAACGTATAGGCCTAAGCACAATTGTGAGTATCCCTATTTTCAAATGTGATGCCACTTTCTCATGTCGGCAGTTGTTCATATTATTTGAAATTGAAAACAATATATATCCTAATTATAACCCATCAGAGGTTGAACGGGATTTCTGTTTATCTTCATTAATTTAAAATTTAAAAAAAAAATTTTAATGCCTAGACACAAAGAAATTTACATTCACAGATAGATGCACCCTAAAGTCTTATGGCTGTTCAGTAGGAACGGTAAACTAATATGTTAGTGCCTTATATCAGTCCTAATTTACTTTTAACTTTTCACAGTGCCATAAGACATCTTTGGAAGGAGTAGTTTTTATTCTTGTTCAAGATGTTTTACTTTGATCAGACTCATATTTTGTTTCGTCATGATTTTCTAACATTGTTCATCACCCTCTCTGTATCCCTTTACCTTGAAGCCAAATATCCGTTTGTTGTGGGGTTGTGCTGGCAGCTGATTTGGTTACATTCTGACCACTTTATTTTCAATCTTACATTGTAATGCTAATGCAGTGGTGATGTTCCACCAGTGTCCTGATTTATTTGTTTTTCCATTAGTCTTTATAGGGTTATTAAGATCATTTGTCAGGCATCTGTTTTGCTTGTTAAGATCTTCGTTTCTTAAGTTCAGGAAATCATAATGTTTGACTTTGACAGCAAATAATTGGCTAGTTACCAGCTGTTGCTTTGTCTCCATAGAGATGTCTGGGTGTGTGAGCAGTGTAAGTAATTGGTGATCCATCGCTTTAGCCTTTGAACATCATATTTTTATATCTCTGTCCATTCTAGTATTATGTAGTATTACTACCACCCATCGTGAACATGCATGTCTTAGCCCAAGTGCATAGTATTTGGTTTCAGAGCAAGGGGATGCTTCAGAGGAATATTGAATGACATTGTTGAAGAAATAATGAAGAAAAAAATTTAGAATGACACTCTTTTAATTGTTTGATCAAGATATTATTGACATGGATGTTGTGAATGCTTAGATTTCTAGTGACCTTCATTGCTTCTACTTTAGACTTCTTCATCCTTTTTTTTTTTTTTTGTTCCTTATGAAAGGTATGGCTGCAAGTACTGCTCATCACTGGTTTCTATTTTGGGTAATTTTTTTCAGCTCTGTCATGAGGTCCAGAGTACCTCCTCTTCAAGTTCTCCTTAGCCTCCTTCTGGATTTTTTCTTACCCTGTGGGTTCCATTCAAGATCATGTCTGGTTAATCAGTTGAGTTGTCTCCTGAGGGTGTGTCCTGTCCATCCTCACTTTCTGCTTTTAATCTTTAGCTGTACTGGTTGTTGTCTTGTTCTGTTTCACGGGTCTGTATTTTTTTTTTTTTTTTTTACTTCTGACCATTAAAATGGAGAATGCAATGGAGGCATCTATTGAAGATTGTCTAGAGTGTAAATGTGATATTCATGGAGGCATGCCACATTTCTGAGCCATGAAGTTGGACAGATTTTGTATTTGTATTGAACAGTGTAATTTTACTTTCTTAGGAAGGAGCTGCAGAGTGCCATACTGGTTTGAGAGAGATGCAGGCAACTCTGGCTTTTTCACCTTTGATGTGTAGCCTTGGTTTTGCTGCTTCTGGTGTTAGTCTGTTGTTTCTCTTCGCTTGCTAGTTTGTTGTTCCTCTTCACTACTGATGGTCTGTCCTGTGTTATCTTGTGCAGGTGTATTGTGGTTTTGCTGCATTTTTTATAGTGCTCTTTTGTTATTCTATGATGTTTTCAAGCATCTGTTTATTCACAGCCTTCTGTTGCCTCCAGCACATTTTCAGTGTGGTTTCTTTTATCCTATCTAACCCTTTATTTTTCTCTTCCTTATTATAAAACAGTTATGCCTTATGCTCTTGTTCTCAAATTGTTGGTTTCTGTTTCAAGGTGTCCTTCCTGTGTAAGGTTGAATGTATTCTATCTAAGCTATTCTTTAAGTTGTTATTGTTATTTCTGATCAGAATTGATCTCATTGCACTCCGGGCAATTCCTTTTATTATTCCTTTTATGAACATCATTTTGTTATTCCTTTTATGAACATCCTTGTACACATTTCATAATGTTTCCTGAAGTTTGTAACAATGATTGTTGATAGTTTATCCCACAGACTTTCCTGAGATTTCAGATTTTTTTTCTTTATAAATTCAGGTTTGAACCAAACCCTTTTGTCTTTTTGTAAGATTTTATTTTTTTGTTCATATGATTAGTTCTTCCTATTATGTCTGAAAACTTTATTTTATTTTTTTAATCTGTCAGAGAAGGTTTTGATATGATCCTCCATCAGCTACTTGTTTTTACCCTCACATCCTGTAGGTAACATCTCCATTTTCTATCTAAGACTTGATAGTTTGGTTTGCTATGGTTCTATCTGGTGAGCTTCATTGGTGTCACTTAAAATTCTGGCTTTTAAAGTTGTTCCTCTGAGGATCAAGATTGTTACAGTCACTCAAGCTGACAAAGAGTTCCCAATTTAATTTCTGTTTCCTATGCCATTCCTCCCAACAAAATCAAATTGTGCATTGCTTAAATGAGGTTCCTTCATGGGGGTTATTAAGTATATTGGCATACGTTATTCCTACATAATGCAAGAGTAAGATGTCTGTGGGTGATTAACAATCTCTTTTTCTGTTAAAAAAAAATTTTTTAAACTTTTTTTTTCAAATTCATGTTCATACCATTATGTCCTTGGCATTCTTTTGGAACGTTTCTTTCTGTTTATGCGGTATTACAATCTCTTTAACCATTTAGCATTCAGTCAGTATCTGACATTAATGGTTTATCTTAAGCTGTCAGATGCTAAGCATATCATTTCAAGTGCTACTAAGTAAACACTTTGAGATGGCATGCCCACATGTATGCACAATGTGACATACAAATGGGCATGTAACTGGGTAAATGAAAGAAGGTATGGCTAATGTGTACATTGTCAAACAGATAAGTAGATGTATCTAAATGTACAAATTCTTAATGAATCAATGACATAACTTAGTAAACCAGTGACAAAACACATTCTGTTCTGGTTTCTTCATCTTATTCCATCACTGAACCCCTGTACCCATAATAGCCGTCTTACCTTTCCCACACAAAAGACAAAACCTTACATTTAAACACTCATTAGCCACTAACATGTCACTGTTTCACCTTCAGTAAGAATGAACACACTGCTGTCCATCTGAATACACTACTGCATTGACCACACTATGGTGCATTGCCTGTTTTTGTCTTTGCAGCACCAATATCTGTCTTTGCTTTACAGTTTTTAAAAAATCTGTAATACTGCATAGGTAAGACAGATTCTGGTGGAGATTCTGTGGCACTTGATTCAAGGGACATAATCAGATTGCATATAACAAAATAATAATAGTGTAAAGGGACTCTCATGTGGACTGGAGCATAATAAAAAAAATCGCTGTTCTCAGACAGGCATAACTCTCCACATGTAAGCCTACTTGCCGTTGGTTGGAGAGCTTGAGTGCCCCAATGATCCCGGGAGCCATGCCGGCGGGAATTTTACTCCTGGCAGGGTCACCCAAGCCGGACAGGTCCTTGGTGAGGGGCCAGACTAAATGGGCTGAGGAGTGGGTGGAACCCTATAGGTGTAGATGCAGAACCCACCGGCGAGTGGTACATGCTCTGGTCTGCACCAATCCACCCCCACTTCATGGGATAAATGCTTTCTTGCCTCATTCTTCACTGTTTGTCGTCTATCGGGAGTAGTTTGGGACCCCTTACAGTGTAGGCGCAGTACCCACTGGCGAGTAGACCATGCTCTGGCCAGCATCAATCCAAACCCCAGGCATGGGTTAAATCCCGGGTAGATGAAGCTTGTAAGCCTTGGAAGGCAGTTCATCTAGGAGAAGGAAAACTCTGATTTTAAACCACCTGCTGCCTTGCAGGTAGGCTGGGAACAGCCAAGGGCTAAGGAACGCAACCCTACAGAAATGCCTGTTGAAATCGGATGCACTGGGCTACATGCTCAACGAAACAGTGCAACGTACTTCGCCTAATGAAGATGTCACGAATACAATTTATGCATTGTGGTGCTCGCCCCATGGAGTCCCGCCAGGCGGCGAGAGTGCCAGACCCCCCGCCTCGAAGGGGTCCAACCAATACTACTGGCGGTCACCTTCCCCTGTATTGTGGAGTCAAGGTACAGAGGGAAAGGGCAAAAGCTATTGACCAAACACCAAGAACACTCAACATTCTACAGTGGAATGCAGAAGGATTCTCAACAAAAAAGTCCCCCTAAAAAACCGCCTTTATGAGGATCAAATAAATGGGACTTGCATCTCAACAGCAACCACAGATTCTCAATGAGAGGATACCAGGCTTTCCGACTCAATCGAGAAGGACACAAAGGAGTGTGCTATTACTTACCCGAAACTCAATACCTAGTAGCGTGGTATCCGCGAACTTCAACGACCAGTCAGAAATTTTAGGGGTTGACATAAAAATAAAGGACACGAACATGCATATCTACAATTTGTATGGCCCACCGAGCAAATTCCTATTACTTGCAAGTATAAAAATAAAGAGCTCAAACTGCATAGTGGTCGGAGACTTCAACAGCCACTCGGAAAGATGGGGATATCCGGATACAGACAGTAGAGGAGAGGAAGTGGAGGACTGGGAGATACACAAACCTTCACCTTATCAACAGGCCAGATGATAAACCCAGTTTCTACTCTAGAAGATGGCACACCACTTCCACTCCAGACCTAGCTTTTGCCACAGGGGACATCCTTCACAAAATTGGCCGACAGGTACTTGGCCAGCTAGCTGGCAGCGACCACAGACAATAAAGCTAGTGGTTAATATGGACTATGTTCCCCATGAAGTGAAACCATTGCCCCGATGGAATTACAAAAGAGCTGACTGGGACAGTTTTGCAGTGCTGACTGACAGCCTTTGCGAGACCATCAACACACGAAACAACAGCATGAAAAATATGGTTGAAAGCTTTAATAGAGCAGCTATTGAGACTATTCCAAGAAGGGCAAGAAAGAACTATAAACCATACTGGAATGAAGAACTGCAAAAACTTGAAGATGAGGTAACAAACCAGAGACACGGCAGAAACAGGACAAACAACTGAGGCAAACATCTTGCTCAAAGCAACCACTGCAAAGTACAGAAAAACATTAAACCAAACAACAAGAGACTGCTGGAAGCAAACAACAGAAAATCTCTACCTAGATAAAGAAGGGAACAAACTGTGGAAACTAGTTAGAGCTTTGAACAACAAAGAACCTTACACAAATCACATCACAATCAAACAAGGTGAAAATATGCTCTCGGGAAAAAAAAGCTGCAAATGCACTCAAGGAACACTATGCTGGTGCAAACCACATTGATGTCCCTATAGACAGAAGAAAGGCTATCACTGATGAACAAAGGAGTCATGACAACATAAAGCTTGCACCAGAAGAACACATGATGGCAAAGTTAACAATACAAGAAATGGAAGAGGCAATGAGGGCGCTAAAGAAAAAGAAGTCACCTGGAAAAGATGGGATAACCAATTAAATGCTAACAGGCCTAGGAACAAAGGCAAAAAAGAAGCTTCTGATCATCCTAAACTGCAGCTGGAAAAGAGGAATAGTACCACAGGCATGGAAAGACACCATACTGATTCCAATACCTAAGAAAGACAAAGTTCAGACAGAACCAAATGGCTACAGACCTATCAGTCTACTTAGTTGTGTTGGAAAATTGATGGAGCGCATAATAAATACTTGACATTAATGGCATCTAGAGGAAAAACATCTCTTAGTCCCACAGCAAGCAGGATTTAGAAAACACAGATACACTGAAGACCAGATCACTTATATCTCAGAAAATTTAGGACGCTTTCCAAGAAAAAAAGCACACACTGGTGGTTTGGGTGGACTTAGAAAAAGCATTTGACAAAGTGTGGAAAGATGGATTGAAAGTCAAGCTGCAAAGAAGTGAAGTGTATGGGAGAATGTTCAAATATTCAAGCCACTATCTTGAGAGTCCAACTACAAGGACAGACCAGTAGGAAGATGGTATTAGAGCAGGGTGTTCCCCAAGGGAGAGTCCTGTCACTCACGTTGTTCCTCACATATATAAATGACATATCAGAGAATATTCCAAGAAGAACCCACAATGCCTGCTTTGCAGACGACTTAGCCCTGTGGATCTCAGAGGAATATATCACTACGGCAAGCATTCGGATGCAGCAAGCCCTAACATCATTGGAGGAGTGGGCCAAGGCATGGCTAGTAAAGATAAATGAAGGGAAAACATCATTCACAGTGTTTTCTCTCTCAAACAAACCACGGATCTCCAAATTGGTGCTAAATGGGAAAAATCTACATCTGGATGACAACCCAAACTACCTAGGCATTACCTTTGATCGCCGCTTGACTTGGAAAACCCAGATTGAGAAAAACAGGACAAGAGCAAGGCAGAGAATGACAATCATGAAAAAACTTGCTGGCACGGGTTGGGGAGCAGACGAGAGAGTGCTAAAGAAGCTATATACTGGGCGAGTGAGACCAGTCTTAGAATATGGCATTGCAGCATGGTCAACAGCAGCTAAGTCAAACTTTGACAAAATAAACAGAACCCAAAACCAAGCAGTGAGAATCATAACAGGGGGCATGAAGTCAACACCCATAAAAGAGCTGGAAAAGATTACTCACCTCCAGCCTATGGAGGATAGAAGAGATAGCAGAGCCCAGCAACAAGCTGAGAAATTCAGGAGGCTGATAGACCCCAATGCACCAGAGAATTAATGGACTTGGAAGGGGAAGACTGAAGCGAAGCAACTTTGTAGAGACAGTCAAAACAAAGATGAGAGCAGACCCCATAAATGCAATATCAACAGCAACGCCAATATGTACTGCATACAAGCTACCAATTTGGAAACAACAGTGCTTCCCTGAAATGATAGAAAGTGTTCCTGGTATTGAGAGAAAGAACAGCCAAAATGAAACAGAAAGGAGAGTCCTAACCCTAAAACATATAGAGAAACATTACCCAAGCAACACCTGGATCCATGCATACACAGATGGATCAGCAACTAATGCAACAGAAGATAGGGGTGGAGGAGTCTTCCTGAGCATAAGCAATGGCACACACAAATTTTCAAGTAACTTCAGAGCAGAGGCAGAGGCCTTAAAAACTGCATCAGAAATTCTAATGACAGAAGAAAGCTCAGAGAGACCAGTAGCTATCTTCTCAGATGCGCTGTCAGTGATTAAAACGCTGAAAAGTCAAATTAATGCTGAACTGGATGACCTAAGAGTAACACTTCACAGACTATGTCAGCAATACAAAAGAGTCGTGATACTTCTCACTGCAACTTCCTTGGAAATGAAGAGGCTGTCAGATTGGCAAAGGAAGGGGGAAAACTTCCTCAACTTGACACAAATATAACCTATGAGGAGTCCAAGAGTTTTATCAAGCGCAGGTACAGGCACAAGTGGGAAGAAGAGCATCCAGGCCACACAAAAAATGATCCGTATTACCAGCTCAGCAGAAGTGAACAAGTGGTAATCTTCAGACTTCACACAGGTCATAACAGATTGAGATACCATCTATTCAACAAATTAAAGATAGGAACTACTGATGAGTGTGACTGTGGCACCGATAAAAAGACTGCCGAACATCTGCTTCAAAGGTGCCCAACATATGAGGAACAGAGAAAATGCATATGGCCATCACCAGTACCATTCCTGGAGAAAATCTACGGAGATATCAACAGCCTCAGGCTGACCACTGCTTTCTTTGAACTTATTCAAGTTGACATCTGAGGGTGAACAAAGAAGAAGACAGGCATAATCATAGGTTATTTAGGATGGTTGTACATAAAACCAGATATTTATACGGCTTGAGAAAAAAATGATTACATGACCAAGTCTGGATTTTTAAAAGTTTTTGTCTTCTACCTATAGGCGTGATAAGTGATGAAGCAAGTTGAAGAGTATCTACACTGTATGCATGCCTTCTCAGAGTCGACCCATCATATTCACACTCATCTGTTAAGAATGTATACATCATAGGCATTCCATTTCACACTCATCCATTCACATTTTTTTGTGAAGAATGTATACATCGTAGGCATGCCATCTCACAGACATCCAGTCACATGTTTACTCCTATTAAGAGCTTACATTATAGACATGCCATATCTCAGTTACCAAATCACATTCACATCTGTTAAGAGTGTACACATCATAGGTATGCCATCTCACAGCCATCCAGTCACATGCCCGCTCATCTGTTAAGAGTGTACACAGTGTAAGCATGCCTTTTTTCATTTGCGCAGTTACATGAGCATTTATCTGTCAAAGTGTGCTTCTACATAGGCATGCTATCTGACAGTCACCCATCCACATAAGCAGTTGTCTGAGTGTTTACAGTGTAGACATTTCTTACAATCCCCTGGTCACATATTTACACAAATGTTAGAGTATGTACACTTTAGGCAAGCCTTCTGACAGTTGATCATTTATCTCTTCATTATGTCAGCCAACCTTCTGACAGTTGATCATTTATCTCTTCATTATGTCAGCCAACCTTCTGACAGTTGATCATTTATCTCTTCATTATGTCAGCCAACCTTCTAACAGTTGATCATTTATCTCTTCATTATGTCAGCCAACCTTCTGACAGTTGATCATTTATCTCTTCATTATGTCAGCCAACCTTCTGACAGTTGATCATTTATCTCTTCATTATGTCAGCCAACCTTCTAACAGTTGATCATTTATCTCTTCATTATGTCAGCCAACCTTCTGACAGTTGATCATTTATCTCTTCATTATGTCAGCCAACCTTCTGACAGTTGATCATTTATCTCTTCATTATGTCAGCCAACCTTCTGACAGTTGATCATTTATCTCTTCATTATGTCAGCCAACCTTCTAACAGTTGATCATTTATCTCTTCATTATGTCAGCCAACCTTCTGACAGTTGATCATTTATCTCTTCATTATGTCAGCCAACTTTCTTTATCTTTTTCACTCTTTATGGAGCATGGGACCATAACTACAACAGCCTCCATGCTGGAAGCCTGCACCAAAGCACTTAAGTACTCTTGTAGAGGTGGTTTTTATAGCAGCTATTTTTATATGATGGCATTGCTAAATCAGTGCCCATTTTTCAAGTTTTAACACCTATTGTCCAACTTTACTTTGAACAGGAGCTACCAGGCAGAGCCTATTCACTGGAAGACCAGTTGCATTCAGTGGACATCTAAACCACCTGAATCTAACTATGTTATAGCAAGGAATGGATCTTCCATATCTGACATTGTGTGGGAGTGCCGGGATGGTTATTATGTTCACAGTGAGGTCAAGTGTATGAAAAAAGTAGTTACTTTGTTAGATACCAGCACAACCATAAGTACTACAAGTAGAACCTCGACAGTGACAACCACTACAATAGCTTCTGATAATAACATAAACACAATATCTATCAGTATTGTTGTACTTGTTATAATATTTGCAGTGGTAATAGGTATCATATGCTGGAGAAAATCTGTGCTTTGTTTTGCTAAAGACAGAAATAAACCATCTGATTCTGCACAAACAAACGAGTCAGAAGCAGGATTTCTAGAAGTAAAAAATTCAGTCTGTGATACTGCAGATGATGAAGAAAAACTGCATTCAAACACAATTAACAAATTACATACACGGGTAAATTTTCGCTTCTTTTATCTGATTATTGAAAGACTTGGAGTGCATGAAACAGAGAAATTTCTGACCATGCTGGATGATCCAAGTGGTACATTTAAGGTGCATAGTGCCATTAGTTTTCATCGTGCTAAACATCATGACGCTCAAAATTATCTCACCCATACTTGTTTGGAATGGGCTTACAAAAATCCTAAAATAATTGATCATAAAAAATATGTTCAAAAAGCACTTGAAGATATTGGACGTGGCCATGTACTGCTGGAGATTGAGGAATCGGAAAGATTAGTAGAAACTAAACTTACTGAAATGCATGCACCTACAGATAATCAGTCTTTGAGGAATGGTTTAAAGGCATCACAAAATGTATATGTGAGAATTTTTCAGACAAATGAAAGACTAGAATTTAGAGCAGACAGATTCAAAACATATGACCATCTAGCTGAGAGACTTGGTTGCCTAGATGCAGTGGCTTTGATGTATCAGCTTCCAAATACTAATCAACATTTTAACGCCAAGAACTTCTATGAACAGAAAAGAAATTTTGAGAATGAGGGCTTTCAACTTGCTTTTGCACATACTCTTGAGGAATGGCATCTGAGAAATCCAGATTTTGTGATGACAGACTGTGTCACCAGTATTTTAAAAGATATGAACAGAAGTGATGTCACACAAGATAGAGAGTTTGAACATCTCCTGTTGGACTGACATTCATGTCTCGACTATGTATGCTACATTCATTCATAACCCTCCACTCCCAAAGGAGCATAGGCCTTCAACAAACACATGCCAAGTCCTCCTGTCACGTGCCATCATCTCAAGTTCTTTCCATGTTCTCCTCGTCATTTTCACCTCTGTTTCCAACTCTCTTCTCCATGTACTTCTTGGTCTTCCTCTGCCTCTCTATGTATGCTACAGGAGATAGCTTATTTTAATTTACAGGCTGCAAAGAGTTTGACAATATCTTAGTAGGTATTGCATTTGGTACACTCTGATAACGTAACTCTTGGGTACAGCTGTATGAACAGAAAGGTGGCCTAAACAATGGACCTACTTCTGTAGGCATGATGTCACTGTAAGTTGATGTAAAAGATAAAGGCAGTCTCATAGCAGACACTGCTGTAGGGGAGCGAAGTGTCAGAGACTTCACTGTACTAGGTCCAGCTTTATGGGGTGGGGTGACCAGTTCCCTTCCTCATTGCCTTTGCCCTGCTTAACTGAAGAGCAGAGTCATGTGCCCAGTTACAGCTGGATAGACTGGTGCTTGACGAAACCAGGTTTCGATCTCAGAACCTGGTAACTTTGCCGCGTGAATCAAGCGTTATTTCTCTTTATGTGCCAAAAATCTTTATCTCTCTAATTTTATCTCATTCATTAAAACCATACTCTTTTTTTTTCATTCTTAGCATTTCTAGGACTTGTGTTTTCTTCTCTTTCTGTGAGGTGATCCTTATTCTCCAATATATTCACATTTCAAGGGGCCTCACTTCTTTCTTGTGGCTGCTTCTTCATTTTCTTTGTTTCGGCACTAGACATTTTGATAACATGGCATAGAAAGAAGTCAACAACACTGGAGACAGGAAGTTGTGGAAAGATATGATCGCTTACGGAAACAGGCATGGTTCTTTAAGCAGTATCGTTATAAACAAATTGCTTCTGTTGTTCTGTCATACGTGCCAGCTAGTACAGGTTACCTATATTCTGTACAGGTTTTTTTATTTTGAGATTTGTACATACTTTCTATACAGGATTTTTGCATAATTATTTTATATGTATGTATGTGGTAACAGCCCTCATTAATGCTGTATGAATTTATGTAAATTTACTTTATGTAAATTCTAATGATTCTCCTATATGCCATGTTGTATTTTATTATATCATGTCAGTACACATCAATGTATTTTCTGGAGAATAAAGATTCTGGTTATGTATGTATATATGTATGTATGTATATATATATATATATATGTATTTGAGTTTCCTATTATATGCAACATGAAGAATTGTACCATTTGTGCTCAATACAAACAAGGAAAAAGCAGTAAACTATAACTTTTGTGAAAGCATGGTCAAAAAAAAAGCTCTTTAGTTTTCTCAACAAGCAAAATGGTCTGGTGTTTTTGTCTTTGTATGGGTTTTTTTAAAATTTTCTGTACAGGTTTTTCGGATTTTGTACATGTTTTCTGATTTTTTGTACTGGTTTTTCATCTTGTAAATGTTATTGCATACATTGCATTATTTTATCAATAGAGTCCTCTGGGGTTTCTATTTTTATGTTGTCAGTGCCTGCTGATTTGATATTTCACATCAGATTTATTGCTTTCTCCACTCCTTGTTGACACTTTGGCATGGTAAAAGAGCAGCTTACTTACTTAGTCAACCCCTTCTACCATGAGGTGTAGAGGTTTGGAAGAGAGAGCGCCAGACTATCCTATCGGCTGTCTTCCTCGGTGCTTCAAAGATTGTCTAATGTTGTCCTACCAGCAGACTCTGGGTCGTCCTGGAGGTCTGGATCCCTGGCTCTTAGTGTCCCATGCTTGTCATGGTATCTGATCTTCTCCCATTCTGCAATGGCCAAACCATCTTAGTTTGGACTGTTCTACTTTGGTCTGCAGGGGGTAGGATTTTAGGTCTTGATTTATCGTCTGGTTGTGGACCATGTCTCTTCTTGTTACTTCAACTACCTTCCTAAGTAAGTTATGTAGTTAGTAGAGGCATTGATCAGTAAAGATAATAGTACACACAATTATGCAACCTCAGAAAGGTTTGTGTAACCATCTTTTGTCTTTATCATAAGTAAACTCAATTTTTGATCTTGAAAAATAAATGTAAATTTATAACGTAAGGACTCTAATTTTTATTTTGTTAGTTGTTTTGGCAATCTCTGTTCTCATCTTGACTTTTGTTTCATATTTGCCTGACTGTAATTGTGTATGTGATACACGGCGAGAAATGAAAAAGGTTAAGAAAGAGGTTCCTGAAGCAGCATGGCAATACAGTATGGTGAATAAAAATATTAGAAAGAAAATGAAACAGGCCAAAGAAAAATGGGTAGCTGATCAATGTGAGTCCAATAATACGGGGCTAATAAAAGGTAACAGCAAGGCAGCTTTTGACACATTAAGAAGACTATCAAAACCCCAACAGCCCAGGGTAACTGTCATAGAAGATAGCAATGGGGCTCTGCTCAATGAAAAAACAGCTGTAATGAGAAGGTGGACAGAATATTGTAAAGAATTATATAACTGTAAACTTGACACTGACTTGGGCATATTAAACAACATTAAGTGCGAAAACAGGGAACTCGGAAATGCAGCAATATTACGGGAAGAAGTGGAAGAGGCTATATGTTCGATGAAAGGAGGGAAGTCACCGGGTGTGGATAATATCCCAGCAGAGCTATTGAAATATGGAGAACCAGATATAGTAAAAATCATGACAACAATTTGCCAGAAGATATGGAGTACAAAAAAATGGCCAAAAGAATGGACGCAGTCATTAGTAATACCGCTTCCAAAGAAAGGAAATCTAAAAATGTGCAAGAACTACAGAACCATTAGCCTTATTAGTTATCCAAGTAAGGTGATGTTAAGGATACTTTTGAACAGAATAAAACAGAAATCAGAAGAAATCTTGTCAGAGGAACAGGCTGGCTTTATACCAAAAAAAAGTACCTCAGAACAAATCTTCAATATTAGATTACTGATCGAAAAATATCTCCAGCATCAACCAGATAATCTTATATTTCATCGATTTCACAAAAGCCTTCGATCGAGTCTGGCATGAAGGCTTATGGCAAATAATGAGAAAATTCAATTTTGATACCAACATCATAGATATCATTGAAGCACTATACAAGGACACAAGCAGTGCTGTTTTTGCAAGCAATGACATTGGAGAATTTTTCAAAACAACTGTAGGAGTTCGCCAGGGATGTATCCTGTCCCCAGTGCTCTTTAATATATATCTAGAACATATTATGCAGGAGGCTCTCTACGATTATAAAACAACCATATCAATTGGAGGCCGACCTCTTTGCAATCTACGTTTTGCTGATGATATCGATCTGATAGCTGGAACAGAATCAGAACTTCAAGACCTTACCTCTAGACTGGAGAAAGTAACAAGAACATATGGGATGGAAATTAATATAGAAAAAAGCAAGATATTGGTGAATAGCCATAACAAAACATGTTCCGACCAACATTACGTTAAATGGGCAAACGTTAGAAGAAGTTAACACCTTTAAATATCTCGGGTCCACTATATGTAGTGATGGAAGATCAAGTAAAGAAATCAAGACAAAACTTGAGATGGCCTCAGCTGCCATGACAAGGCTGAATGTGATCTGGAAAAGTAACATCAGTTTTCCTGTGAAGATCAAATTATACAAATCACTTGTATTATCTATTCTCTTGTATGGGTGTGAGGGCTGGACACTCACTGCAGATACGGAGCGAAGGATTCAGGCTTTCGAGCATAAATGTTACAGAAGAATTTTGCGCATTTGCTATAAAGAGCACAAAACAAATGTCTATGTTAGAGAGAAGATAAACACCTATGCAGGCCACGAAGAACCACTTTTGTCAGTAGTGAAACGTCGAAAGCTTGCCTGGTTTGGGCATGTAACTCGTCATGACTCCCTTTCGAAAACGATCCTCCAGGGAACAGTCGAAGGTAAACGGAGAAGAGGAAGGCAAAGAAAATCCTGGGCTGATAACATCAAAGAATGGGCAGGACTCGGTTTTTCCACACTTGTATACATTGCTGAGGATAGAGAGCAGTGGAGGACCTTGTCTGCTGATGCTTCCACCATGGCACCCCTACGACCCATGACGGGTTACGGGTTGAGATGATGATGAATTGCGTATCGAAGAAACAAGAAACTTTCCAATTTTTTTTTCAGTATCTTTTCGTGTATTTTTTGTTTAATGTTATTTTCTTATCTGTTGTGCTAATTATACTATTTTATTTTTTTTTTTGATCGGTGTTAATCCATTACATTTTTTAATTCGCTCTTGCCGTGAAGTGAATGGGGAGGTCACGTTCTTGAGCCATGTGTGTTGCACAGGCTGCTGTGAGCCCAGGTTTTTGTAGGGATTTTTGTGATGTTGTCTATCCATCTGCCTCTTGGTCCTCCCCATGCCCTAAAACTAGATCTTCTACCATTGATGGCACATAGGGGTAATTTAGCAGGCAGCATTCTCGTGATGTGGCCAAACCACTTAATTTTCTGTCTCTCAACATCAATCAATCCTTACCCTTTAGCTCCCCAAGGAGCATAGGCCTTCAACAAATACAGGCCAAGTCTTCCTGTCCTGTGCCATCCCCTCAAGCTCTTTCCATGTTTTCCTCATCATTTTCACCTCTGTATCCAGTTCTCTTCTCTATGCATTTTTGGTCTACCTCTGCCTCTCTTTCCCTATGGATTCCAGAACAAGGACTGCCTTGTAATGCTTTCAACAGGTCTCCTCAATGTGTGTCCTATCCATCGCCAGCGTCTTCTTCTCAGCTTTTGTTCCACTGGCACTTGCCTGGTTCTTGTCATCAATTCCACATTTGTGACTTAGTCATACCATTTCAGTCCTTTTATTCTACGCAAGCACCCGTTTATAAAAGTCTGTAGCTTTTTTGGGTGTTGTTTTTGTTGCTCTCTATGTCTCAGAGCCATACAATAGTACTGACTTTACATTTGAGTTGGAGATTCTTATTTTTGTGTTGGTCTTGATTTCTCTTGCTCTCCATATGTTTCCCAATGCAATGAAAGCTCCTCTAGCTTTTTGTATTCTTATTTTGATATCACTGTCTGTCCCTCCAACTTTGTCTATATTACTGCCAAGATATGTGTACGATTCTACATCTTATAGTGGTTTTTTTTCAAGTTCAACCTTGTTATCATTTCTTGCATTTATTCTCATAATCTTTGTCTTTTCCCTGTGTATTTTCAGGCCCACTTGTTATGACCTCTCATCGAGAATTTTCATTTTCTCTTGCATCTGATTATGGTTATGGGACAGAAGAGACAAGTCATCTGCAAAATCCAGATCATCAAGCTGTTTAGTCAGATTCCACTGGATTCCATTTCTGTTGTGTGATGTTGATGGTTTCATAACCCAATCTTTTGCTAGTAAGAAAAGAAATGGAGGCAAGAGGCATCCCTGTCTCAATCCCATTCTAATCCTAAACGGTTCTGTAAGTTGTCCTTCATGAAGAACTCTGCATGTCATGTCTTCACAGGTCTTCCTTATTAAGTTAATGATCTTCATGGGAACTCCATAATGCCTCATCAATTTCCAAAGTGATTCTCTGTCTACACTGTCAAATGCCTTCTCATAGTCCACGAATCCGATGTACAGTGGTGAGTTCCATTCCAGACTTTGTTCAACTATTATTCTCAGTGTGGCTATCTGGTCTGTACAGGATCTGTTTTGTCGAAAACCTGCTTGTTCATCTCTCAGATGCTTGTCTATGGACTCTTTTAATCTCTCAAGGATGATTCTGTTTAATACTTTTCCTGGCACTGATAGTAACATTATTCCTCTATAATTTGTGCACTCTTGTAAATTTCCCTTCTTAGACAACATGACCAGATAACCTTCCTTCCATTCTGCTGGTATTTCCTCTCTCTCCCAGACTTTGCCAAGTAGTTTGTATGATATCTCTGTAGAGGAATCAGTATCTGTTTTGATGGCCTCTGCTGGAATTCCATCTGGACCAACTGCTTTTCCATCTTTCAGAAGCTTTATGGCCTTCTTTATTTCTTCTCTACTTGGTCGTTCAAAGCTGATTTGTATCTCCTCTTCTGCTGGCTGGATGTCTGGGGGATTAGTTGGAGCTGGTCTATTGAGAAGTTCCTCAAAATATTCTGTCCATATCTTCATTTGTTCTTGTATATTACTAAGCAATTTTCCATTCTTATCTTTTATGAGGCCATTTGCTTGCTTATATTTCCCTGGTAGCTTCTTTTTGTTGTTGTACAGGTCCATCATATTTCCTTTAGCTGCAGCCCATGCCAACTCTTCAATATACTTCCTCTTGTCTCTTGATGTGTCTTCTTACTTCTTTGTTTTCTTCTATGTACACTTCATGAGCCTTGGCTTTGGAGCTTCTGTTTAAATCTGCTTTTTTGTTTTTCCTGTCAACAAATACCAAGTACTCCAACAGCTGGAAGATGAAGTCTCTCAACATAATTGATGTATAATTTATTCCTATGATTTTTCTGATGTCATCATTTCTCATTCCATCTCACCTCGTACCAGTAATGGCTTTTCATTATTAATGTCCAATCCATATTCATGACTTATGTTGTTTACTTGCTCCAGTGCAGTAGCGCTTGCAATTCTTCTTCACTTTTAGCTAACACACCTGTATCATATACATATAAAAGGATATTTATTGAACAACCAGTATTTATCTTTGCATTTCGTCTGTCTGAAAATGTCTTCCGCATAGAGGTTTAATAGGCATGGAATACATCACTGTTTCATTCCTCTTTTTATTTAAGTATATGACTATTAGGTGTGCAATTCTAGCCAGATTTTACTGTTGCAGATTGTTCCCATATAGATGATTAATTACCATAGTCTGATGTCTTTTACATCAGTACCTATTTCTTCAAAGCTTTAACTAGTTTCTCTTGTTGGCCTCTGTTAAAAAGCCTTCTTATGGTCTATGAAGCACATTCTTTATAAATAATGTTTTGTACCTTTATATATGGTTCTCGTCGCATCCTTGTATTATTTTCAACTGAAATGTCAAGGGAGTCTTGTTGTATGGCTGTGAAACATGGAGAACAAACAAAAGTTACCACTAAAATGTTAGTTATAATTAGGTACTAGTGTAGCGTAATAGGATTAAAAATGTAGAACAAGATCACCAATGTGGACCTGAGGGAAAGAACCAGACTAGTGGAACAAGAGGTAAGGAAGAGGTGGAACAAGAGGTAAGGAAGAGGTGGAACAAGAGGTAAGGAAGAGGTGGAACAAGAGGTAAGGAAGAGACATTAGATAAGACATACAATGAGGAAACCAGTTAAAAACATTACAAGATGGTCATTGTTCTGGATTCACTAGGGTAAGAAAATACAGGGACACTGACAAAAACAGAACTGCAGACGAACTAAAGGAATAAAGAAGACATAGAAAAGACCTTGAGCTGAAGATATGGAAGTCTTGGCGTGAACTTGTTAAAGGTCTGTTCTGCTAAGGAGTTGAAAAATAATAAAGGAATGAACTACAGATTCTCTGGTTCCAATTCTCTGTTGAACAGCAAACTAATAACTTGGTTGTCTATTTTACTTTTTATTTACTTCAGTATGAGCTTGAGCATCATTTTGATTGTGGCTCATCAGGCTAGTGGAGATCCTTGTAAATAAACCCTGAGCAGACAATTCGAAACAATAATATTGTAAGGGGTATCTCCATGGGCATTTATGTCTTAAAACAAATCCGTGAATTGATGATGGTGACCGACATTGATGGAAATTCCACTGGACAGTTCACAAATTACGTAACGCAATTTTTTTTTACATTTTCAGCCCCCCCCCCCCTTCCTTCCTGTAGCGTGTGCGTAATAAAAACCCACAACATTTCAGACACCCCCATCCCCCTTGGGCCACCAAAGCATAACATCTCGGTAACCCACTTCACCCCTTCCCCTCTTGCGTAACGTAAGTTGTGAACTGCCCCCTAGTCTAGTAGGGAAAATGATGAGACACTTTCAATACCAGACGGTACTTAGATAATAACAAACTTAAATATGAAGATTAAAAATAGAGTCTAAATATAATGCCTGTACATTTTAATGATTTCTACATCAGATATTTTTTTTTTTTTTCAATTGAATATGATCCTTTCATTGTTCCTCAGAAGTGAGACTTTTGACTTTATCTTTTCTATGTCGTCTGACAACACTACAGGATCAAAGCTAAAATTAAACTTCACCATTTAACTCTCACTGTTTTTAACTTGTAAAATTTTAACTTTTACTTTTTTTTCTTCAACTTATATGTTGATAATTACCATATATGATGTACTAGAGGCCTTACCCATTATTTGCACTGGGATTCTGTAAATAACTTCTTTATATTTTTTACACACATAAAATTAAACTAACAGATGTACCCGGCGTTGCCTGAGAAAAAAAAAACACAAAAAAAACTCAACTTTTAATATATCACCTGGTTGCAGTACTTCTGAGCCACCTTTATTATCTGAGCAATCAGGACCAATCCTCCACGGTTAATTCTCGGATTAACCCAATGACAATTATACATCTCACCTCCAACATATTTGCCCCAGTCATGTTCTCCACTGTACCTCTCACGACCATATGTAATTCAATCATGTCGTCCACCATGCCTGTCTCAATCACAGCACATCTACTCCAATCATGTCCTCCTTCATACCTCTCACCTCCAGCACATTAACTTCAATCATGTCCTCCATTGTACCTCTCTCCTGCATTGCATCCACTCCAATTATGTCCTCGACCATACCTTTCATTCCTAGCACATCCACTTCAATAATGTCCCCTATTAAACCTCTTACCTCCAGCACATCCTCTGTACAGCTATATATGTCATCTCCTTTTTTTTAAGGGGGGGGGGGGGGGGGGTGTAACAACAAAATTGCGACCCATGAACTTCTTGAATCCTTTTTTTTTTTTTAAATGGGAAATCCATTGAAATAGTCACCCAAGATTAATGTTAAGGGAAACAATACAATTAATGTCTAACTTTCATTACCAAAACCGTTGTTTCGTCCCCTGTATCTGTAGGGGACAAAGCGACAGACGTTTTAAAATATAGATTAGTGTCACACAACGGTTTTATGGGGGTGAATGATGGAGTGAATGTAAGTAAGGGTCACTGAGGTTGTCAACACTTTAAGTTTAACTCAGGGATTGAGTTCATGTCTGACTTCATGTCAGCATTTTGTGACTTGTGCGTGGGCATGATGAAAGTGTGTTTGGTGAACACAAGTCTGGGTGACTGAGAGAGTACCTGTTTGTGACTAGAAAGAGTCTGTGATTTGTTGTCAAGCTGTGTGCTTGTATTTGGTGACAGTGGGAAACCACAATTGTAATGGATATAGTGATTGTGGTATAGGTCTTACCTATTGTTGTACAGGCGATGTCTTCCCGCCTAGGAGTGTTCGTAGAGAACACATTAAAGCGATGAGTTGATCCCACCTTGAGGCTACTGTGGAGTAAAGTGTTGTATATTTCCTGCCTTGTAGCTATGTTGGAATAAGTACAGGTGTTGTCTGGTTCCCGCCTGAGAGTGATTCTTAGAGAATCTATATAGTGATGTTTCATGCCGCCAATCACTTGTAATAAATGATTCGCGCCTGGATGGTGTATTACAGATGCGAGGGGTGCTTGCCGCACATAAGGACGTTTTGTGTATTGTAAGCATGTGTCAGTAAAGCCAGTGTGAATATTGTAGTTATGAGTTCTTTCCTACAGGTAATGTTAGCATGAGTATTATGTCAGTGTGCTTGACAATGTGAGTGATATTCAGGACACATGGAAACATGTGTAACAGTCAAATAAATTATATGGAACTGTAACCAGTGGCGTCGTGTTAATTCATACGAGTCAGTGTTGTTTACCACCTACACACACCACACCCATAATATAGTTTCCTGACAATTAGATAAAGGAAAAAGTAACCAAAGCTGAAATTCTTTGTTTAAATATTAATCCAGTATTTATTTAAACTGTGTAACATACCTGTTACTGGTGGGTTCTGTCTGTCTATGTCTTTATACTGGCATTGCTGTTTGGTTTGTCGGGTCTACCAATGTGACCGACGTATACTGTTCAAAAAAAGAAAAGCATAGCTATCCGAGGGCGCGTTTTGATGAGTTTGTAAGTAAAATGTGGTGCTAGGGTATATAAAAACCAGCCTCAAATGTTCTTTACAGTGTCAAATGCACGTGTTGACCTGAATTGCGCTCGTTTTTGTAATCGCTACAACGCAGTGGTCAATAGTGTTTATGGCGCAATTTTTGACCACAGCTCACGTTGCGCGCACGTGAAAGCAACAAAATTTGGGGTGAACACTATTCACTAACTACGCAACTGAAACCCTATAAAAGGATAACGCTACACACAAAAAATTCAGTTCATTTTCAAGCAGACATTTATGGCGTCTCTGTCGATAAATTTAAGGAACGTTGCTATTGGCCGACTGCATGCAGGCGAAAGTCAAAGTCAGGTTGCTAGGCATTTAAACGTGCATCAGAGTACCATCAGTCGTCTTTGGCACCGGTTCCAAGCCACTGGCTCAGTTGAAGACCGGCATCGCAGTGGACGACCCAGAGTGACAACAGCAGCGGAGGATCGCTTTATTCGGCTTCGTCACCTCAGAGACAGGTTTATAACAGCTTCCTCAACTGCCCAGTCATTGCCTGCAGGACGTCATGTGTCTGATCAAACTGTCCGGAATAGACTGCATGACGCTGGACTTTGGGCACAACGACCTCACCGAGGACATGTCCTTACGCGCCGCCATCGCCAAAATCGACTTCTTTGGGCCAACCAGCAACGTCCCTGGGCAGCTGACAATCAATGGAGACGTGTCTGGTTTAGTGACGAATCTTTCTTTTTGTTGCAGCATCATGATAGACGGCGTAGTGTCTACCGTAGGCGAAATGAACATTTTGCCCAAAATTGCGTTGATGAAGCTCCGCCGGACGGTGGTGGAGGTGCAATGGTGCGGGGAATGATCAGTTACAACGGAAGGAGTCAATTGGTGCACATTGAAGGAGGCTTGAATGCGCAACGATACGTCAATAAAATTCTTCGACCCCATGTCCTTCCACTTTTGGCTGCCCAAAGGTCTGTGTTTCAACAGGACAACGCCAAACCCCATTGTGCACGGCTGACCACGCAGTTCCTGACTACCAACAACATTCTCACCCTTCCCTGGCCATCCCTGTCTCCAGACATGAGTCCGATTGAGCACCTGTGGGATGAGCTGCATAGACGTGTTTGTCGCCGAGACGTTGCTCCAGCCAATCGTCGTGATCTGTTCCAGGCACTCCAGGAAGAGTGGGCAGCCATCGCACAGGCCCACATCAGACGTCTGATCGCATCCATGCCCAGGAGATGCCAGTCGCTGATCGATGCAAGAGGAGGCCACACACCATACTAACGGGAAAGCCCGTACGCCAAAAAACTTTCGTGACCCAGATGCAAAACAACTGTCAATTGATTGGTTGAACCCTAAGGTATTCTTGTGTGCAATTTGAACAATTAACTCATTAAATTAAAAAAAGTTATTGAATGTCAAAATTATGGCTATGTGTGTGCCTTCAGTAGCTATGCGTTTCTTTTTTTTTTGGAACAGTTTATTTCTGATTACGCTTGTGTGATTTGGTCTGTCTTACAACGCGTCATACCGAAAGCCTTACTGTGGGAAACTGTCCGATACAATAGCCAATCAAAACGCTCCTTTCGTGGTGTGTATACTGGAACATTTTATGCTTAACATAGAGGCCCATTTTGTGTAAATGATAGTACGAATTTATTTAATTTCTTAAGGACTAAAGATGTTTAAACGGAAAGGTATAGATATTTCAACAACGGGAATGTTACTTTAGAGGTAGGTGCAAAGACTTCCTCAAATAGTAGTTCCTTTAGAAAGAGAAATCGTTTAAAATAACGTCTATACATCAGGGTAGTCCCTAATTTAGTTAGTTAAAGCATGCTTACATTAAAATGCATTTTGCTACCTAAACAATTATTATATAGAACGGTAGAGATAAATTCACAGTATAATTCTAGCTTTAAATGATCAAAATCGGTCCAGAATTAAGAAAGATAATGAATATTAAAAATTTTGCTAATTGAACTGAAGGCAAAAATACGCCCCAATTTTAGATTCCTAACACCGTTTTTACCCCATGCCATCCGAGAGGGACGATGCGGTACTATATAAGTCCTTGAACTTGGCTGAATTGAGGCCACAACTTTTTTCAAAAACCGAGCTGAACAGACGAAGAGCGGTAAAAAGTGTTACTGCCATTATACTTTGCCGCTGCATCTGACTAGCAGACCTAGATGCCTATTAACATCCTGTTACAGCTTGTGTGTATTGCCTGAGGGTAAGAAAGAATATATATATATGTATATATTTATGTATTTTTGCTGTGTTTTAATCCAATGGTGTGTTAGGAAGTGCATGGCATGTGTTACAGAACGAGTGTGCTGCCGGTTGAAACGCAGGCATGTGTTGACATTTAGAGACGAAAGCCAGCATTGTAAAATGTGTAGAATAATTGAGAATGATGGAACAAATACGACTGTAAGTTTAATAATGTATTTGAAGGAGGATTTCTTAAAGAAATGACATTTATCAGGAACCTAAGGAATAATTGACAGGAATCGTTGTAATGAATTGATCAAGATATTACTTAGTAGTGTTATTACTATGCCAAATCATTGTATGGAGGCAGATCATGGACAACTGGATCTAAATTAGGATTTATAAGGAAATTGTAGTCACAGTGAACTGGCTGTGATTGGTAGTGAGGTAAATTGCCCTGTGCATATGTTAGCACAATGTCTGACACTGTTTGTTACATCCATTGTTGTAGTGAAATTGACAGAGATACAACGGTAAAATACCTCCAAAGATAACATGTAAGGATAAAAACATAATGCGTAGGCTGCTGATAGTACATGATCGCCCAGACCGCGGGTCATCACCCTCCATAAAAATTGACTTGCTAGACAGGAGGGGAACGGCGGATAAAAAGGAAAAAATATGACTGGAAAGATTGCGTGAGACTGGCAAGGCTAAGGAGACGCAATTGGGGGGGGATGGAGGAGAGTAAAAATTCACGTCCCCCAAATTGACACGAGGTACGGAAGGGACGCTTTTGCGATACCAAGCCCTTGATTTGAATTCAGCGGCTAAACGCAGATGTTCGAAATATTACAAAATTTAAAAAGTACTTTTTTCTTAATATTAATGTTAGGAATATAAAAATTAGCTGGCCGGATGGCCCATTCTGAGCAGTGAACTAATATGTTCTTAATTTTACAGACGGATAGATAATATTGAAGATAATGACAAAAGACAGTGTTGTTCACATCAGCGACATGACTGTATTGAATAAAAAGTGTCGCTATTTGCACAAAAAAACACGACCTCGAGACGCAGGTGTTCAAATCTACTTAGTATGGAAGAGAAGGGATATTGTGGTGGCTGTGTCTAAAAATAACTTTTAACGACAAAATTTTGGAGGGGAGAGAAAGGTTGGTTCAAAAATCAAGTACATTTTTGTAAAAACAAGTAGAGACGGACAGACTAACAGATAAACATCCATACTTGACTGAAGCATGACTGAAATGACTTTAGGGTAGGAAATTTGAATTTGAAATAAACCTAGGCAGTGATTGGCCACAGACAATCATTTTATCGGCGCTCAGACGAGCAAGTGGGGCCATTCCTCAATAGTTGTTCGATGATAGACACAGTATTTTAAAGTGTGGTGATTTCCAAATGAAAGAAAGTGAAATAAGTTCAGGGACGCCATACTATAGCCAGCAGCTCAGCTGAGTTTTGCTAGCATTTCTGTGTTCTTTATTCATAATCTGGTAAGATTGAAATTATTTCTTTGTATATTTTGAATATTGTTTAATGTTCGAGTGATTTGATACTGCCATATCGAAATCTAGCCTTACAAACAAGTAGGGATTTGCTCTAGACCCCCCGCCCTAGTCAGGGTCTAGGGACCAACAATATACATAAACTCCAGCAAGGCTTAGGAAAGACAGATCAAGTGTTGAGAATAATGAAACATATTACCTATCCACTTTTAGGGAAGGAAACTAATAAATATTTTTCAGAATCTATAGTCTGGGAGGACCTATCTGATGTAAAACCACCATGGTAAATGTGCTGTTTGGTCAGAGAGATCTGACCTGTCTGTATGATGTGGTTGTTGTGTCCGTGTTGTGTCCAGACGTGGGTAGAGAATAGAATTTTGACACATAGCCAATACTTTGATTGCAGAGCTGTGAGTTTCAGTCGTCAACAAGGCGGTGTCTATTCAGTTGGTGATTTACTCGAGTGTATCTGTGCAGTACGTTGTGACAGAGACCACTATTATTGCCCGCCAGCACGGAGAGGTGGGACCACCAGATTTCAGCACCAGAGCTACTTCTTCAAGATGAGTGAGCCTCTGGTCTGCTGGAAGTTCACCAACACCTTTTAGTTACTAATACCCCATAAAATTCCTGCAATTTACTGGACACTGTGTAGTCAATATAGACAGGTGTGATGAGGCCACCCCAACAGCACAAACATTAACTATCCTCCCAAGTAGATGACTACTAGAACATTTTAATAAAACTAACTAGTCTAGTACTTATATATGTACACTCTTGCATTTATTATGTAACATTCCATGCATTTTTTTCATAATTTCTAAATCTCTTTTTTTAAAAGTTCTGGTCAACATAAAACTTGATCCAGAACAAAATAAATGTAATATAATTCTATCAAAAATTTTACACACGTGAGTTAGTTCAGTGTATTTTAACATTTGTTAATATTATTAGTCTTCTTAATTATCTGTGGGTGTATTTATAAACTATCACACCACACTACACATCATAACCCTAGACATTTTACGTAGCCACATTCATTACAAAAAAAAAATTAAGTGTGAGGTCGTAGTGGTAGCAAGAAAGGCCTTCTGACAATTCACAACTACATTTTATCTCAGGAGCCTTCACAGCTGGCCTCATACAGTACATTTAGTAATATCACCATCATACAATACCATCAAACCCACTACATATATTGGGGTCTTGTCCAGGGATAATTAGCCCAACAGTAATATTAGGATCTCCTGGTGGGAGAAATAAAATTAGGGGAAAAAATTGTGAAATTCCCTTTAAAATTAAAAGTGTCCCTGCAGATAAAAGTTGGTGAATCTTCACAGCCAGTGATAATTAATTAGTTAACTGGTTAGTTAGAATTAGTTAGACTATAGTCATAAGAAGTACTTAGTGTATTTACTGGTTAGAGATTTAGCTTGTATATTATTATATTGTCTAAAAAGTATGGCGGAGCTAGCAAAATTCCGATCAGCTGCTGTGCTGACCGCAAAGGAGATGGGAATGGATGGTCAGATTTTAATTCAATATGTAACGGCTGAATGTGATAAATATATTGAAAGGGAAGATAGAAAGTTAGCTGAAGAAAAGAGGTTACAAATTGAGGCTGAGATTAAGAGGCTGCAGATTGAGGCAGAAGAAAAACGACAGCAAAGGGAGGCAGAAGAAAAACGACAGCAAAGGGAGGCAGAAGAAAAAAGGTTGACTGCCGAAAGGGAGGCAGAAGAAAAACGACAGCAAAGGGAGGCAGAAGAAAAAAGGTTGACTGCCGAAAGGGAGGCAGAAGAAAAAAAGTTGACTGCCGAAAGGGAGGCAGAAGATAGAAGGTTGCAGAGGGAGCACGAATTACGACTAAGGGAGCTGGAATTACAAGGCCCGGCTCCTGAAAATGGTGCCAGCCCTTTTGCCTCAGATGCTACGCCCAGTCTGGGAGCCTCAAACTCAGCTATGGGGTTTCATTTAGACCATTTTGTTGAAAAAGACGATGACATAGAAGGGTACCTAGGACGTTTTGAGTTATTAGCTACTACATATGGGTTAGAGAGAGAGAGGTGGAGTTTAAAGCTATCACAGGGATTGAGGGTTACTTCTTATGAAGTATTTGCCAAAATGAACAGGGAAGACCAAGACAATTATGACATGTTAAAGCAGGCTTTGTTATTAAGGTACGAGAAGAATGGTGAATTTTATCGTAAGAAATTTAGAAATGCCAAACTGTTGTCTGGGGAGACATACCACCAATTCTCTGCCAGACTAGAAACCTATTTGGAGAAATGGACGGCTCTGGGGAAGACCCAAGATCTTAAAGAAATGATCATGATTGAGCAATTGAGAGAGTCCATGGCTCCAGACATGAGAAAATTTCTCATGGAACAAGGTGCAGAGAAGTTGGGGGAAATTTTAAATGTTGCTGAGAGGTATCAGGCAGCTCAGGCAGAGGTAAGTGGTGCTAAAAAGAAGCACATAGACAATTTTAAAGCTCCACAGCAATTTAATAAATTTGATAATAGAGAGCAGGGAAATAAAGGTAGGACAAACTTTGAGCGGCCAAGAAATGACTATCGCGACAGAAACTCACAGTTCAATGACCAAAAGTTCAATGAAAGAAAACCGTTGAACCAAGGAAAAAGATGGTGTAAATGGTGCAAGAAGGATAACCATAACACCGAATTTTGTAGAAGGAAACCTTCAAACATTGCTGCAATGAAGTCGGGGACGCAAAGATTAAAGGTTAATCCTAATGGACAACAGGAACCTTATCACCCCCCAGTTTGTGAGGATGTTATTTGTAATGGGGTCACCATAAGGTGCCTTTATGATACAGGTTTGGATTATGATTCAGTTGTGAAGTCTAGCCTAGTGGACCCAAGTCAGTATACCACAGAAACAGTGGAAATACAAGGGGCGACTAAGGACATACCACTCATGACACTTCCCATCGCAAGGATAACGGTGAAAACTCGCTATGTGGAAGGAGAAATCAGAGCAGCAGTGATAGATGAACCAATCTACCCTCTGATATTGGGGTGTAGATACGTCTTCTTGGGGAATCCCGAGAAACCTGTGATCATGGCGACAGGGCAGACCAGGTCACAGAAGAAGGAGGAAGAAGGTGAACCTATAAATGCTCATCCAGAGGAGATGAGGAAGGCGCAGGCTGAGGATAGGACACTCAAGCCCTGTTTTAAAAAATTGCCCAAATGCCACACACCTCCGAGCAAGGGGGAATATTTCATGAAGAACAAACTCTTATACAGGAAGGCCGGAACTGGAACAAATGGTCACAACCAGCTGGTTCTTCCCACTTCATATAGAGATAAAGTGATGGAACTCGGGCATGCGATTCCCTTCAGTGGTCACATGGGGATCAGCGCCACAGGACAGCGTATAGCTTGTCATTACTTCTGGCCAGGGATAACGGAGGATATAAAAAGATATGTCAAATCCTGCCCAGAATGTCAAAGGGTAGCTCCAAAGCACTGGACTGCTCCTGCAACTCTAGGGGAAATGCCCATAGTGGGAACACCTTTTGAGAGGGTTGCAGTGGATATTGTAGGACCTCTCACTCGGACCAAGAGGAGGAACAGTTACATCCTTACTCTGGTGGACACTTGTTCTATGTGGGGAGAGGCGGTAGCCCTGCCATCAATTGATTCAAAACATGTAGCAGAGGCACTACTTACAATATTTACCCGATTAGGATTCCCGCATCAAATCTTGACGGATAATGGTTCTCAGTTCAAGGGGAAACTAACGGAAGAAGTTTTTAAGCTATTTCAAGCCAGACACTTTCATTGTAGTCCGTACCATCCACAAGGGAACGGCCAGGTAGAGAGGTTCAACGGGACTCTCATTTCTATCCTGAGAAAGCTGGCACACGAAAAACCGGATCTGTGGGATCAATTCCTGCCCGCCGCATTGTTTGCGTACCGGGAGGTACCACATAGTTCAACCGGGATGGCTCCCGCAACTCTGCTATTTGGGAGGCCAATAAAAGGTCCATTAGAAGCTTTATTAAGGACCTGGACAGATGAGAAGGCGGAAGAGACTGTTACCTCATCGTATCAATACGTGAACGAACTGACCACTCGTTTGAAAGCTGGATGGAAACTGGCAAATGATAATTTGAAGCAAGCCAGGAAGAAACATGCAGCATATTTTAATAGGAAGGCAAAGGACAGGGAACTGGCAGTCGGAGAGAAGGTGCTGCTTCTACTACCCGGAAGCCAGAATAAATTACAAATTGGTTGGCAAGGTCCATATACGGTTCTAGAGAAGGTGTCTAGAACAAACTATAAAATTGACAAAAAGGGGAAGGAGAAAGTTTATCATGTAAACCTGTTAAAGAAGTATCTGGACAGACCACTCCAGGAAAGCACCCCCTTATTGACCTTGGCTATTGCAACCCAGATGCAAAAAGAACCACTCACCTCACATGAATACCCATTACATCCTTGTGAAACAGCAGCACAGGTAAAAGTCAGTAAGCACCTGACTAAAAACCAGAGGGAGAGAGTTCAACAGGTTCTGGAGGAACATACAGATGTATTAACAGATAAACCAGGCCATACAAATTTGCTACAGTATGACATGAAACTGGTAGACTCAAACCCAATCTGTATGAGAGCCTATTCTATTCCGTTCGCGAAGGAGAAGGCATTGAAGGAAGAAATAGAGTATTTGTTGAAGGAGGGGATTATTTCGCACAGTGAATCATCTTTTAGTTCTAGTGTCGTTTTGTTGAGAAAACCGTCTGGGGAACACAGACTGTGCATAGATTACAGGAAACTGAATGCTGTCACAGAAGGACAAGTGGATCCATTACCAGACACAAAACAGTTATTTGCCAGACTGAACAAGGCAAAATACTTTTCAAAGGTGGATCTTAGTAAAGGCTATTACCAGATCCCAGTGAAGCCTGAAGTGAGACCTTATTTGGCTTTTAGCACTTCGGATGGACATTATGAATTCAATATGCTACCATTCGGACTGAAAAATGCTCCGAGTGTGTTTTCAAGGATGATGCGCAAATTGTTGGATCCCCTGAATAACCCATGTATCACGAATTTCATGGATGATATTCTCGTCGCCACAGAGACATTTGAAGAACACATTGAAGCTCTGGAGATGTTGTTTGATAGACTTCGGGAGGCGAACTTAACTGCTAGGCCAACAAAATGTTGTATTGGATGCAAAGAGTTGGAATTCTTGGGACACACTGTATATCAGGGTAATATGACCCCTGATCCTAAGAACTTGGAAAAACTGCAGAGAGCACCTAGGCCACAAACAAAAAAGGACGTGCGATCATTCGTGTCGTTATGCGGATTTTATCAGAAATACATCAAAAATTTTAACGCTATTTGTGCTCCTCTGACTGATCTGACTCGCAAGGGACTTCCAGATAAAATTATTTGGACTGCACAATGTGAACTAGCGTTCCAAGAGTTAAAGGAAAAACTCACTAGCAAGCCTATTCTCAAACTGCCTGATTTGACACAGGACTTTGTCTTAAGAACCGATGCAAGTAATGTAGGACTCGGAGGGGCTTTGTTGCAAAGATCATCTTCACCTGATGGGGAACTGAAACCAGTCGCTTATGCAAGCCGCAAATTGAATAAGGTGGAACAAGGATACTCCACAAGCGAAAAAGAATGTTTAGCGTTAATCTGGGCAATAAAGAAGTTTCAAATCTATCTGTATGGTAGGACTTTTGTGGTGGAGACGGACCATCAGCCTCTCGTATTCTTATCTCAGGCTAAGCATGAAAACGCAAGATTGCTGAGGTGGTCTTTATTGCTTCAACCTTATCAGTTTAGTATCCAATATATCCCAGGCAAATTGAATGTCGGTGCAGATTTCCTCAGTCGGCACCCCTGTGATCAAAATTAGAGTAGTGGCAGACGTGAGGAGTAATTTTACCTATGTGTATCGCTGGTTTTGGAACTTGCCATAGGCATGTTTTCAAGTGGGGAGATGTGTAGTGAAATTGACAGAGATACAACGGTAAAATACCTCCAAAGATAACATGTAAGGATAAAAACATAATGCGTAGGCTGCTGATAGTACATGATCGCCCAGACCGCGGGTCATCACCCTCCATAAAAATTGACTTGCTAGACAGGAGGGGAACGGCGGATAAAAAGGAAAAAATATGACTGGAAAGATTGCGTGAGACTAGAAAGGCTAAGGAGACGCAATTGGGGGGGATGGAGGAAAGTAAAAATTCACGTCCCCCAAATTGACACGAGGTACGGAAGGGACGCTTTTGCGATACCAAGCCCTTGATTTGAATTCAGCGGCTAAACGCAGATGTTCGAAATATTACAAAATTTAAAAAGTACTTTTTTCTTAATATTAATGTTAGGAATATAAAAATTAGCTGGCCGGATGGCCCATTCTGAGCAGTGAACTAATATGTTCTTAATTTTACAGACGGATAGATAATATTGAAGATAATGACAAAAGACAGTGTTGTTCACATCAGCGACAGACTGTATTGAATAAAAAGTGTCGCTATTTGCACAAAAAAACACGACCTCGAGACGCAGGTGTTCAAATCTACTTAGTATGGAAGAGAAGGGATATTGTGGTGGCTGTGTCTAAAAATAACTTTTAACGACAAAATTTTGGAGGGGAGAGAAAGGTTGGTTCAAAAATCAAGTACATTTTTGTAAAAACAAGTAGAGACGGACAGACTAACAGATAAACATCCATACTTGACTGAAGCATGACTGAAATGACTTTAGGGTAGGAAATTTGAATTTGAAATAAACCTAGGCAGTGATTGGCCACAGACAATCATTTTATCGGCGCTCAGACGCGCAAGTGGGGCCATTCCTCAATAGTTGTTCGGTGATAGACACAGTATTTTAAAGTGTGGTGATTTCCAAATGAAAGAAAGTGAAATAAGTTCAGGGACGCCATACTATAGCCAGCAGCTCAGCTGAGTTTTGCTAGCATTTCTGTGTTCTTTATTCATAATCTGGTAAGATTGAAATTATTTCTTTGTATATTTTGAATATTGTTTAATGTTCGAGTGATTTGATACTGCCATATCGAAATCTAGCCTTACAAACAAGTAGGGATTTGCTCTAGACCCCCCGCCCTAGTCAGGGTCTAGGGACCAACAATATACATAAACTCCAGCAAGGGTTAGGAAAGACAGATCAAGTGTTGAGAATAATGAAACATATTACCTATCCACTTTTAGGGAAGGAAACTAATAAATATTTTTCAGAATCTATAGTCTGGGAGGACCTATCTGATGTAAAACCACCATGGTAAATGTGCTGTTTGGTCAGAGAGATCTGACCTGTCTGTATGATGTGGTTGTTGTGTCCGTGTTGTGTCCAGACGTGGGTAGAGAATAGAATTTTGACACATAGCCAATACTTTGATTGCAGAGCTGTGAGTTTCAGTCGTCAACAAGGCGGTGTCTATTCAGTTGGTGATTTACTCGAGTGTATCTGTGCAGTACGTTGTGACAGAGACCACTATTATTGCCCGCCAGCACGGAGAGTTGGGACCACCAGATTTCAGCACCAGAGCTACTTCTTCAAGATGAGTGAGCCTCTGGTCTGCTGGAAGTTCACCAACACCTTTTAATTACTAATACCCCATAAAATTCCTGCAATTTACTGGACACTGTGTAGTCAATATAGACAGGTGTGATGAGGCCACCCCAACAGCACAAACATTAACTATCCTCCCAAGTAGATGACTACTAGAACATTTTAATAAAACTAACTAGTCTAGTACTTATATATGTACACTCTTGCATTTATTATGTAACATTCCATGCATTTTTTTTCATAATTTCTAAATCTCTTTTTTTAAAAGTTCTGGTCAACATAAAACTTGATCCAGAACAAAATAAATGTAATATAATTATATCAAAAATTTTACACACGTGAGTTAGTTCAGTGTATTTTAACATTTGTTAATATTATTAGTCTTCTTAATTATCTGTGGGTGTATTTATAAACTATCACACCACACTACACATCATAACCCTAGACATTTTACGTAGCCACATTCATTACAAAAAAAAAATTAAGTGTGAGGTCGTAGTGGTAGCAAGAAAGGCCTTCTGACAATTCACAACTACATTTTATCTCAGGAGCCTTCACAGCTGGCCTCATACAGTACATTTAGTAATATCACCATCATACAATACCATCAAACCCACTACAATTGTATGTAAGGACAGCATAGTGCTGGACCATACAGAAGTTGTGATTATTTGTATTCCAGGTTTTATCCTGCAACTACCAAGATTGTACGAGACATCCACTTCGGTGGGACTCTGTGGTGCGATAGTTCTTGAAGTTCATAGACCTGGTTACCCTGTTTTCCCAGCCTGGAGATCCAGACATTGAGTGATCCTGGCTGGAGTTGGATGCATCTCACCCCAACAAGATAAGTGGAATAGAAATTCCACTGGTCAGCCTATTCAGACTCTAACACCAATATAAGAATAATAAAAGATACAAGTACAGTGTATGATGAATACTTATGGACAGAATACATATATTACTACCTTCACAGTTCAAATCAGTGACAAAATGTAATAAATTATAATATTAATCAGTGTAGAGAAAAATAGAAACTTCAGTACAGGATTCTGTTTGATAATTAAAGTTTCTATGTTTATTTATTTTATGTTGTAAATACCTTTGAATTTCTTTAAATTACCTAACCAAAAAGAGAACCGGTATAGGTTTAATAAATTGTAAATATGTACCATCAGACTTGTTGAAATTATTTACATTGAGTTACAAGTTTTGTTGGATACATATTATAGTTATAGAGATAGACAATAATTAGTACCACTACCACAATTAGCCAACATAAACAATTATAAATTATATAATAATAGTAACACATAATATCAAAGGCGGATCTTGAAAGGGAGCACATAGACTTTCAGGACCCTCATTCTCATTACACCTGGAGGTTTATACAGCTGATTCTAACCTTTGATTGTCGATACACCCTTACTCTTTTCAGAGAAGGGGGTATTTCTTGTAAGACCAGTCTCTTATCTGGCACTATCCTGGTATCATCTGATACATCTTTTGTCTAGGATATCTTTAATAGTAATAACATCAAAAAACCCTTTCGCTACATACGCGAATGTTTGTGGGCCGTTTCTTTGGCTTACATATATGACCTGGTAAATGACAACAGGGGCCTGGTAACTATGTATGATGAGTCAGACTGTGTGACTACACCAAAGGGAAAGTAGACACTGGACTCGTATGGTACATGGTGACGATACAGTTTATTAACGACGAAACGTAGACGATCATTATAGTTTCAGGGCAGACATCATACATCATTAATAATCATCAACATTGCCGTTGATTGACAGCACTGGCCGTTACGAGGTCAAGGTTAACGGCTTGATAGAATATATGTGGTTCTATCGAACTGGCCATGTTCATCTTCTTTACGTAGACATATATACTCGTATTAATTTAAACATAAATCCGCTCCTGACGTTAGAGGGACACACTAGCAGCTTGACACATCTGGTCAAGCTGAAGCTCTGCTGTAACACTACAGGAGATCAAGTATCTGAGGCGAGATACTCAAAACGAGCCGTTTTCTGGCTAAATATTTATAATGAAACGATTCTTGGTAAAGCTCTTCAAGAATAACTTCTTCATCTTTCGGATGATTATATCTTCATCCGTGTGTCTTCCCTAGACTTAGGACAAGTACACAAAAAATACATGTCTATATAAGACGGAGAATATCGGGATCTGCCTCCAGTATGTTTGCTGGATAGCAAAGCTCGCCGCGACAAACCGCGCCATACCCGTTTAAGCATGGTGCACGGTGATACGCAAATAATTAAACATACAATTAACTTAGATGCATTCAAATGTGTGTCTATACTAGACTCATGTGTGAGGATTTCAAACATTTAAATCCGCCGCGAAAATAACTTAACAATACCTTTATATAACAGAACATTCTATCTACAGTACTATTGATCAAATATGTTTTTACTTCTTTCCATGCCATGATTTAAAACTGTCCAGAATCTTCACTCTTTGTCATCCCCTATCTCTCTTTCCTTCTATATTTCTTTGTGTGACTATACACTCCAGCTTCCCTCTTCTCATAATGTGCCCAAAGAAAGATTCTTATAGCTGATGTTTGTTGCCAACACATGTTCTTTATTATTCTCAGGTCCTTACCATAGATGTTTATGCTTTCTAACAATTTGATACTTTACTGGTGATTCATTTTGTCAAATGCATTAGTGTAGTCTATCAAACACAAAATGTAGATCTGTAGTCCTCTCTATTAATTTTCTTATAATATATTTGCCAGAAATCAAGAAGAGAATAGGAATGGCCAAGGCTACATTCAACAACATGAAACATATACTGACATCAAAACAGTTATCTCACAAATTAAAACTGAGAATCATAAAGTGTTATATATATTCTGCATTTCTGTATGGGGCAGAAACATGGACGATGTATAAGCATTTGGAAGAAAGAATTGAGGCTCTTGAAATGTGGATATATATAGAAGAATGGGGCGTATCTCATGGAAAGAGAAGAAAACAAATAAGGAGGTCCTTGTGTAGTAAAATCTGCAAGAATAATCGCTCATTTCAGTAAGATTTTAGTCATAAAATGATAATAAATAAACCAGCCCTATTGTGTCTGACGGTGATGCTCTCACACGCCAGCAACGCTGCCTTTTGTGCAGTGCTAACGCCCATAGAACGATCCCACGGTTAAAAAAATCTAACACGAGTTTTAGTTTCGGTTTCGAAAACGTACTACCAACCTTTTTAACATTTTGCCAGATCTGCTGCATACATTTGGCAGCCTAGACTTATAATTAACGATTTTGCGTAAGTGTGCCGCAAAATAACTATCTGAATTAACGTATTCTGTCAACTTTAACGCTGGTAATAAGTAGCAATCCTTACATTTTTTGGTAGTGTTACACGATACAATACAAATTATTAACGCCAATTCTTAACCCGCCACGAACAACCCCGCTTCGCTTGACACATTCTGCCATGCATATAAACACGCAGACAATTTTATTGCCTCCTCGCGGAAATGTTTCTGACGACACAAAAACAAGTTAGTTATTTGAAAATACATTCTGGCGAGATGAAAGAGAGGGAAAAGATGGCGGTCTTGTGTAAAATATTTATTTGACGATGACCGTGACAAAATGGAAAATCTAGAACCAATATGAAACTGACCATAAAAATCATATATATATATCAAGCTTAGAGTTCACTGAGCAAGAATATGTTTTAAATAATATGGTAGTCCCAGTATTAGTTGAGTTATTGAAAAAAATACTAAATGTCTACGGACGCTCGACCAGACACACTGTCGTTCCTGCTTGTTTTTTTTAACGTTAGTGGGGACACCGGCTTAGAAGGGAGGCATTGAGGAAATTCAGATTCGCTTGGGTAAAAAGAGTATAGTAGGGAAAGGGGAGCGGTAGGAAAATTGTTACCAAAAACGAAACATCTTTTTGTATTGGGCATAACTAAAGCAGGCTGGCCAATCGACTACCAGACGCAGAGTATGTTTGGAATTAATATTGTTTAAAAAAAAAAAAAAAAAAAACTGCATTTGAATTCTGGTAGTCGCAAGCTTTCGATTGGCCAGTGCTACTAAATATTAGCAAAAAGCTTTCGCTGCTCAGTGCCAGTTGACCAGTAAATTTTATTCAGATACGCTGAGAACAGCTGTGATAAATTTTAAAAGTAAATTAAATAAATACATAGATATTTCACAGTCTGGACGGAGCAGAAGAAACTGAGGCCATTTCTTTGCAAAGTCAGCGTCATTTGTTTATATTTCTTGATTTGTGGTAAGAATGCTTATGAATTCAATATGTTTAATCCCATTGCCAAAGTTAGATACTGCTATTGAGAAAAAGTGAAGGACGTGCCAGGAGCAGACATTGTTGAGTCCCCACGTTAAAATGTATCTAACTAATGTATGTTGTCATGATTATGTTTGAATATTATTGTAGTAGAGTATATTAGTAAGCCTCTGTGTTCCATGAACACTGTTCAAACATGCCTGAAGCATTTATGTTTAAAAAGAAAAAGAAGAGAAAAAATATATAAAAGGAAATGTGGTTACCCCACATTATATAATTGAGGACAACTATGTAAATGTACAGTGGCGTATCTGCCATAGGGACCTGAGATGTGGTCACAGCAAGGTGCGAGTCATGTAAAGTCATGGGCGAGTGCACCTGAAATGCACGCGAGGCTGACCCCATATCTCCGTAGGGAAATAAATAATACCAAAAGTGATCAGATATTAAAGGCCAGGGTGTCCTTTTGTTGCAGAGGTTCTGTTTCCTGTTGCCAGCTGGTGACAGGAAACCTGAGGAGTGACGATAACGCCAAGAAGTCTCCATAAATTCTTGTATGCTGTCAAGAGATAACAGCAGGAGCTTGGGCGTGTGATGTGATATCGATATTTCTGCAACTACATAATACCTTATCTTTCAACAAGAAACCCCAGGTGATATGTTAAGGACCTGGGTATATCTGACAGTTTCGTTTTTTAAATAAACAATGGTAATTCAAATCCTACTCAGGACATTTATGGGGTGTGATGATAATACAGCCCCTCATACACAGTGACTCTCCCTCTTAGAAGAAGAAAGTGTAGCTGTGAACATTCCAACAGGAAAGACATATATATAAACTTTGTAGTTAATTGGGCAGATTGTCCACACAATTTTAGTTAATCTTTTATGTAAACTATCTTGTCCTCATTTTCAAAACCTGTCCAAACGATATGACTGGACAGGCAAAATAAATTGTACAAAAAAATTATCAAATTTAAAGAAAAACTTAACCACAGCACTTCCTCATAGAAACTTAAAGTGTTTTTGTGTTGTGTATCATCATTTCATTTCTCTCATAGACACTAGGTACATCATACACCAGACACTAAAGCCAAAATAGTGACCGTGTGAGATCTAGGGAGGTAGCGTTAGGTTTCCTGCACATAATTCATCATCATCATTTATAGAGTCAGGGGCCTACATGTGCTTGACCTCACACGGTTAATACATACACGGATTTCATTCTTTTAGGATACCATCATAACCTCCCCAGCAAAATCTAACTTTGCTACATAAATTGGTAGGCTTGTCCGGGCATTTGAATCTCTCTTAGTACTACATACATTGGGATCTGGGTCTTAGCATAAACAACATTCTATTGTCCCAGGGAATCCCCATAATCATTATTGCCCAAGATTCGGGAAGTCAAGAAACTGTCAGAACCCAGAGTTAATTAGATAAAGTTATACTTATTTAGAAACTTTGTTAGAACATTTTGTATTCAGAATGGCAGATCTGGCCAAGTTTCGATCTGCGGCTGATCAGACTGCAAAAGAAATGAATATGGAGGGTCAAATCTTAATTGACTATGTCACCTCAGAATGTGATAAATTTATTACTAGGGAAGAACATAGGTTAGCTGAGGAAAGGAAAATGCAATTAGAAGATGCTCGGGAGTCTAAGAAATTAGAGGCTGATAGGGAGGCTGAGATTAAGAGGCTACAGTTGGAGGAGAAGAAACTTGAGGCTGAGGCGAAGAAACTTGAGGCTAAGGCAAAGAAAGAAGAAAGGAGATTGGAGGCGGAAAGGGAAGAAAAAAGATTACAAATAGAACATGAGATACGACTAAGGGAGTTAGAGCTGCAAGGCCATGCTCCTGACAATGGAACTAGCCCCTCCACTTCCGACTCAGCTGCCAGCCAGGGGCCTCCTCATCAGCCATGGGGTTCCATTTAGATTACTTTGTGGAAAAGGATGATGACATTGAGTCGTATTTAAGCAGATACGAAATATTAGCCACTACTTATGGGTTAGAAAGAGAAAAATGGGGTGTAAAGTTGTCTCAGGGCCTTCGGGGAACAGCTTATGAAGTGTTTTCCAAAATGAGCAGGGATGACCAAGACAACTATGACATGTTGAAGCAGGCTCTTCTGTTAAGATACGAAAAGAACGGAGAGTTTTATAGAAAGAAATTTAGGAATGCCAGGCTACTGTCGGTGACCTATCACCAGTTCTCCGCCCGGTTGGAGACGTATATGGAGAAATGGGCTTCTTTGGGGGAAAACCCAAGATCTCAAAGAGATGATACTCATTGAACAGATGAGAGAGTCCATGGCTCCAGACATGAGAAAATTTCTCATGGAACAGGGCGCGGAGAGGCTGGGTGAGATAATAAATGTCGCTGAGAGGTATCAGGCAGCCCAGGCAGAAGTAGCTGGCATTAAGAAAAAACCAGTAGATCAGTATAAGGCTCCTCAAAACCATAATAAATATGACAACAGAAGTAGGCAGAACTTTGATAGGCCTCGAAATGATTTTAAAAATAGAACCTCGCATTTCAACGACAGAAGGTATGATGAAAGAAAACCCTTTCATCAAGGTAGATTATATTGTAGCCGGTGTAGGATGGACAACTGTGACCGTGTGGCCAGAAGGGTGTAATTTTTGACTGAGTAATAGTTGTCGATCTCGTCTACGGTGTATATTTGTGCTCATGTTGGCATTCTCCCACGAAAAGGGGCGATTTAAACGAAACACACCTTTGCCATCCATGAAGTAGACAAACGTGTGAGACGCAGATGTAACAGGAGACAGACATCGGTTGTTAGACATCCTGGCGCGGTCTGATAACACATCTTGTTGAGCACTAAAACCGTGAGGTGTGACTCCAGGCAAGTGATATCGTGGGAATGTAATCATTAGTGGGCGGACCTATTGTGGACGTCTAGGAAGATACTCTTGACTAAGATGTGATCTCATGTCATCCATACTGAGCATAGGACTCCTGATTTGCTCCCTAGAGAGATGGGTGGAGCTTTCCCTGACATTTTGACGTAGCTATCATGTGGTGCATGGTTGGAGAGGCAGATTTAAAACTGAAACAGTGAGAGGCTTCAGTGAGAGAGCTGAGAAGTAGCCAGATCGTTCTTGTGCAAAATGCGCCCTTGTACGATAACCAACTGAGGCCTTAGGCTTTTGCATAGTTGCGTCTGTGCTAGGAGAACTAACGACATAGAGAGAGTCCAGCAGTCTGTTCTGGGTTATTAGATGGTGTTACCTAAATAGCTTGGTTATATGGTGTTGCTTAGGAATTGTCTTCAAAGTAAACTTGCGGACAACATTGTTTCTGTATGATTCTTGTGCTACCTGATAGGGTTTCATTAATAAAAGTGGGACCCCTGTCATCAAGAGTTTTTCTGTGACTGCGGAACGTGTGTGAAAGTAGGCCAGAGAGAGTGACGACAACATTACACACACATTCTTATTCTCCTTCACACATCGTCTTCGCACCGTCACACAACCATAACACCGAAAATTGTAGAAGGAAACCTGTAGTAATGGCCACGCTTCAGGTCAGGTCGACTCCTAGAAAGGAGGAGGAACCACCAAAAATTATGTCTCGTAAACAGTGGAGAAAGGCACAGGCTGAAGATAGGTCACTGAAGCCGTGTTTTAAGAAACTCCAAAAACTCCATACACCTCCTAGGAAAGGAGAATTCTATTTGGATGATGGACTGCTTTTCAGGGCGGATAAAGCGGGATTATCCGGGTGTGGACAGGTAGTAGTGCCATCAAAATATAGGGCACGAGTTATGAGACAAACACATGTTCTAGATGGTGAACACCAGAAGATGGGTACCACATGCCAAAGAACATATGCTGGATATTTCTGGCCCGGAGAAGTTGAAGACATAAGAAAATTTGTTGAGGCCTGCGAACAGTGCAGTACGGAAAATTCCACAGGGTGGAAAAATAATAACCAAATGCAAGAGAAGCATTATGGCAAACCTGGGCCAGAAGATAAAGAGGGAATACCCACACGTGGGAAAATGAATCAGGACCTAGACACGCCACGGGGCAAACTTAGGCCTGGAAAGAAAAATAATTATAATAAAGTGGACAGAGGGGAATGGGAACCCCCTTTTCACAGACAGTCTTCACTCGAATGTTTTACAATGGCCACTATGCAGCGAGTACAAAGAACTGTTATACCCCAGAATAAGCCGACAATCCCTCAGTCGGACTTATGTAAACTGGAGGACGATAAAAGAGAGCGAAGTTCTCTCAATTTTAATTTGAACCTGAGGGGAGACAACCCCACGAAAAGAATCGGTAGTGGTAGATTCCTGTGTGATGACACAAGGAAGAAACGTCCGCAAAACAAAGCTTCTAATGTAAAAGACCTGACAGGTGCCATGAATAATAGGTCAGAAAAATTAGAAGTCCACATGTAATTTGTTAAGGACCTGGACAGATGAGAAGGCAGAGGAGACTGTTACCCCATCTTATCAATATGTGAACGAACTGACCACTTGTTTAAAAACTAGTTGGAAACTGGCAAATGATAATTTGAGACAAGCCAGGAAAAAGCATGCTGCTTATTATAATAAGAAAGCTAAGGATAGGGAACTTGCTGTAGGGGAGAAGGTGCTTCTTCTATTGCCAGGCAGCAACAATAAACTTCAGATCGGATGGCAAGGGCCATATACAGTTTTGGAAAAGGTATCCAGAACAAATTATAAGATAGACAAAAAGGGAAAGGAAAAAGTCTATCATGTGAACCTTTTGAAGAAATATCTGGACTGACAAATCCAGGAAGGGACACACTTATTGGCCTTGTCTATTGCAACCGAAATGAAAAATGACCCGCTCTCCTCATTCGAATATCCACTGAAACCCAGTGAAACGTTTGCACAGGTGAAGATCAGTAATCACCTGACAAAAGGACAGAAGGAGAAGGTTCAACAGGTCCTTGAGAAACATACAGATGTGTTAACGGATAAACCGGGGCACACAAATTTGTTGGAATATGATATGAAACTACTAGACCCAGCACCTATCTGTATGAGGCCCTATTCTATTCCTTTCGCTAAGGAAAAAGCTTTGAAAGAGGAGATTGATTATTTGTTACAAGAAGGGATTATTTCTCACAGTGAGTCTCCTTATAGTTCCTGTGTGGTTTTGTTGCGGAAACCATCGGGAGAACATAGACTGTGCATAGATTACAGGAAACTGAATGCTGTCACTGAAGGTCAGGTGGATCCATTACCTGATAATACTCAACTTTTTGCCAGGCTGAACAAGGCAAAATATTTTTCTAAGTGGATCTTAGCAAAGGCTATTACCAAATTCCAGTAAAGCCTGAGGTTCGACCTTATTTAGCCTTTAGCACCTCGGAAGGTCATTATGAGTTCAACATGTTACCGTTTGGGTTGAAAAATGCCCCGAGTGTGTTTTCAAGGATGATGCGAAAATTATTGGATCCCCTGAAAAATCCATGTATTTCGAATTTTATGGACGATATCCTCATCGCTACGGAAACATTTGAGGAACACGTTACCTCTTTGAATATGCTGCTTGATAGACTCAGAGAGGCTAACTTAACCGCTAGGCCAACAAAATGTTGTATTGGTTGTAAAGAGTTGGAATTCTTGGGACATACTGTACATCAGGGTAGCATGACCCCTGATCCCAAGAATCTGGAAAAATTGAAAAGAGCACCTAGACCACAAACAAAGAAAGATGTGCGATCTTTCGTGTCGTTGTGTGGTTTTTACCAAAAGTACATCAAAAATTTTAACTCTATATGTGCTCCTCTGACGGATTTAACTCGCAAAGGTCAACCTGATACAATAAATTGGTCCGCACAGTGTGAATTGGCTTACCAGGAGTTAAAAGAGAAACTTACAAGCAGGCCAGTATTGCAATTGCTTGACTTGAATCAAGAATTTATTGTGAGAAGTGACGCAAGCAATGTGGGCCTGAGCGCTACATTGTTGCAAAGGTCCTCCTCACAAGATGGGGAATAAAACCCAGTCGCTTATGCAAGCCGCAAGTTGAACAAGGCGGAAAAAAAATTATTCAACAAGTGAAAAGGAAAAACTAGCTTTGATATGGGCTATAAAGAAATTCCAAATTTATTTATATGGCAGGACATTTGTGGTCCAAACGGATCATTCACCACTCGTATTCCTGTCACAGGCCAAGCATGAAAATTCCAGATTATTGAGATGGTCTTTATTATTGCAGCCATACTCATTTCTGATAGAATATATTCCCGGCCCTCGGAATGTAGGTGCAGACTTTTTGAGCAGACATCCTTATGATGAAGATCAGAAAAACGCGTAAGACTTCCTGAGCTAAGTTATCTCGCAGATTATAACCTGCTAATAATTGCATGTTTTAGGATTGGAGGTGTGTAGTAAAATCTGCGAGAATAATCGCTCATTTCAGTAAGATTTTAGTCATAAAATGATAATAAATAAACCAGCCCTATTGTGTCTGATGGTGATGCTCTCACACGCCAGCAACGCTGCCTTTTGTGCAGTGCTAACGCCCATAGAACGATCCCACGGTAAAAAAAATCTAACACGAGTTTTAGTTTCGGTTTCGAAAACGTACTACCAACCTTTTTAACATTTTGCCAGATCTGCTGCATACATTTGGCAGCCTAGACTTATAATTAACGATTTTGCGTAAGTGTGCCGCAAAATAACTATCTGAATTAACGTATTCTGTCAACTTTAACGCTGGTAATAAGTAGCATTCCTTACATTTTTTTGGTAGTGTTACACGATACAATACAAATTATTAACGCCAATTCTTAACCCGCCACGAACAACCCCGCTTCGCTTGACACATTCTGCCATGCATATAAACACGCAGACAATTTTATTGCCTCCTCGCGGAAATGTTTCTGACGACACAAAAACAAGTTAGTTATTTGAAAATACATTCTGGCGAGATGAAAGAGAGGGGAAAGATGGCGGTCTTGTGTAAAATATTTATTTGACGATGACCGTGACAAAATGGAAAATCTAGAACCAATATGAAACTGACCATAAAAATCATATATATATCAAGCTTAGAGTTCACTGAGCAAGAATATGTTTTAAATAATATGGTAGTCCCAGTATTAGTTGAGTTATTGAAAAAATACTAAATGTCTACGGACGCTCGACCAGACACACTGTCGTTCCTGCTTGTTTTTTTAACGTTAGTGGGGACACCGGCTTAGAAGGGAGGCATTGAATAAATTCACATTCGCTTGGGTAAAAAGAGTATAGTAGGGAAAGGGGAGCGGTAGGAAAATTGTTACCAAAAACGAAACATCTTTTTGTATTGGGCATAACTAAAGCAGGCTGGCCAATCGACTACCAGACGCAGAGTATGTTTGGAATTAATTTTGTTTTTCAAAAAAAAAACTGCATTTGAATTCTGGTAGTCGCAAGCTTTCGATTGGCCAGTGCTACTAAATATTAGCAAAAAGCTTTCGCTGCTCAGTGCCAGTTGACCAGTAAATTTTATTCAGATACGCTGAGAACAGCTGTGATAAATTTTTAAAGTAAATTAAATAAATACATAGATATTTCACAGTCTGGACGGAGCAGAAGAAACTGAGGCCATTTCTTTGCAAAGTCAGCGTCATTTGTTTATATTTCTTGATTTGTGGTAAGAATGCTTATGAATTCAATATGTTTAATCCCATTGCCAAAGTTAGATACTGCTATTGGGAAAAAGTAAAGGAGGTGCCGGGAGCAGACATTGTTGAGTCCCCACGTTAAAATGTATCTAACTAATGTATGTTGTCATGATTATGTTTGAATATTATTGTAGTAGAGTATATTAGTAAGCCTCTGTGTTCCATGAACACTGTTCAAACATGCCTGAAGCATTTATGTTTAAAAAGAAAAAGAAGAGAAAAAATATATAAAAGGAAATGTGGTTACCCCACATTATATAATTGAGGACAACTATGTAAATGTACAGTGGCGTATCTGCCATAGGGACCTGAGGTGTGGTCACAGCAAGGTGGGAGTCATGTAAAGTCATGGGCGAGTGCACCTGAAATGCACGCGAGGCTGACCCCATATCTCCGTAGGGAAATAAATAATACCAAAAGTGATCAGATATTAAAGGCCAGGGTGTCCTTTTGTTGCAGAGGTTCTGTTTCCTGTTGCCAGCTGGTGACAGGAAACCTGAGGAGTGACGATAACGCCAAGAAGTCTCCATAAATTCTTGTATGCTGTCAAGAGATAACAGCAGGAGCTTGGGCGTGTGATGTGATATCGATATTTCTGCAACTACATAATACCTTATCTTTCAACAAGAAACCACAGGTGATATGTTAAGGACCTGGGTATATCTGACAGTTTCGTTTTTTAAATAAACAATGGTAATTCAAATTCTACTCAGGACATTTATGGGGTGTATGATAATACAGCCCCTCATACACAGTGACTCTCCCTCTTAGAAGAAGAAAGTGTAGCTGTGAACATTCCAACAGGAAAGACATATATATATAAACTTTGTAGTTAATTGGGCAGATTGTCCACACAATTTTAGTTAATCTTTTATGTAAACTATCTTGTCCTCATTTTCAAAGACCTGTCCAAACGATATGACTGGACAGGCAAAATAATTTGTACAAAAAATTATCAACTTTAAAGAAAAATTTAATCACAGGTTTTGTTCACTTCCTCATAGAAACTTAAAGTGTTTTTGTGTTGTGTATCATCATTTCATTCCTCCCCTAGACACTAGGTACATCATACACCAGACACTAGAGCCAAAATAGTGACCGTGTGAGATCTAGGGAGGTAGCGTTAGGTTTCCTGCACATAATTCATCATCATCATTTATAGAGTCAGGGGCCTACATGTGCTTGACCTCACACGGTTAATACATACACGGATTTCATTCTTTTAGGATACCATCATAACCTCCCCAGCAAAATCTAACTTTGCTACACCTAGAAAATCTTGGTATGAAAAGAGAACTAATGAGGGAGATCAAAGTTCGGCAGCTAAAGTACTTTGGCCACATAAAAAGGCATAACACCTTGCAGAAGACCGTAATAGAAGGGAGAGGTGAACGCAAACGTGCAAGGGGAAGACAGCGCTATAAGTGGGAAGATAACATCAAGAGATGGACAGGGAAGAGCCTATCAGAGTACACCACCAAGACAAGAGACAGAAGACGTTGGAGATCCTTTACAGCAAACCTTCGATGTGGAGATGGCAGCTGATGATGATGATGATTTGCCGTTATTAGTACCTTTACTTTCTATAAAATCACATTGTTCATAACTGGTAGAATGAAAAAAAAAATACAAAAACACACAAATAGTAATACGTCTTACAAAGAGAAAGGACAAGAAAAACCTATGTTGTGGCCACAAGGTCTTCGTCAGGGACAGACAAACAAGAGACGGGAGGGAAAGAAAGTGAGACTTAAGTAGAGAACATGAAACTATAAAAATAAGAGGAAAAAAAAACACTCCTTTATGTCCAATCACATGTTGGAGCAAAGATGGCTGCCACTAAACCGGAAAGCGGAAAGGGATAGTACATTAAAAACAAAAAATAACAAATAATGAAAACTGACTGGAAAACAGAGTGAGGGAAAAGTGGGGGGGGGGGTGGGGGGGGAAATAAATAAATATTAAAAAATAAATCAAAATGAAAAGATAAAAAATTAGAAATTAAAATTAAATGAAATAAGATGATAATTAATAACCAAAAAAAAAAAAAATTTAAAGTGAGGGAAAAGTGATTAAAAAAAAAAAAAAATATGGGTGATCTCCAAAGTAGAAAGTCATAATACAACTGGGACTAGATAGAAAAGGACGCCTCAGACAAAATAATGTTGGGTACAAACCGTGGGGTTTAAGGAAACGCATAAGATGGATGAGGCGTTTTCCCGGCGAAACCGACTGTTGGCGTCCGAGGAACTGGATTTGATGGCTGTCACCTTGATGTCAGTGGCACCGTGGTGGCCAGGGCCATTGAAGTGGATGGCCACAGGTGTGGATTTCAACTGAGAGATGTCGTAGAGGTGTCTGCAGAATCGGTCGCCCAGACGTGTTCCTGTTTGGCCGATGTAAGTAATATTGCAACGTTTGCATATAATAGCTTAAATGACGTTGCGTGACTCGCATGTGAAGTCATGGGTGATGGTGAACTTGGCCTTAGGGAACGAGACTGTTCCTATTTCAAAATTTATTCTCTCGATATTTGTATTTCTTGTGGTCTTAATTAACAGGTGAGCAACTTTCTTTTTTTTCCCACATTTCTCGAGTTCTGCCTGTACATCCTGATAATTTCTACATAATTCGAACTTGCTGTGATTTTTCTATGCTCCTAAACATTTCTGGCTTTACTGCATATCAGGAATGCAGTATTGTCGGCTGTCGTGATGAATATGACTGATGCAGTTAAATTGCCAGTGAACTGCGTGATAGGAGACAGAATAGTTTCACAACTACGAATGGAGAGTCGTGTATGACAGTCAGGAGAGGATAAATAGATTCCTTTTCTCAACTTCTACGCTTGTGTCGGTTATGTAATGATGACGTTGATTTCCATGAGCGAACTCAAGAGATACTTGAATTTTTTCGTCGACGTCTTTATCCTGAACGTGTTTTATCTGATGCTCTTTATCGCATCCCACACGTCACTCGTCAGATGGCACTCACTACTAAACCTTCTGCTAAATCTGACAGACTCAAACTTGTTTACACTTTCCATCCTCACTGTTATGCGGTGAAAAGAATTCTATTTCGTCATCTCCCTATTCTCAACTCTGATCCTGTTACCAGTGAGTTGTTCTGCATATCGTAGGGATAAGAATTTCAAGGACATTCTTGTACACAGGCGCTTGATGAATACTAGCCCTCCATATTTTGGTACACAGTTTTGTTATCGCCCCAGATGTCATACGTGAGCGCATGTGCTCCAGACTCTGTTTCATTTCCGAAGGGTAATTTTATTATCAGAGAGTCATTTACATGTGAATCTAGGAATCTTATTTATGACATTATCTGTAAAAGATGTAACATTACCTATATTGGTGAAACTGGCAGACGTTTGGCAGATAGATTCCGTGAGCACTTAAATGACATTTATCACAGGGCACCTAAACCTGTGGCCTTTCATTTCAATAGCCCAGACCATTCCAGTTTCCTTGATGCCCTGGTAACCTGTTTACGTGCCTGCTTTTGTGATGACCGTACTCGCTTTTCTCTATAGAATCGTCTCATTTTCGAAATGGGTTACCTTTATCCTCATGGCTCAAATTTCCAACATCATTTTGCTTAACTCTGTTATTCACTGGCTTTCTTCTATTTTAGACTTCTTGATTTCAACCTTCGCTTTTTCACAATCTTTCTTTTATAAGTTTGTTTTTCGTTTCGTGTCCTATTTGTGTATTTTTATGACGTCACGTTTATTTGTGATTCCTGGCGCCATTGTATTCACCTCTTCACCGTACCTTTTGCCGGGATAGTCGTAGCAGGGCTTCTTGTTTTGTTATTCCATTTTCTGCTTTTAATTTTCTTTATATTTTTTCGGGTTTTGTATTTTCCTTGCTTTATTATTGCTGTTCACCTGTGTTGTTACATTTTATTACATATATACATTACGCGATTGTAGTGTTCTCTAGTATATTTCTTTAATCTGTCTATATGTCTTGTCCTTGTTGCCTATTTGTAACTGGCTAACGAAGGGTGAAACTCGAAACGTCCCGTGTTTCAGTGTACGGTACCATTGATTTGTAAAACTGATTCAATACCGTTTTATTTGTTAATAGATATTTAGTCAAGGGAGGAGATAGATATATATTAAATCTCTTATTTCATCCTCTCTCTCTCTCTCTCACACACACACACACACACACTCACACACACACAATCACACACACATATATATATATGAACCCAAATAAGACGTAGGTTAAATCGTAGACTAGGTAGCTAGTCAACTAAGAAAGGCGTTTGATAGGGGCTGTCGGTCCAAAGGAAGTTGGAATCTCTCTGAAAAATACCAAGCGGATTTCCCCTATCAATCTAACTCATATCAACGTTTTTTTTTTTAATGTAATACAAACGAACACACCCAAAACAAAACAATAGAAAACTCCGTGCCCACTTTTATCAGTGTTCGGGACACAGGCCTGCGCCGGCTGGAACGGTCCATTGGCTAAGCCAATTATCGATCGAAATTCACGTGCCAAGTCCGTTGTGTTAGTAAACGCTTTGCGGGCTAGAGACCTTACTCTTGATCCTTTCAGTAAGGGCATCAAAACTGACCATCGGTCAGATACTCAGACGAGCGTTGTTCCAGAATCAAAGAGTTTTAAGGCGTAATAATTAATTGAAACTCCTAAAACCAGTTTCCTTTTAGATTAAATTCATTTTTATACAGTATAGGAAAGTCTCAAATGCTTCTGATCATAAATAACGTGTTTATGTCAATTTGAAATTTGTTGTTACAAGTAAAATGCATTTGGAGTTGAATACTAGTTAGCTTTATTCCATCCAATGTCTGCTTCGGTAATGTTAACCAGAAGTACTATTTTATCAGTTTTTGTTGTTACTGGTCAAGTTGTGACATGAATCTATTTTGAATTTGTATGTAGATCATCCAGTAGTTTAGTGGCTATCAATCTTTTGCCAAAGTCAATCACTCCTTTTAAAACACAATTTTGGAGCGGACTGTGTTGAGAATAGAGACAGACCTAGAGTTTCGCAAAATATAGTAAAACCGTGTGTACCACGAACAAAAATTAATATATAAGGATCAGTGATGGCGTCGTGAGAAAGTGGGACTCTGGAGGGGGTCTCTTCATGCTTGTTGGTGATGGCAGATTTTTGGTTGATTGGGTGTCATCCCTGACACACCAGGTTTCCCACCCTTCTCCCCTTGTTAACACCGTGGCAGTTGTGAGAGTTTTTTTTAAATGTTTTGTTTGTTTTTATGGAAGGGGAAAGACATACACAAGTACATTCACACAATTTTACATGTTTTATTTTGTACTTCGTGGAGTGGGCAGATGATGCCATATTTTGATATCAGAATAATTATCTTGAACTGACCACACTTTGTATCCTAATTATAACCCACCAAGGGTTGAACGGGATATTTTTTATTAAAAGAAAAAAAATGAAGCAAGTTATAAAGATGGCCACCAGCATATTTGGTTCCCTGACTTTATGATTACGCGACTGTTTTACCTTGTTATCAGTGCCACACTTATATTATGTTGAAAAAAAGTTTCTTTTTAGAGTAAATCTTGAGAAAAACTTATAAACTTTTTAAGCCGCAGTATAGCTGCAAATACGTTTATGGCCAAGAAGGCCTAATAATGAAAATGTCCAAGTCGTTTGCTGAAAAAATTAAGGTAGGACACTGTTGGAAAAAAAACAGAAAAAAAAGAACTAACAATCAAAAACAAAGGGGTGGGGGGGCTAAGACAAAGCAAAAGAGATGAATGCAGTCAGCGACTCAAAGCTTGACTGCTTGCATCAGGGAACCAGAGCTGATCAAGACCCTACTCCACCTCCAAGTGGTGGTCCTGGAAACACTGCAGTCTGGCCGAGAGAGTAGGGATCGAAGAGGGAAGACAAACCTTTTACTTATTTTTACAATCCCGCCAAAATATTCCGCCTGGGAGCCGCGCTGGTGTAATGGTTACCATACTGCGCAAGCGATCAGGTGTTCTTCTTCTTCTTCTCCGTTCGTCCTGAAAAGGACGGTGGTTGCGTTGTGTCTGTTTACGCCTAAGCTGTGATATCTGCACCTTTCGGTCGACACATCCGACTTCTGCACGGCAATTTTTAGGACCGGGTTTGCCTTCCCATTTCGATCCACACTCGCTCAGCCAGACTGCACTGCTGCAGACTGTTTCCAGGACCACCACGTGGAGGTGGGGTGCGGTCTTGACCAGCTCTGGTTCGCTGGTCCTGACGCAGGCAGTCAAGCTATGAGTCGCTGACTGCGGTCTCTATTGCTGCGTTTCAGGTGTTCAAGGTTCAAGCCCGGGCGCTGGCATTTGTAGGAGTGTCATCGACCGGGATTTTGACTGAATAACATGAACGGCTCCTGAAATAAACCCTCTGTGGATGGTGTCACGGAGTGTTCGAAGGTTTCGTCTAGATTATTTTCGTCTGTTCTTTAGCTGTTTTTCAAGTCTTCACTAATAGTTCTGCCATACGCTCTTAATGCTATCTTCTCCTAAAAGGCACTAAAAGGTATTTCTTTAGGGACGTCAGTACAATTTATTCACTTGGTCGAAACCACAGTGGTTCTCAGACGATTATATTTCCGTGTTCAGTGGTCAACTGAAGACCGCCACGATAAATCTTCCGGCATGGCTGAACGAGAGACGGGAATTAATTAACTTGGCGTGGGAATCAGGAATTTATTTTTTTATCAACCGTTCTATGTTGGCGGCTCGAATGTTTCAGTTGTATTCGAGTGTGCATTTAAGGAAGTTGATTTTGCTCAGTGTTAGTGTGCTATGTGTTATAGTGATAAATAAATTTTTTAACGTTTTATGGAAATTAGTACAGTGCTTCAGCCTCCATTCATTACTACATAATACATTTTATTGTAGGGTTTATTAAAACAGTTTTAATATTCAAATAGATATAATATCCGATAAAAGAAACGAAAACTGGAAAAATAACGCGATATTCAAAAACATAGCGGGGGCTTTACATAAATATCTAAAAACTGAAACAGCTGATGTAGGACAGGAGAAAATAAGCAAATGTACCGAAACAAATGATTCTGAGCTCATGGCAAGTACTTCTAACTCGGACCCCAGTAACGTAGATAATACTAACAATGTCGAAAACGAGACTGATTTGACCGTTTCCAATTCCAGAGATTTAAGTGGTGAACTTGAGAGGTACACTGATCCGGCAAGATGGAATCCTTCTTTAAGCGATACCGAAAGACTGGAAATCGTAAAAAAAAGGCCTGCTAGAGAGACCAAAAAATTAGTTCGTGTTTCCGCGCAGCTCTAATGGTCGAAAATTTTCACTAAATTTTTACACTAGGGAGCTAAGCAATGGAGAACATATTAATCGATCATGGTTAGTGTATTCAAAAGAAAAAGATACTGTATTTTATTTCTGCTGTAAGTTGTTTTCCTGTAATAAAATGTCACTCACTACTGATGGCTATAATGATTGGGGTCATTTGTATGTGTATCTTAATGAACACGAAAAATCTAAAAACCACTTGGAGTCCCATACAAAGTGGATTGAACTATCGTCCAGGCTTAAATCAGTACAGACAATTGATTCAATGCAACAATAGTTATTAAATTCAGAAGTTCGACACTGGAGGAGCATAATAGAACGCCTAATTGCTATTGTCTAGTTCTTGAGCCAACAATGTTTGCCATTTCGTGGAACATCTGATAAATTATATGACCCTAACAATGGAAATTTGTTAAAGCTTGTTGAACTGATTGACAGATTTGATAATGCTATGTGTGAACATTTAATGAGAGTAGCTCGTGGTGTGGTGAATTAGTTGTTATTATTGGTTACAATATTATATTAATGGTATCTGGTGTGAGGTCAGCTATGCAAGTCCCTGAGGTTTATTAAATACAAATAAGTTTACAGGGTACTTGTCTGCTTCCACCACGACCTCACCCGATTATATATCTTCCCCTACTGAAGTGTATTGGTGTGTGTAGGTTGTCTAGCAAGTGTCTAGGGTATATGCAATGTGATGAAGTATATGAACAGGACAACAACTACACCTATTACTAATAAACAATGATTAACCAAGTCACTGGGTAAAGTTTGGAATGTAACTTATTTTTTTTTTAAATTTATTTTCCTGTATCTAGTTATTCTTCTGACACAGGAATAATCAACTCAACATGATAATGAAATTATTTACAACCAATTATTTTACAACTGTCATTGAGTCGGTGTTAGCCCACAATTATTTATATGTCTCAAACTGGGAAAATGTCAAGTATCTCTTGCTCCTAGAAACGGGTACAAGTTTATTGAAAGTTTTTGTTCCTCACAGATACACTATCTTTTGTGAAAACTGAGAGAGTGGATTGTTTGTGATATCAATTTCCCAGACAAGTCTTATCTGAGGTCTCTGGAACCAGGCTGGTTGAAGTATGTATAAAACGCCAGCATCCACTGCCAAGACACGATTCTGCTTCTATAGGTAAATCACTGTGTAGGCAATCAGTAGTTAGGCCTCACTGCAGAACTTAGGGACAGGTGTTAGATCACCTGGGCTCACTTTCATTCGTAGATGAAACTCTGGAACAATACAAATATGTCCCACTCAGCATCTAATAATCTCTCTCTTTCCCTACCCTAACATATTCAATATCATCAGACATCAGTATGGTAACTAAACAATTAGTTAACGTTCTCAATTTGGTTGGTACCCCCTTCTGGATAAATGACTTTCAAACCACCGTTTGACATTTTCCTTGATAAAGGAAACATTTTACATTAATACTATCAAGTCATGTACAATCACGGTGACTTGCTGAAGAAGACGGCCAGTGATCTTCCTGGTCTTATGTCATAACACAACATTTTTTTAAAATCATATTTAATTTTCTTTTCTCCCCATATGGCAGAGAGCCTGCCTGGCTTTTCTACACCAGGTTAATACTGTTTCCTACCAACGCTGTGAAACAACACAGAGTTTTGATGTTAGCTTCCCTCCAGATAAATGTTTCCCCTTTTAGGTTCATACAGAGTCGATAATGCATACATGATACAAAGGACAATATAAATGTTAATATAAAGGTTTTCATATTTACCGCAATCAAAGAAATTTTATACACCAAGTTGTTGAATAGGGCGATATATGGTAACAAATCCAGATAGCTGCTATGCAGAATTAGCAACCAAGACAGTACTCTTGCCTTGTCTATAACAACAACGTCTTTAGTGTAAGAAATTTTTCATCTAGTGGCCCCCTATACTCAATACTAATTGGTTTTATACAACCGTTAATCTATTATACTACAGCCAATCAGAGACTGTTTAGTGAATAGCGTTCCTTTTCAAATAAAACTGACCTCAAATATTCAAAAATAAGGACTCCTTCCCCTTTAACCCCACCTCCTATCTCTCCTATTCAAATATGTAAACACGAACCGTGACACTCCTTCCGATACTCCGTCTCATCCCCTATTTAGTATTACACATTCAAAAAAAATCCCAAGTTAACCTTAATTTTTCCTTTTATTTTCAAACTACCGTATGTAGAACGAACACTACGCTACGTCACAACTTTTAACAACTTGCGTGTGTGTGTGTATCGTCTGCTAAAACCAGCGTGTGAATATATGTCCAGAACGCGTGTCGAGAAAAAGGGGGTCTTTCAAACGCCAGTCATGGTATCGCATTTCTGGCACAAGAAAATATTTAAATCTCAAAGCCAACGCTAGCAAAGTGTATAATGTTAAACCGCGGCAAATCGTTTAGGCCTTACTTCGGTATACAAATTTTAGCGTGCGGCTGGCATATGGGAGGAAGCCAGTCAGACACAAACGGGCTGGGTCTATATATATGCATTTGGGAGTACCATTCTATGGAATTTAGCGTTTGTTCTCACAGATTTTACTACACACCTCCTTTCCTAAAACATGCATTCACTGCAAGTTATTATCTGTGAGACAATTAGCGTAAATAAAGTACTATTCCCTAGGCTTTTCCTGCCCTTGTGTTTTCATGGATTTCTGCAGTGGGGTCATTCAAAGTAAGCACAACTCAAGAAAGCTGCCTCAGACCTCTGCAATCCAAGAATCTATTTCAGTTATGTTACTGAACAGCTGCAAGTGTTACTGCTTGTCTTAATGCTGCTTAGCAATCAGTATTCACCATTTCTCTTCTCTGAGTCTGCTCAACGACATGTCCCGAGAATATTAGATGTTCCTCAAATTGTACGTTATGAGGAGTTGATCTATATGGTGATATCTGAGTTGTGTAGGGGATCCAATAATTTCCTGATCAGCCTTAATAAACACTCGGACTATCCTCAATTCAAAAAGACAACAATGGAGGCACTCTGCTCCTCCGAAATGTTCACAGCCAACAATTGGTCAGATCTCAGGCTTGATTGAATGTGGAAACACCCTTCTAATAATATTCGTATAATATTCTATAATGTGCCACTCAAATGGAGGCCATATTCACCAACTATATTCTCCGCCTACCGACAATTTGGTGAAATAAGATAATATGTGGGGAAATGAGTTTCTGCATCAGAAATCAATTCTCCCTTAGCTTGCTATAATATGTGTGGGTGATCTCCATCCAGGGTCCGACCAATACTTCCCCTTAGACGGTGTAGGGTCGGGTGACTACCAATGTCACCAGTGCCCTTTTCAGGCTAAATTAATAGCCATATTGTGAAGCGCTGTGAGCATTTTCCGAATTGCTCACTCGTCCACTCCCCACTTTTCTTCTAACATTTTGTTTCGGGTTCAAATCTGGCGAATTACCTTCAATATTGATTTCAGCCAGTTCCCTAACTGCGGCTTCAAACTGAGCCTGGGTTGACTGGTCTGAGTTTCTATTTTCTCTGGATGCCCTTCTCAGAGTTGCTAATCTAAATATTTACGGTGAAAACTGTTGGTGGGAAGGTGGATACCTATCCTCTATGTCAACCTTATTATTTTCCTTGTTATTTTTAAGCCCATATGTTTCAGAATGCTTGGCTGGCATCTGATTATGATTTTCCCAACTTGGGGAATGTACCTTGCTACATTTTTCACAGGCCCCCACAAATTGTGCAATATCAGCAGCTACTTGGGGCCAGTAATATTTTTCCGATGTCCTTTGACGTGTGGTTCCATTCCTCTGGTGTCCACCGTCGGGTACAACATGAGCTTGTGCCATCACTTTTTCCCTGTAGGGAGTTGGCAATACCAACTGTCCCTGTTCTTTGGATCCTGCTCTAGCTTTCCTGAAGAGCAGTCCCTCCTTCAAATAAAATTGTCCTTTCTTAGGGTGTGCATGGCTGGTTGGCAATTTGTCAAAGCAAGGTTTTAATGTTTTATCCTTTGCCTGGGCCTTTCTCATCTGCTTATGAGAATAAACTAGTGGTGGTTCCTCCTCCGTTCTACTAGGGGTCGACCTAACCTGAAGCGTGGCCATTACCACAGGTTTTACCGGGCTTCCTAGAAAAACATATTTACTTCCTAACACCAGCGGGTAATTAGGGTCGTCACACACGGCTGCTCTGATCACTCCTTCCACGTACCTTGTCTCTACATTGATCTCGGCTACTGGAAGTGTCATGGTGTCTATTCCCTTTACGGCCCCTTGTATCTCCACTTTCTCTGTGGTGTACTGTTCAGGGTGCACTAGGGTTGCACTCACAACTGAGTCATATTCTAAACCTGAATCGTAAAGGCACCTAACCTTGGCACCATTACATGTCACTTCTTCACAGATGGGGGGATGTTGAAGATTAATATGATTCTCTGTCAGTTTCTTCTTCCCCTTGTCCACTGTTATCATGCAGGCCGCGTGATATGGAGGAACTTTCCTACCACAGTCAATAGTATTATGATTATTCATCCTACATACTTTACAATATTTCCCTTCTGGTTTGTAGGGTCTCCTTTCTCTGAAATGCGAGTTTCTATCTCGTTGGTCAAAACTTGGCTTATCATAATAGGCTTTACCCTTATTAAACTTATCTCTGTGTTCATAGTTAGGTTGGTTTTGGTTTGGTGGAGCTTTATCATGGTCTAATGGCTTCTTCTTTAAACTTGCTATCTCAGACTGGGCTGCCTGATATCTCTCAGCCACATTTAAGATCTCCCCCAGCCTCTCAGCACCCTGTTCCGTGAGAAATTTTCTCAGGTCTGGAGCCATGGACTCTCTTAACTGCTCAGTCATAATCATTTCCTTTAAATCTTGGGTTTTCCCCAGAGCAGTCCATTTCTCCAGGTATGTCTCCAGGCGTGCAGAGAACTGGTGGTAAGTCTCTCCAGTCAACAGTTTGGCATTCCTAAATTTCTTTCTGTAAAATTCACTATTTTTCTCATATCTAACTAGAAGAGCTTGCTTAAGAATGTCGTAGTCATCTTGATCATCCTTGCTCAGTTTGGCGAAGACCTCATAAGAGGTTCCCCTAAGCCCCTGAGATACCTTCATACTCCATCTCTCTTTCTCTAGTCCATACATAGTAGCTAACCTTTCAAATCTAGATAAAAATGACTCAATATCATCATCTTTTTCTACAAATGGGTCCAACTGGAACCCCATGGCTGAGGTTGAGGCAACCTGGCTTGCAGCAGAGTCGGAGGTGGATGAGCTACTTCCATTATCAGGAGCATGGCCTTGTAACTCCATCTCCTTTAGTCGCAACTCATGTTCCCTTTGTAACCGTTTCTCTTCTTTCTCAGCCTCCATCTGTAATCTCTTCTCCTCCTTGGCAGCCTCCAACCTCTTTTCTTCTTTCCTGGCCTCAGCCTCAAGCTTCTTCTCCTCCAACTGCAGCCTCTTGATCTCAGCCTCTCTATCAGCCTCTAATTTCTTAAGCTCCCTACCATCCTCTAACATAATTCTCTTCTCCTCAGCTAATCTCTTATCTTCCCTTTCCATATACTTATCACACTCTGATGTCACATACTGAATCAGAGCTTGCCCATCTAAATTCATTTCCTTTGCAGTCTGCACAGCAGCAGATCTGTATTTAGCCATATCCGCCATTTTATAGTTAACAATATGAAATACTATCCACTACCTTAACTAATTAACCAACTCTAAACACAAGACAAAGGGCAATGATATCTCAAACCACTCTCAAATTATTTTTACTATTAGATTTTACAAATACTGGGACTAGTGACTCCCTTAATGTAGGGTACTAAGAGCCTTTAAATCCCGGAAGAGCGTCCCAATTAATGTGGTGAATTAGTTGTTATTATTGGTTACAATATTATATTAATGGTATCTGGTGTGAGGTCAGCTATGCAAGTCCCTGAGGTTTTTTAAATACAAATAAGTTTACAGGGTACTTGTCTGCTTCCACCACGACCTCACCCGATTATATATCTTCCCCTACTGAAGTGTATTGGTGTGTGTAGGTTGTCTAGCAAGTGTCTAGGGTATATGCAATGTGATGAAGTATATGAACAGGACAACAACTACACCTATTACTAATAAACAATGATTAACCAAGTCACTGGGTAAAGTTTGGAATGTAACTTATTTTTTTTTAAATTTATTTTCCTGTATCTAGTTATTCTTCTGACACAGGAATAATCAACTCAACATGATAATGAAATTATTTACAACCAATTATTTTACAACTGTCATTGAGTCGGTGTTAGCCCACAATTATTTATATGTCTCAAACTGGGAAAATGTCAAGTATCTCTTGCTCCTAGAAACGGGTACAAGTTTATTGAACGTTTTTGTTCCTCACTGTCTGATACACTATCTTTTGTGAAAACTGAGAGAGTGGATTGTTTGTGATATCAATTTCCCAGACAAGTCTTATCTGAGGTCTCTGGAACCAGGCTGGTTGAAGTATGTATAAAACGCCAGCATCCACTGCCAAGACACGATTCTGCTTCTATAGGTAAATCACTGTGTAGGCAATCAGTAGTTAGGCCTCACTGCAGAACTTAGGGACAGGTGTTAGATCACCTGGGCTCACTTTCACTCGTAGATGAAACTCTGGAACAATACAAATATGTCCCACTCAGCATCTAATAATCTCTCTCTTTCCCTACCCTAACATGTTCAATATCATCAGACATCAGTATGGTAACTAAACAATTAGTTAACGTTCTCAATTTGGTTGGTACCCCCTTCTGGATAAATGACTTTCAAACCACCGTTTGACATTTTCCTTGATAAAGGAAACATTTTACATTAATACTATCAAGTCATGTACAATCACGGTGACTTGCTGAAGAAGACGGCCAGTGATCTTCCTGATCTTATGTCATAACACAACATTTTTTTTAATCATATTTAATTTTCTTTTCTCCCCATATGGCAGAGAGCCTGCCTGGCTTTTCTACACCAGGTTAATACTGTTTCCTACCAACGCTGTGAAACAACACAGAGTTTTGATGTTAGCTTCCCTCCAGATAAATGTTTCCCCTTTTAGGTTCATACAGAGTCGATAATGCATACATGATACAAAGGACAATATAAATGTTAATATAAAGGTTTTCATATTTACCGCAATCAAAGAAATTTTATACACCAAGTTGTTGAATAGGGCGATATATGGTAACAAATCCAGATAGCTGCTATGCAGAATCAGCAACCAAGACAGTACTTTTGCCTTGTCTATAACAACAACGTCTTTAGTGTAAGAAATTTTTCATCTAGTGGCCCCCTATACTCAATACTAATTGGTTTTATACAACCGTTAATCTATTATACTACAGCCAATCAGAGACTGTTTAGTGAATAGCGTTCCTTTTCAAATAAAACTGACCTCAAATATTCAAAAATAAGGACTCCTTCCCCTTTAACCCCACCTCCTATCTCTCCTATTCAAATATGTAAACACGAACCGTGACACTCCTTCCGATACTCCGTCTCATCCCCTATTTAGTATTACACATTCAAAAAAAATCCCACGTTATTCTTAATTTTTCCTTTTATTTTCAAACTACCGTATGTAGAACGAACACTACGCTACGTCACAACTTTTAACAACTTGCGTGTGTGTGTGTATCGTCTGCTAAAACCAGCGTGTGAATATATGTCCAGAACGCGTGTCGAGAAAAAGGGGGTCTTTCAAACGCCAGTCATGGTATCGCATTTCTGGCACAAGAAAATATTTAAATCTCAAAGCCAACGCTAGCAAAGTGTATAATGTTAAACCGCGGCAAATCGTTTAGGCCTTACTTCGGTATACAAATTTTAGCGTGCGGCTGGCATATGGGAGGAAGCCAGTCAGACACAAACGGGCTGGGTCTATATATATGCATTTGGGAGTACAATTCTATGGAATTTAGCGTTTGTTCTCACAGATTTTACTACACGTGGATCGACCCAACAATACCTTGGGAAAAACATTCAAAATGAATTGTTTGCTCTTCTCTCTGGAACCATAAAAAAAAGAAATAATTTCTATGGTGGAGAAAGCTAAATATTATAGCATAGTTGCAGACTGTACTCCCGATGTAAGACACATTGAACAATTAACACTATTTGTAAGATTTGTTAATACGAATCCAGATGATATTAACATTCATGAGCATTTTCTTGGTTTCACTGCTGAAGAAGCCACTACAGGCTCAGCGTTAACCGAATGCATTCTAAAAAAATTGTCAGACATGGATATTCCATTCGCAAACATGCGTGGTCAGGGTTATGACAATGGATCAAATATGAAAGGAAAACATTCAGGAGTTCAACAACTTATTAGGGACTTGAACCCGAGAGCTTTTTATATCCCTTGCTGTTCTCATTCTCTCAACTTGGTGGTCAATGATGCTGCGATGTCATCTAGAGAACGGGTTTTATTTTTTGAAACGGTTCAGAAATTGTATGTGTTTTTCTCAGCGTCAACACTGCGTTGGGGAATCCTTAAGAAACATATTACAACTCTAACGCCCAAGCCACTAAGTACAACTCGCTGGGAATCTAGAATCGAGGCCATTCGTCCTTTAAGATATTATATTGAGGAATTTTATGATGCATTGATAGAAATTGCTGATGACGAGTCAGTAGACAAAATGGCGAGACATGAAGCTGAAACCCTTGTCCTAAAACTCAGAGATTTTAAATTTTTATGTTGTCTGGTTATAAGGCACTATGTTTTAAACGAAATTAATGTTGCTAGTAAACTGTTGCAAAGCATAAAAATGGAATTGACTAGTGCCATAACAACTTTGAGAAATGTTCTCCAAAGCCTTAAGAATCTCAGAAATGATGAATCATTTCAAAATTTTCTTGTTGATGCTACAACATTAGCTGAGAAAGTTGAAGCTGATCCTGATTTGATACCATCGTTTGAATGTACTAGAGTGCGTCGGCAGAAAAAGCAACACAACTATGAAGCAAGAGATGAACCTATTTTGGATCCCAAACCTAAATTCAAAATTGAATTTTTCTTTTTTATTATTGATGTTGCAACTAATTCTATTGAAGAAAGGTTCGAGCAATTGAAACATCACAGTTCACATTTTTCCTTTTTATATAACATCCTTAAATTGAAATCTGAGACGAGAAATGAGCTCTTAAACAAATGTAAATATCTAGAAGGCGTTTTAACACATCACGAAAATAGAGACATTGATGCCATTGAGCTATGTGATGAACTGAAAGTAGTATCCAAATTAGTACCAGAAAATACACCGCCAATTGAAGTTCTTCGTTATATTATTGAAAATAACATTGCTCCTAATGTCGCTATAGCCTTAAGAATATTAATAACTTTGCCTGTAACGGTAGCAAGTGGTGAGCGTAGTTTTTCAAAACTGAAGCTTATTAAAACTTATTTACGCTCAACAATGGCCGAAACTAGATTGGAAGGACTTGCCATGATTTCAATTGAACATGATCAAATCGGTCAAAAATTAGACTACGCAGACCTTATTTCTGCTTTTGCAAATAGGAAAGCAAGAAAAGTGTCTTTTTAAGCAGTACATACTTCAAACAATATAAAGTCAAATAATGTCAAAATAGTACTAAAAACTATAACACGTACATACTATAGTTAAGTGTTTGTGACTCAACAGTTCATCGTTCCACATGAGAAGAGCATCCCCTATATGTAAGTAATGTAACTACATTTATTTCATATAATTGTCTCAAATAAATTCAATGGTTTATTTTATGACTAAACAGTATTTTCATCAATTTATCAATACATTATTATTAATGGTACTATTTAAAATTAGGCGAATGGTCATGAAATTAATGTTGAAGCTTGTTTAACGTAATGGTTTAAACAATTTCAAACGTTAATTTGAGGTTGGGCTGGGGCGGCAAGGTATGGTATTGCATGGGGCAGCAAAATTCCTACGGCCGGCCCTGTGCATACTGTAGAGCCATTAGTAGCACTAATGACATTCATTGAGCTAATATAGCTCATATTATTAAAGGAAAACATGTTACGGTATCTGCCATCAATGGTACCTATACCTTGTAGTGGTATGGCGGCTTGTGTACCCTGACAATCCCCAGAGCTATGCCAGTGGAAGATTTACTCCTGGCAGGTTCAACCAAGCTGGACTGGTCTGCATGGGTAGGGGTCAGACAAAAGCTGGTACTCTGGTCCTCCAGGTTGGGGGTTTTAGCACAGGGCCGACACCCCTGTCTATGTAAAAAAATCGCACGTTACGGAAACAACAATGAATGGAAAAACTTTGCTGCGGGACGGACATCCGGAGTCTCAGGCTCGTATGACTGACAGTGGTGAAAGCCGAAAGGAAGCCACTGGCATGAAAACGGATGCCCCGACCGCAAAACACGAAACCAGAATTGGTTTTGGAACGTCAGAACTATGAATGAGGCAGGAAAGCTGAGACAAATCACAGCAGAGATGAGGAACTACAAGATACATATCCTGGGAATAAGCGAGAGCAGATGGACAGGTAAGGGGAGAATAAAAACAGCTACAGGGGAAACAGTACTTTATTCTGGCAGAGAGGATGGTCAGCACAACGAAGGTGTAGCCATTATCCTGAAGAAAGGAATGGAAAGGTCTTTACTGGAATGGAAACCCACCAACAACAGACTGATAAGAGCAAGACTGAGAGGGAGGTTCACCAACACCACAATTATACAATGCTATGCACCAACAAACGACAGCGATGAAGAGATCAAGGACGAGTTCTATCAACAGGTACAAAAAGAAATGGAAACTACACCCAGGTACGATCTCGTTATAGTAATGGGAGACCTAAATGCAAAAGTGGGAGCACACAATAATTATAACGAAAGAGTAATGGGGAAATGCGGCAGTGGAACAGCAAATGAGAATGGGGACAAATTAATAAGCTTCTGCAGTATTAACAACCTGGTCATTGGAGGAACACTTTTTCCACACAAGGAAGTGCACAAGTTAACACGGGAATCACCAAACGGACGAGACAAAAACCAGATAGATCACATAATGATCAATGGCAGATGGAGACATGCACTACAAGACGTGAAAGTAAGAAGAGGCGCAGATGTGGGAAGTGATCATTACCTAGTAGTAGCTAGACTGAAAGTGAAACTCAGAGCTGCTGGACCAGTTGCAGTCAAACAGAAAAGATACAACATCACGAAACTGAAGGATCCCCTCACCAGAAAAGCTTTCGTGGTCGACGTAAAGAGAAGATATGAGATTATCAAAAGCCAGGAAAGAACAGAGACCGATGATGTTGACCAGAGATTCAACACCATCTCAACAATATACAAGGAAAGCCGCAAGTCATGCTTGGGATTCCAGGAAAGAAAGAGCCAAGACTGGATAACACCAGATACGCTAAACACCATAGCGAAGAGAAAGGAAATGAAAAGAAAGAAAACAGAAGCTAAGTCTCCCAGGTTAAAGGCAATATATAGTGAACAGTACAGTCAGCTGGACAAGGAAGTTAAACGTCAAACCCGTGCTAACAAAAGGACATTTTTGGATGACCTTGCAAGACAGGCAGAAGAGGCAGCACTGAGAAATGAACAAAGCACAGTATACAAAATAACTAAAATCATCAGTGGAAAACGAGGTGCAAACAATATTACATTAGTAAGAGATAAGCACGGAAATCTCATCACGACAGTAGAGGGACAGGAAACAAGATGGGCAGAGCATTTCAGAGAAACTCTGAATAAGGAACCACCAGAGACACAATTGAATGTTCCTGAGGCTGAAAATGATCTAGATGTTAATACAGACATCCCACGATAAGAAGAAATCATCACAGCAATCAAAGGGTTAAAGAATGGAAAAGCTCCTGGTCATGATAACTTAAATGCAGAGCTATTTAAGATAGACCCAGAGCTAGCAGCAGAACTATTAGAACCACTATTTGCACAAGTCTGGAAAACAGGGACAACACCAACAGAGTGGAGAAAAGGAATAATTGTCAAATTGCCCAAGAAGGGAGATCTTGCAGACTGCAATAATTGGAGAGGAATAACTCTTCTCTCAGTTCCCAGCAAAATACTAGGCAGGATAATTATACAGAGAATCTCAAAAGCAGTAGACCACAAACTGAGGAAAGAACAAGCAGGATTTAGAAAGAACAGAAGATGTGTAGATCATACATTTACCCTCAGGAACATTATAGAGCAGTGCTTAGAATGGCAAAGACAGCTGTACATTAATTTCGTTGATTTTGAAAAGGCTTTTGACAGTATACATGGGGACAGTTTATGGAAAATACTGAGGGGCTTATGGAATTCCAAGCTGCATAGTGTCAATCATAAAAAGCCTTTATGCCAACTTTACGTGTAGCATTGGGCAGAGCAACCTATCCTTTGAAGTGAAGACAGGAGTACGACAGTGTGATGCTGCACTGTAATTCTGTCTTTCAACCGGCCCGATTCTGTCGTCTATTTTGTATTTCCGGCCCGATTCTGTGGGTCTATTTTGTATTTTCACAATTTTTTTCTTCTCATTTGAATATATATCGTGTTTGGTATTTTTATGTAGGTAATTAAAAGGGGTCGTTTTATGACGGTAGGTTTATTTTACACTCGACCAGTTTTACTTTCTTCTGATTTTTCGCGATTTTCTTTGTTTACGGAAATCGCCATTTCATGCACGCAAGTCAAAAACACGCGGCCGTCACATAACGTGACGCAATCTTCGGACACGCGGTTTGCGTTGTTTTCAAATCTGATTGGCGCAGCTCATAGTTATTGTTATTTTTCTAAGAGTTTCCATTGGCCCGAGTGCGTAGATTAATGAACACGCGGGGGTGGCCCCGGTGTGTATAAATAGCCAGTTAAACGGCGGGCAAGTCTCTCTGAAGAAATATTGCCGCCGGTCGACGTCGATTTATCGTCTCCACTGTGGGAAAAACCAGCGATAAATTGGTATGTAGGATTTTATTATCGTTTTACTTATTAGTGGGTTATTGAGAATTCGCCCGTAGTTAAATTCTTCGGGGACATTAACTTTTAAGTTCTAAATGATAGTGCCATCCATTATCATTTTTGAAGAACGATGTAAATGCAACAGTGTGCTTATTCTTTCTATGATTTTGGCAGTAGATAGGAACGTGGGAAGTTATAAGCTACACGTGTGCTCATAGTTGTAGAATGTTATGTAAAACCACCATTTATTCCTGTGTATTTACAAATATAATTTTAGTGGGAATAGATTGTGTGTACTAAATTTTAATTTTTTGCCTTAATGTAAGAAATGCAGTCGGAGAGTAAAGATGTATGTTATAAGTGAATTATACTGCTTAGAGGAGTAAACTATTCCTATAGCGAGATTTCATTTAATTCTGGAGTAAGTGGGAAATCTCATGGGTAACGTTAAAGGAATTCCCTAGTTTGAATGAAGAGACACGTGGGTAGGAATATTTTATGTATCGGTTTTTTCAGAACGAAAGAAGGGGAGAGGGAGGAGAGAGATTTAAGTACCACGTGGGTAATATTATTTTTTGTATTGTTGTACATGACGAGTGAGCCACGTGGGTAATATTATTTTTTGTATTGTACATGACGAGTGAAGTACTGAGTGTGGGAGTTATCAAGATTAATGGGTTAGAGATGCGTTATGTTGGAGTTGGCGTACAATAGACGCATTTTCTTTTAATTTCAGCGAGTCACGGCGGAACAGTGGGGAGCGTAAATTTGCCATATGCAAAATTACCCACGGCAACAGGACATATCTTAAGGGTCAGAGGACTCGAGATATCATCAGAAGCAAAAGAAAAATAACCTATGGTCTCTGGCAGTGAAGTCCCTATGCTTCAGCTGGAACGGGGTTTATTTATCATACAGCCGAGAGCATCGCTATTATAGTCTCTAGCAACGGCAGGTGGCCGTGAGACTGGGTTAAATCGTATACAGCCAGAAATCAAGGCTGTGTTTGCCTCTAAATCTGGAGCGGGTTAGAGGAGCAAATCATAGAAGCTAGTCAGCAGCAGAGAAGTTTTTCTACAGTTAATAAAGTTCTTATGCTGGATACCCACCAGTCATCATCATCGCAGAATTCAGGAACAGGTGACAGGGTTAAAATACATGGGTCTTGAAAGTAACGAGAGAAGAGCGTAACGGAGACGCCGCATCATCAGTCGTCGAGTGTTAGAGAGACACTGAGACCAAGGGAGAGAGAGAGAGAGAGATAGAGAGAAGGAGGGAGAAAATAGACAGGACCAGTAGAGTCTGTTCAGTATCCATTCGACGGATAGACACTGAGCCATTGTGTTACTCCAAGTCTATTATTTTAGCATTTCCAGTGGTGTTAGATAGTGGCGCATATCGCCTACCAAGTTGGAAGCTGTGTAGACGGTTCGTTGAGGAAGAGTCAACAGGACTGAGACAGTAGAATCTTATTTTATTAGAGAGTGGAGGCTAAAGTCGACAGCTCCACAAGATTAGAGGTGTTTAAATCACTAACCAAATTTTTTGTTCCTCAGCAGGGTGACAGATTTGGGGGTTTTTTTTTGTGTCTATTAATTTAATCGTTACTTGTTTTCAGGCCGTGCAACAGTGCAGGCCATTTCTTGACTGATGTTTTGATGGTATTTTTAATGTTTTTTCCATTCTGTAAATAAAAAATATATATTTACTGTATACTGGATCAGCTTCTACTCCTTACTATACTTACTTTATGTTGTTTGTATAGTGGTGTCTGTGGTCGTTTTATACACCTTATCTCCTTGTATTTAAAGGAAGTCAGAGGAGGGTGAGATTATAGCCTTTCTGAAGTCACGAAGCGGCAAGGGCGAGTCAAAACCTGGTTCTATCCCTTGAGCCAATAGTCTCATCTGTCCACAGGCATGTCATTTTCCATCTAAATTCAATCTTCTCAGACTTTCTCATACTAGGGTCTTGTTTTCATTCAGGCAAACTCTATACACTTTAAAACCACTTCGTGATAGACAGGGATGCCCCTTATCAACCACTCTATTTTTAACAGTCATAGAATGGGTGATGCGCCAGACAACAGAGGGCAATCCAAGAGGAATAAGATGGACTACATTTTCTACATTGGAAGTTCTGGAATATGCAGATGACATTGCACTGCTAGCACATTCACATCAACACATCCAGGAAAAACGGATAGACTTAATAAGTATAGCCAGCAGGTGGGCTTGAACATCAACCTAAAGAAGACAGAGGTCATGATGCTCAATGTGAGCAACCCTGAGCCCATATCAGTAAGGAATCAGCAACTGGAACAGACAGATGCCTTCACATATCTAGGATGCATAGTAACACTGTTAAGTCAAGTTTTATTAAGGGGAGTTAAGCGTTAAAAGACTTGTATGCACAGGTCCGTTTTTTGTAAACACGCTTATAAACACGCTCTGGGTGATGATGATGATTTTTTAGTGGGGAGCTGTATACCCAGTAATTTTTGAACACAGCTCTATTGTACCTGTTTGTTAGTTTGTTTAAAAAAATAACACAAGGAAACTGGTCGAACATTCTATTGATAGGTTGGGGTAGAAGGCGGACGAACTCTACTCACATCTCAGCGAGGGAGTTCGCGCCTGGATGAATTTTTGATGAGCTGTTTTTGAGCAGGGGATATTTCCGTGACAGCTGAATCCGGGCAGAGCTCCGTAATGGATGTTAGACCATTTTTCGTCAGTGTGTCCCAGGATAGGATATATTTTGAATAAAAGGAATATGTGATGATTCCAGAATATTTATATTACTTCCAAGCCAAGGATTATTGCGGCTTGTTTATCATGTGCTGTACATGCTGTTGTAGATTGAAAGAGAACACAGAGAACATATTTATATTACTTCCAAGCCAAGGATTATTGCGGCTTGTTGATCATGTGCTGTGCCCGCTGTTGTAGATTGAAAGAGAACACAGAGAACATATTTATATTACTTCCAAGCCAAGGATTATTGCGGCTTGTTTATCATGTGCTGTGCACGTTATTGTAGATTGAAAGAGAACACAGAGAACATATTTATATTACTTCCAAGCCAAGGATTATTGCGGCTTGTTGATCATGTGCTGTGCACGCTGTTGTAGATTGAAAGAGGACATAGAGAACATATTTATACTACTTCTAAGCCAGGGATAGGCTTAATTATATACTGTGTATGCTGTATACGGATGTGTTGAACTGCTGATGTTCCATGATGTGCTTATGTACTGTGTTACCATATGTCTACGTTTGCTGTGTCGTAATAAACAGTGTAAAACGTTACTAGGTGTTCAACGTTTACTGACTCCGATGTTTGCTATGGTGTGTGTGGTTGCAAGTGACTTAATAGGACTACATGACATTCGCGTGAGTTAGCATCTATACATCCACACCCGTCGGCCATCCGTAAGCCCGACACATGCTGATCGCCTTTATCAGCGTAATTTATAACCACATTTACACACCCCCCACTTAACCATTAACAGTGGTCGCCAGTGATATGGGGCTATTATGAAGTGATGCACAAGTTGTTCTACAAGATTCCAACGTTCCCCGACTCCTATGTTAACAGCGGAAATTACATTAACATTTGCCTCCTGACACCACTCACTGTTAACAGTGGTGTTTTCCAGTGTTTCGGGGTATGTTATCAACTGAAGAAGGAGTACTATACAAGTTCAACATGTCCAGTCAAGGTTGGCAAAGTTTCCAGTTCTTGTTCCGTGTACAAGTTCCCATTAGATGTCATACAGTATCAAGAACCTGAGAGTGACGAGTTCCAGTACTTTCAACGGTGGATTTTTCTTTGTTCGGACTGTGTGATACTTTATGTACATCAGTGTTGCTGTTACGGAGGTCAGGATTTTTCCTTTTGAAGTGGTTGTTTGTTTTGTAAAGTGATTCTTGGGAAGATCATTTTCAATGTCTTTCTGAACTTTTGTCTACACTGCGCTCTCATAATTTGATGGCCAAACCGTCTAAAGCCTATGTCTGGTTCAGCGACATTTCTTTTTTGGGTCACCGGGTTGGTCATGGTCTCTTACAGACGGAGGACCATAACACGTCGAAAATCCTCAACATCCCTACTCCTAAAACAAAAAAGCAAGTTCGTAGTCTCCTAGGTCTAATCCAATTCTATGGAAGATTTATTCCAAACCTATCGTCAATCACTGCACCTCTTTCAACCCTATTGAAGAAGGGGTCACCTAACATAGTACACTGGTCCTCAGAATGCCAGTCCTCTTTAGACAAGATTAAGATACTGTTTTCCTCTCATCCAATCTTAAGACTACCCACTGCAAATAAGCCTTTTATTCTTCGCAGTGACGCCTCATCCACAGGGATCGGGGCTGCATTGATGCAAGAGTATTCTGAAACTTTACATCCAGTGATGTATGTCTCTAGGAAGCTGACTGCGGCAGAACGGAACTACTCTGTACTAGACCGAGAATTATTAGCTATGGTCTGGGCAATTCTTAAACTCCAGAGATTTCTCCTGGGCGCGCACTTCATAGTAGAAACCGACCAAAAAGCTCTCACAGCTATACAGAATAAGGACTTGAAGAGCTCAAGATCCACTCGTTATGCTATTTCTCTACAGCCTTTTCACTTTTCTGTACGAGCTATTCGAGGTTCGAATAATGTGATGGCAAACATATTGTTTCGATGCCCACATGATCATGATTCTGCTTAACTGTCATCGTCTAGATTTCTTTTTAGTTTCCGAGATCTCTTATATACCAACGACTCTAGTTTACATTAACGCACTCTAGTAGAATACTTTCATAACCCTGTTTTATTCTTGACTCTAAATGGGTCTGTGCTACTCTCTCTGTTACCCTTTCTTGTGTAACGGAGGAAGGTTTGATTATCGCCATACAGGGGCCGGAAGTTTACACGGCCACATTCGTTAAATTAAAATTAATTGTTGCCTATCATAAAATCTTACCTTTACCAAACAAAGATTTTCATTTGTGTTTTTTTCACAGCAAATGCTTTTCCATGAGAGTCAGAGCTGCTATATTGATTGTTTGAGCTGTTTACCAATGGTAGTTATCGCAAGATTTGCTGTTCCTATGAAATCATTCGGCTGTTTGACTCCACACTAGATGTGTTTGTACCTTCGTGCTCACAGGATGTTCCAAGATTACTGAATTTGTCCTTGATGTGTAACTTCTTTAGGACAGTAGATAGTATTAGTACAGTATGTTAGAGAGTAATATATTATAATATGGTATAAACTCTTTATGATGATATGTTGGTTCATCTTTATGCACCATTGCGTTACTATATTGTTCGTATACTACTGTGTTTTGTAATGTTGAAAGTAGGACAATTGTAATGATGCTACTATTTTACGTAACTGATCATTGCGATACATATCGGTATTGTACTTTTTGAAGAAAATGAAGACAAGAAAAGAGGGTATTTTTTCTGACATTATAATGTTTTTCTTTGCCCGGCGCTTGATTGTGCGCTAGGGGTAACTATGTATAGCGATATTAGTACATTGAGAAAATGTTTTTCTGAGGTTGTGATGTAATTTTTTCATTACCGGCGCTTGATTGTGCGTCAGGCATAGCTATGTATAAAGGTATTGGTAATGTTGATAATTATATGGGTTCATCATTGGTACTCCATGCACTTATTAACTTGGTTATCATGCGCATTATGCTATTTTTTTTCCTCTAGATGATAGCTAGTTATTTGTTTTTTTATTTAGATATGCATTGTTTTTTGTAATCAATGCTGTTGTGCTATAATGGGTTCATTTATACAATGCGTTGTTTAATGTAATTGTTTACCATGAGATATCATTGTTTTCTTTATTCTTATTGCATTGCTTTCTTTCATTACTGCTTTTTTTTTCTTGTACTTCACCTGCTCTTTTTACTTTACACTTACTTCTATCCCTCTTTTGTTCATTTTTGTTAACATGACTTAACATAGTGTATCCTTATGTGTAGATATTAGTATTCTATCGACCTCAAAATTTTTGTTTGATGTATTTTTTCAACAACAACAACAAAAAATGATTATATCATTTTTTTCCCCCGGGGGTCGGTGTAGTATGTTAAGTCAAGTTTTATTAAGGGGAGTTAAGCGATAAAAGACTTGTATGCACAGGTCCGTTTTTTGTAAACATGCTTATAAATACGCTCTGGGTGATGATGATGATGATTTTTAAGTGGGGAGCTGTATACCCAGTAATTTTTGAACACAGCTGTATTGTACCTGCTTATTAGTTTGTTTAGAAAATAACACAAGGAAACTGGTCGAACATTCTATTGATAGGTTGGGGTAGAAGGCGGACGAACTCTACTCACATCTCAGCGAGGGAGTTCGCGCCTGGATGAATTTTTGATGAGCTGTTTTTGAGCAGGGGATATTTCCGTGACAGTTGAATCCGGGCAGAGCTCCGAAATGGATGTTAGACCATTTTTCGTCAGTGTGTCCCAGGATAGGATATATTTTGAATAAAAGGAATATGTGATGATTCCAGAATATTTATATTACTTCCAAGCCAAGGATTATTGCGGCTTGTTTATCATGTGCTGTGCACGTTATTGTAGATTGAAAGAGAACATATTTATATTACTTCCAAGCCAAGGATTATTGCGGCTTGTTGATCATGTGCTGTGCACGCTGTTGTAGATTGAAAGAGGACACAGAGAACATATTTATACTACTTCTAAGCCAGGGATAGGCTTAATTATATACTGTGTATACTGTATGCGGATGTGTTGAACTGCTGATGTTCCATGATGTGCTTATGTACTGTGTTACCATATGTCTACGTTTGCTGTGTCGTAATAAACAGTGTAAAACGTTACTAGGAGTTCAACGTTTACTGACTCCGATGTTTGCTATGGTGTGTGTGGTTGCAAGTGACTTAATAGGACTACATGACATTCGCGTGAGTTAAAATCTATACATCCACACCCGTCGGCCATCCGTAAGCCCGACACATGCTGATCGCCTTTATCAGCGTAATTTATAACCACATTTACACACACCCCACTTAACCATTAACAAACACCAGACGGCGGTGCAAGCAAAGACATCAACAACAGAATGAACAAAGCAAGAACAGCCTTTTTTAGTCTAAACATCTGGAAGTCCTCTCAGTACAGCACAAGCACAAATTTGGATTATATCAGAGCTGTGTGCTTTCTGTGCTTCTCTATGGCGCGGAGAGCTGGAGAGTTACAGAGAAGGAAATGTCGAAATTGTCCTCTTTTCATACAACATGCCTAAGAAAAATTCTCCTAATCGTTTGGCCGAATACCATCACCAACCAAGATCTGCTTACTCGGAGCAAGCAAGAGGACATACACACCATCATAGCTGGTAGACGCTGGAGCTGGGTTGGCCATGTCCTCAGAAAAGACCCCGATGCCATCACAAGAACAGCTATGCTATGGACCCCTGAAGGAAAACGAAAAAGAGGCCGACCAAAAACAACCTGGCGGAGGACTGTGGAGGCTGAGATGCAAAGAATGAACCAGAGTTGGGGCACTGTACGAAGGATGGCCGCCGACCGAGCAAAGTGGAATCAATTTGTTGTTGCCCTACAAGACGCCACCAGGCGTAATGGCCACTGACTGCTTCGACGGTCGGCGGCTAAGGATCAATGAAGAAGAAGAAGATGTTACGGTGTATTTTACTTTAATGCTTAATTATTTTTTTTACTTAATTGGAAATTAAATGCCGCATTACATAAGTAATGTCACATACATACATTTTTTTTTCAATACAGCTCATATTATCATCAATGATTTTCTGAAAATATCGGGTGGCAACACTGCTTTAAACTTATGACGGAACTGGACACCCCATTTCTTAAAGTTGTAGTATATTGAAGCCTTCGCTCACCTACGGCAGTATCTGCTATGTGACCGTCATCTTCTTTGTTAACACAACAGTCAACACGCATGCTGTGTTGCCAGATTGAACTTTTGAAAAAACAAAGAGAAAAGCTACTAACATTTAAATATATTTTTCATACGCATGTCGCTGTTGCGGACTCTCGGGACCCCCGTGTGTTATGGGTGCTTCGATGACTTCTAGTATTTGAGGATGACCAAGTTATTATATGCGTATTCAGTTTATAGAGTCAAAGTCCCTCGGGTTCTTATCACTTTTGTAGGATTCCGTAATACTGTTCGTTGGTATCGATAATGTCTGCTTAACCCTTGTGATACATTCTGTGCTGAATATGTTTCATATTAAATATTCGACCCTTGACTGACCTGTGTTAGTCTCTTGTCTTATTGATTATATTGGCAGTGTGAGATGCAGCGTGTTAAGACATTAATCATCACTGGTCATGATTAGTTGAAGATGAATAGCATTTAACTCAACTCCGAATACGATAGTTGATAAGACTGTGATTTTGACGACTCAAAATATTTAATTAGTAATTTCATACCATGAGCAGACACCAACTACATGGGAACAAAAGTCACATCACATTCATATACGATCTGTAAGAGTTCTCATTATTTCATAAGCACATGTTCACAATCTCTATCTAGAGTTCTGGTTAGAGGTCAGTTCCTTTTAACGGCCAATGTCCTTTGGCATAAATTCAGAGGCTAACTAGACTTACTCCCGTCGCTAGTTTATACAATAGCCTGTTGCACTAGACTTAACTATCCTGCTAGTTTTTCAATACACTTATTATGCTAGGCTTACGTCTACTGCTAGTCGTTTAATATCCGTTACACTAGGCTTACGCTTGCCGCTAGCTGTACAATATCCATCTATACTAGTCTTACACTATTGCTAGTAACATAATGTTCCTTTGGCATACCACGCCAGGCTAATCTGCCATAATTATGCAAACTGCGTTATTCATACGACGACTTACGTTTGGTTCAAGAAATACACTGCTCAAATGGCTTCCCAGCCACACAATTAAAAAGTGGTTGTACCACACAATATAAGTGGCAATGGCCACACTTCTGAAACACACTGCCGTTCGGGTCAAAACCCACAAGTCGAATGTATAGTGGCAATGGCCACACATGCCATACGCTGCCGTTGGGGCCGAAGCCCACACGTCGAATGACCTTACAAAGACATACGCGTCATGCATAGTGATATGCATACTTGTCGTTACTATATATTCAATTGCGATGTTCCATGGTGCAGTAATTCGAGTTGGCCAAACTCAAATGCCTGCACACATGCAACAATCATCGACATCGGTCGATGAGATATATCTCTATTCGTTTGAGGTGTTCCATGATACAGCCATTCGGATCGAGCACAAATCCAAATGTCTGTAAGCATGAAACAATCATCGACATCAGTCGCGGAGATATAATCATTTGAGGAATGCGCCATGCTGCAGACATGAAGCAATCCTCAACATCATCCCCCTCACTTCCAAACGTGACACTTGTGGCACGGATGATAGTGATGGAGAAGACGCCCGTCTCCCGAACATATCAATATTAGTACTACCTACTTATAACTATGATAATCATTAAGTAGACACATTAAATTTTATAACATTAATAATAGCACTTGTCAACATGGTGACTAAAGAGTTAATTCAATTTCTTCTCAGAGACGTTGCGCGATAAAAGATCTGCCAAGTTATTGTCTGATCCAGCAATAGGCAGAATCGTAAATGAAAATTCTTGAATCAACAAATACCATCGGTGTATTCTAGCGTTACGCATTGTTCTAGCTGTTATGTAAGTAAGAGGACTATGGTCTGTCATAATGTAAAAGTGCGTGCCGATGAGATATCTTGACAGCTTCTCCAGGCACCAGACCATAGACAGGAGCTCACGTTCACCTGTCGCATACTTCTGTTCAGCCGGAGTCAGTTTCCTCGACACATAGAAACATGGATGGAGTGTTTCCTTGTAACATTGCAGCAAACAACCACCCATGGAGTAGCTCGAGGCATCTGATTGGAGTATGAATGGAATACGTATATTCGGTAATAACAAAATAGGTGCATTGCTAAATAATTTCTTAATTGTTACCAAAGCGCTTTCGCAATCTTTGTCCCAACGTACCTTATTAGGACTACCTTTGGTCAACAGTGCGGACAAAGGTGTAGATAGTTGTGCGAAATGCGGGATGAACTTATGGTAATAGTTTATCAAGCCTAAAAGGCTTCTAACTTGTTTCTTAGTTGAAGGGGTAGAAATCTCAAGAATTCTTTTGACTGTATTGTCGTCAGGATACAGTTTGTGGTTACCTATTCGGTGACCAAGAAAAGAAATTTCCTGACAACCTATTTGGACCTTTGAAGGTCGCACAGTCAAACCATGCATACGTAACGTATGTAGAAGGGAAGTTAAACCATCAATATGGTCTTCCCACGAGTCATGAAATAGGCAGATGTCATCGATGTACGTGATGACATCTTTACGATCGCCAAGAAGGCGGCGCATCATGCGCACAAACGTCGCTGGCGCATTTACCAACCCAAAACACATATAATTCCATTGGTAGAGCCCAAAAGGAGTTGTGAAAGCTGTGTAAGGTTTGGCATTTTCGGCAAGAGGAATTTGCCAGTAGCCTTTAGAGAGATCTAGTTTGCTAAAGAAAGTAGCATTAGATAATTCTGACAAAAGATCATCTAAAAGTGGCATAGGCTCACCGTCTGTGATTGTAATTTTGTTCAATCGCCTAAAATCAATACAAATACGTAAAGAATCATCCTTCTTTTTAACAATCACCATTGGGAATGCATATGGTGATTCCGAAGGAGATATCACACCTAAACGTATCATCTCCTTTAACTCTTTCTCTACCCTATCTTTGTGGTGTAAAGATATAGGATAGGGTCTAAGTTTGATAGGTTTATAATCAGTAAGAGTAATATCATGGGATATAAGCGATGTCTGACCTGGAAGGTCGGTGAGAACATCATTGAAAGAAATGAGAATATCCCGAACTTGATCTTGTTGTGACGAAGATAGTGACGAAGAAATAGTCACGTCTTTCCAAGATTCCGATGATTGCAAAGAAGGTAGTGGAAATTGTAAAGGGATAGACGAAGTAGTATCTTCTTCATGAACAACTGCAAAAGAAGCAGTATGATGTGAAGAATCATCAATAGAGTTAATGACAGGAATTAATTCCTGTGGTCTTTCAACTGCTAATTTTAGCATGTTGACGTGGAAGGTTTTGATTTTACCTCTAACGTTCACTGAGTAGTCAACATCTGTGACTTGTTTGATAACATCAAATGGACCTTGCCATGATATCAGTAATTTGTTATCGTTATGAGGTAGCAACAACCAAACTTTTTCCCCTGGTTTGAATGATCTTAATATTCTCTTTTGATTATGTAATAATCGTGATCGTTGAGTGGCTGATTTTATACTCTGGGATGCATAAGTGCACGCATCGATGATTCGTTGTCGGAGATCAATCACTAACTCGTAGCTGTTTCGAGTGGCTGTATCAATTGATGCTCCAATCAACAAATCCTTGAGTATCATCATTGGTCCGCGAGGATTCGAACCATAAACCAATTCGAACGGAGACCACCCCGTGCTCTCGTGGGGCACTTCACGAAAAGCGAAGAGGGCCGCCGGCAGAAGCCGATCCCATTCACGAGGGCATTCTTCAGTTATCTTAGATAACATCTGTTTTAGAGTGCTATTGTAGCGCTCGCACACACCGTTTGATTGAGGCCTATACGCACTACAAAACGAGTGGTGAACAGATAGCATGGATTCTAAATCCCTCATAATGTTGGAAGTAAATTGTGATCCTTGATCTGACAATATATCCTCCGGAAAACCGATTCGACAAAATATCGAAAATAATGCATCAGACACGGATGCAGTTGTGATGGTTTTCAACGGTATGGCCTCTGGCCAACGCGTGCAAAGATCTACGCAAGTTAAAATATAACGAAATCCATTATTTGAAACAATTGATAACGGACCCACTATATCTACTGCAATCTTTTTGAAAGGTCTCTCAGGCACGTCTGTAATCTGTAAGGGTGCCGTATGGAACCTGCCCTTACGTGCTATACCTTGGCATGTTGTACATGATTTGCAGTATAACTTTGTATCCTTATTAACCCCAGGCCAATAAAATTGTGACGTAACACGAAACAATGTTCTTTTGATCCCCATATGCCCTGCCATAGGGGAGTCATGACCTGTTTGTAGGACCAATGGTCTGTATTCTTTAGGTACTATCACTTGATGTATAATTGTTTTGCCATCATCATAATATCTAGTGAGTATTGATTTCTTTATCTTGAACCATTGTTTAGCCCCTCTTGTGTATTTAATAGTTTTTTGTTCTGCTCGGCTAAACAATCCTTGTAAAGTTGGGTCACTCTTCTGTTTTTCTGCAAAAACAGAAGGTGAAACAGTGCCAACTTGAGACATAATTGTATCTATTATAGGAAGAGGTGGTGTAGCCATATCCGTAGCTAACTGTTGTGCTCTCGTTACAACAGCATTTGCCACCTGTGGGTGAGATTCAACCCACATTGCAATCTCCTCAGGAGTGCAATCTTTAACTCCTGGTATGTTTCCTATTATAATTTCAGTTATGGGTGCTCTCAAGCCGCAGGCATAGACAGTGCCTGTGTAAAAAGGAGTATCAATGTATACTCGTGCCACAGGGAAAGTTTCTATATTCCCACCAAATGTGACACACTTAACTGATTTGCCTGTAAAAGCAGAGGGCTCGATAAGCGAGTGCTTTATGCCTATCGTTGAAGACCCAGTGTCCCGCAAAACTCTTACTACCTTACCATCCAATATTCCGGGATGAAATGTAAGATAACCGACATTTACACATGCCGACATTGTTGGCATACAATGACCACAATCAAGTGTAATTGTAGACTTTAATCTGTCTTTCGACTGACACTCATAACATGTATCATTCATTACCATACATGCGTTCGCATGATCATTATCATCATTACCTTTTTCCTTTTTAACACTGCAACTATTTGCATGTCTCTGTTTATTTTTGTCTCTCGACGGAGATCTGGCATTACCTTTGTTATTATTGACTGACTTTTTATTGCTATAATAAAAATCAGTAGAGTCATCCTTCCTGGCATCTCTACCATAAGATGATCTCTGCTTATAGTATCCTTTTTGATGTGAACCATCATAATCCCTGCCTCTGTGATACCCACGATCATGAGGTGAATATCCTCTATAACCTCGTCGATATGAATTCGAAGGAGAGCGATGACGACGGAAGTTATAAAAACCTCTGTCGGATTGATAATAATCTGAACGACAACGTCCATCAAAGCTCTTCGATCGAGGTCTGTGATCATGTTGTGCCGCGCACACAGGCATAGGATCTCGAATAGTCGATCTATGAAGATCTTTATTCTGATGTGCGGTTTGATACTGTCTTCCGAGTTTTTCATACTCATCGATAGAATTAGGATGTCTTTCCTGTAAAAATGCTTCTAATTCAGTGCTGCATGCGGATAAAACTTTATCTCGCAGCATGAGATCTATAACACCTTCATATGTTTTATTTATACCTGATAAATCAATCCATCTGCTAAGGAAATGTTTAATAGATGCAATGAATTCACCAAAATCTGCATCCTTGCTTGGTTTAGCAGCATGAAAGCGATCTCTGAATCCAGACTCAGTTAACTGGAAACGTCTTAGTAATACCTCTTTTACGACATCGAAATCGCTTCTGCTCTTTTCATCAAGACTCATGAAACATTTAAGTGAGTCACCAGTCAAAAAATCAAGTAAAAGACTGCTCCATCTTTCCTTGGGTATGTTCAGAGCTGTGACCTTGATGATGAATCTAGATAGGAAAGAGTCAACACAATCGCGAGTCTGGTCAAAATGTGGCATTTTTAACTTAGGATAAAAAATATTTGTAGCAGCCGCAGTCTTAGTCTGTTCAGACTGCACTTTAGCTAATTCTAAAGCTTTTTCTTTTTCTGCATGAAGTTTTAATGTTTCCATTTCCATGGCATTTTTATGTGCTTGATCCAGTTGCATAAGTTCCATTCTCCTTAATTCCATTTCTTTATCTCGTTGTGCCATTCTTTCCTTCTCAAATTCTCTGTCTTTTTCTTGTTGAGCTAATTCTTTATCTTTCTGCTCTCTGTCTTTTTCTTGTTGAGCTAATTCTTTATCTTTGAGCTATTTCTTATCTTTCTGTCTCTGTCTTTCTCTTGTTGAGCTATAGTCAATCGTTCTAATTCCATTTTCATGGATATTTCTTTTTCCTTCAATTCCCTTTCTTGGGTTAATTCAAACCTCCTAAGCTCATCAGCTCGTTTAGTCATTTCGCGCTGTTCCATTCTTTCCAGACGCGATAAATATTCATCATATTTCGTATCTGCAAAACTTTGTAGTTCCGCCCCTGATTTTCCATAACTTTTTCCAATATCAATGAATTCCTGTAGTGTAGACATGATAATAGGTTTCTGAGTACCTTCAATAGTCTATAATATACACCAGGATTATAGAACTCACTATAATATGTACATGAATATATTAATCAATAACAAACAAGTTCCAAGAACATGTGACAAAGACAGTGAAAACGATCAAATGAGTTACAATGAAATGAATTTTCAGTTATACTTTACACTTATAAAGTAAATAAAGGAGACTTATAAACAGTAATCAGTAAAAGAAAGAAAAGAATTTACATTACAAAAATATAACAAGACAAGTCGTCATAAACGAACGTGTAGACAAAGAAGTTTTAGATCACACACGACAACAATTGTCAACAGTACTGAAATTAGGTTATGTAAATAAAGAGGACGTAATTCACTTGACGAAACTGCTAAGTACACAAAATATGGTTATAATACTAACTGAAGAAACATTTATTTCCTGACTCAAAAGAAAAAATATAATCAGTCAGATCCTCAGTCAGCAAAATAAGCATGTAAATCTAATAGAAGTTAACATTCACTGAAGCTTTCCTGGGAAAATTCCAGTCAATATTAAACACGACGAGTATACAAATATACGGATAAACATGAATGGGGAAACACAGATGATAGTAAAAAGTAAGTAAAGTGATGATGAACTGTAAACCAAAGCTAATGCAAGGACAATATGATAATGTTCAAGCGCCTAAGTACAATCAAGAACTTATCTGTTTAGCTGTCCCTCTGAGAAATACATGAATGCATGTAATTCTAATCCAAGTGTCTTCAACAGCTGAAGTCCATTGATGGTGGACCTTGACCTTCGCAGTAGGGAACCGTTTGAAAGTATTGCTTCGGTCTTCGAACGTAGTTTCTTCAATCGATCTGCGTCGCAGCTTCAGATGAATTTGATGAAGAGATACATTCTCCACTGGTTCAGGTTCTCGAGTGGAAGATTACCGTTCTATCTGCGTGAATCAGTCTCTTGTGGAAGAAAAATTCGGATTCTCAGGCAATGTTGTCTGCTAACGTTGACGGCATCAATGTAGTGACGTCACTTTCTGTCCTGCGCATTTCAGTTGCCAGTTAGGCTTGAATGAATGATTTTGCCTTCATAACGTTCATCATCAGTTTGACTTTCTTCGATACTTGAAGGGGGGAATCCAGTATTCGCGAAATCCAGACACCTTCTGACACCAGTATGTTGCGGACTCTCGGGACCCCCGTGTGTTATGGGTGCTTCGATGACTTCTAGTATTTGAGGATGACCAAGTTATTATATGCGTATTCAGTTTATAGAGTCAAAGTCCCTCGGGTTCTTATCACTTTTGTAGGATTCCGTAATACTGTTCGTTGGTATCGATAATGTCTGCTTAACCCTTGTGATACATTCTGTGCTGAATATGTTTCATATTAAATATTCGACCCTTGACTGACCTGTATTAGTCTCTTGTCTTATTGATTATATTGGCAGTGTGAGATGCAGCGTGTTAAGACATTAATCATCACTGGTCATGATTAGTTGAAGATGAATAGCATTTAACTCAACTCCGAATACGATAGTTGATAAGACTGTGATTTTGACGACTCAAAATATTTAATTAGTAATTTCATACCATGAGCAGACACCAACTACATGGGAACAAAAGTCACATCACATTCATATACGATCTGTAAGAGTTCTCATTATTTCATAAGCACATGTTCACAATCTCTATCTAGAGTTCTGGTTAGAGGTCAGTTCCTTTTAACGGCCAATGTCCTTTGGCATAAATTCAGAGGCTAACTAGACTTACTCCCGTCGCTAGTTTATACAATAGCCTGTTGCACTAGACTTAACTATCCTGCTAGTTTTTCAATACACTTATTATGCTAGGCTTACGTCTACTGCTAGTCGTTTAATATCCGTTACACTAGGCTTACGCTTGCCGCTAGCTGTACAATATCCATCTATACTAGTCTTACACTATTGCTAGTAACATAATGTTCCTTTGGCATACCACGCCGGGCTAATCTGCCATAATTATGCAAACTGCGTTATTCATATGACGACTTACGTTTGGTTCAAGAAATACACTGCTCAAATGGCTTCCCAGCCACACAATTAAAAAGTGGTTGTACCACACAATATCAGTGGCAATGGCCACACTTCTGAAAAACACTGCCGTTCGGGTCAAAACCCACAAGTCGAATGTATAGTGGCAATGGCCACACATGCCATACGCTGCCGTTGGGGCCGAAGCCCACACGTCGAATGACCTCACAAAGACATACGCGTCATGCATAGTGATATGCATACTTGTCGTTACTATATTCAATTGCGATGTTCCATGGTGCAGCAATTCGAGTCGGCCAAACTCAAATGCCTGCACACATGCAACAATCATCGACATCGGTCGATGAGATATATCTCTATTCGTTTGAGGTGTTCCATGATACAGCCATTCGGATCGAGCACAAATCCAAATGTCTGTAAGCATGAAACAATCATCGACATCAGTCGCGGAGATATAATCGTTTGAGGAATGCGCCATGCTGCAGACATGAAGCAATCCTCAACAGTCGCAAAAAAAAAAAAAAAAAAAAAATTAAATCCATCGCATTTCTGTCATCCCCACTGGAACCTGCGTCATACACTTTGTCAGATGTAAAGTTCTTAAAAATTGTTGACGATGCCGTGAAGTCTTTAAAATATTTATTCAAGAGCAACAGTTCTGCTCTGATTCTCACAATAGAATCAAGAAGATGCAGCTAAATTTTTACCTGAGGATACAAGACAGAATATCCTTTCAACTACCACATTACTCACTGGAGTTGTTAGACAAGTAAGGGCTAAGGTGACGAGCTTTTTAAATGCCTTGTGTTGACGTACATCAATCCAAATCTGTTCGCTGAGAGTTCATGTGGGGTTCAAGTTGTTTGCTGCCCTACAAGACGCCACCAGGCGTGATGGCCACTGACTACTTTGACAGTCGGCGGCAAATGATCAAATATAAAGAAGAAGATGAATACTACATGTTTAATACACAATGCAAGTGAATAGCAGATACATCTGAGTTGCGCACCATGACGAGACAAATCTTTCTAACTAGACCACACGAAGTTGCTACAACCAATCAGGGTTGACGCTCTATACGATATAAAACCGAAGCAGTCTGTAAAACTCTGGCCTCATCTTGCAAATTTCTTCCAATCTAATTAAATATGTTTTCTCCAGATACGTCTCGCACCGGAAAACCTAGAGCCTCTAGGAAAACCTAGAAAACCAGTTGAACGCCCAATCGACCTATCACTCAAAATCGAACCGACATGCATTAGTGCGTTTGTATTGAAATGTCAGCAGATTCAACTATGATGATAGTATATTTCTTGCCTCTCAAAACCATCAGTGTGAACACACACACACACATGAAATTTTAGAAAATAAAACTAATGAGATTTTCTGACGCCAACAATTTCTAAAGAGTGAGCCAGATTTCTAGAATTTGGCTTTTAAAAAAAAAACCCCCAAACCGGCCATTTTGGGATATCCGCTCGTTTACTTTCTCTCTGCGTTATTAAGGGCAAACAAAACACTAAAAAAAAAAAAACAGTCGGGCGCACTATTTATTAATATGTATAGGATTTTCCCGTTTAGATTATTTCTCACGAGTGCATGAAACATACCTTTATGGGTAATTTCCTATCTTTCGTACCTTTTTGGTCCGCAGTGAATATATGTAGTTAGGTGTTGTTTCGTAGTAGGAAATTACCCCTTTATGTTGCCTATGTAATATTTTATTTAGAACAATCTGGGGAGGTAATTTCAGGAAAATGACCCCATCAAAGTCAGAATGTTTTCATAGGCCCAACAATTGAACTTTTGCAACGGTGACTGCTCAGTAAATGGAATTGAACAAGACAGAGAAGTATGACTTTGTCTGCGAATTAACTGAAGCAGAAGCAGTATTCTGTAAGGTTATGCCGCGGCAGTACATAATGCCAGAATGCTATGGACGTGGAACACGTTTATGTGATATACAAGTGCCTTCGTTACCTAACACTTGCATTGATCAGATGAAGAAGAGGCAGGTAGGCCTATAGTTAATTGTGTCCACAAAGCTTGACTAGAAAATGACAAGACTTCTGATTTCAATCAAGAATCGTTGCCTGGTTTTAAAATTTGGGCTGAAATGAACAATAGTGGGCCGTGTGTTCCATGTCATACAAATAAGTCGCGCACGTCATTAGGAATAGGTTTAGAAATCCTGGTTGAAATGAAGGTAGATGACGTGGACAGTAGACAAGATCCGCCATGTTGTTCCATATTGCCAGACTGGCTAGCCATATTTACGTTACAGCTAGCCTAAACATAACCCCAACCCTGTTTTGTGCTTTCTCAAACAGCTAGTCTTAACCAAACACCGACCCAGTTTCGAGCTTTGTCAAAATTAATAATGCCTGTTTAAATTTTTAAAATTCCAACTTAAACTCTTACAAACCGGAATTTTTTCATCAGTTTTGCCAGAATTATTTTTTACCTTAAAGCAGTACCTTTATAAAATCTAAACTTTCTGATTTACTACCCAACAAAGACACACATATTATACATCACAGTAAAGATAAATGAATGTAGAATTAGTATATGAAGGATTTTTAGTAATATTTTACATATAGTATTCAGTTATGAGTCATAATGTAGACCACTTTCAAGAAAAGACTCATTTTAGTGAATAAAAAATGTACTTACCAACCCATGCATAAAGACTGAAATATTATGCAGAGAGCTCCAGGGTCATTAAAAATAACACTAATCCATATATAAATATTATTTACAAGTGTCAGCTTCCTGTGAGATTTTGTTAATGTTTTACAGACCATCCAGCGAACCATATAAACATAGAAATTTGGAAATAAAAAGGACATTAATGGCCGCGTGAACTTTTAGATTAAATCATATATTGTTTTGTTATACAACAAAGTCACACATATTATACATCACAGTAAAGATAAATGAATGTAGAGTTAGAATGTGAAGGATTTTTAGTGATATTCTACATATAGTATTCAGTTATGAGTCATAATATAGACCACTTTCAAAAAAAGACTCATTTTAGTGAATAAAAAATGTACTTACCAACCCATGCATAAAGACTGAAATATTATGCAGAGAGCTCCACGGTCATTTAAAATAACACTAATCCATATATAAATATTATTTACAAGTGTCAGCTTCCTGTGATATTTTGTTAATGTTTTACAGACCATGCAGCGAACCATACCATCATTATTAAAATGAAAAGAAGATATTCAAGGCCGCTGGAACTTTTAAATTAAATCATATATTGTGTTGATATAACACAACAAAGGCACACAAATTATGTTTCATAGTAAAGATTAATGTATTTAGAATTATAATATTGGGCCTTTTAAGTGATATTCTTCATATTATATTCAATTATGAGTAATAATGGAGACTATTTAAAAAAACAAATAATTTTAGTGAATGAAAAATGTACCCACCAACCCATGCATAAAGACTGAAATATTTTTCAAAGTGCTCCATGGTTTTTTAAAATAACACTAATCCATATATGAATATTAATTACAAGTTTCAGCTTTCTGTGATATTTTGTTAATGTTTTACAGACTATACAGCGGACCATACCATCATTATTAAAATTTGGAAACAAAAAGATCAAATTCAAAGTAAATCATATATTGTATTGTATTTACATTATTATGCATAAACAATATGTAAAAATTTTTATCTGAAAGGATATTTAACTTTTAGTCAATGGTGGCTTGTGAATGCCATATTTTGAAGCAGAGTTTTGGGTGGAGGTGAGCATGATCATCGCAACCCTCGCAAATAAAAGTTTTTCTTTTTGGAGAATCTGGTTTGCTGCAGACTCTACATCTTCTGTCTTTATCTGTATAAGCTATCAGATGCTTAGCTCCTTCAAGTCCCTGAATTGGGTTGGCTGTCCTTGGTCTTCCAGGGGTTGCCTTGATACTCCTCTGTGGCTTGGGCATTAGATCGGCAGCCCACTGCAGCAAAGCATCAATTAGTGATAGTTTGAGCTGTTTTAGTGTCATTTTTCTAATGCCTGTGAGCCTATAGAGGATGAAAGCATTGGTACAAGTAATTTCCATTATCCAGTAGAATATTTTTTTCCACCACATGTGCGTCGCTTGTGAATGCCATAATACCCAAGCATTTGATCAGCACAGTCACATCCATTCATACTTTGATTATAGTCATGGACTGTTATTGGTTTTGGTTTTGTCGTAGTTGTCATGAAGTAGTCTGTTTCACAACAAGTTATTCTGAGTAACTCTAACCAAACCGCGCGCCATACATTGTAAGAACTGCTTGATACACGAACCAATCAGAAGGTACCTTTATGCCGTGTTTACTAAAGCATTGTACAGTGAAAATGGCCAGGACTGATATGTGCAAATGAGTGAAGGATGACAATTAATTACAGACTTAGGAAAGAAGTACCACCTGGAAGAGGTCACCAATACAATATTGGAGATGTTGCTCTACACATCTGTGCAGAGACTTTTACAACCAGTAGTATATTAAGAGAGAAATCTCTGGTTGAATGCATCGAAGCCTCAAGTTAGTCCATAATTTTGCTGTTTAGAGTACGCATAGAATAAAATGCACTTAGGAAAGTAAAAGACTATTAGCTAGGAAGATGTAGAATAATACAGGGCGTGTGTTAAGCTTTGGATGAAGAAAATCGCTCCAGGAATAATGTAGATAAATTAAATCTTAGTTTTCCTGATTTGCACACATAGGCAGATTTTACATACATTTTTGAACGCAAATACTAGTTGAGCAGGAAACCCCCTCTGGCGTCCGATCTCGGACTATATGTAGAGCGTGTGTTCTAAACGGAAATAGGCCAGTCATAAATTCAAATCACAGCGAGCGGTAAAAAAAGTGTTAATGAAGAGTGCCTTTGCCAACTGCATCTGAGAGCAGACCATTATACCCATTAACAGCTCGACTGTATGTGCCTGAGGGTAAGAAAGAATATATATATATATGTATATTAATCTATGTATTTCCATTGATTAAATACACTGTGTTAGGAAGTGTGTAGATGTGTTTTGAACTACTGTGTCAATTTCTGAAGGACTTACCAGCCTGTGTATATTCAAAATAAATTGAGAATGGTGGCAAAAGTGTGTCTGTAGGTTTAGAAAAGCATTTGAAGAATTATTTCTTGATGGAATGGCACACACACCAGGAACGTAAGGAAGGATGAAAGCGATTGTTTTACTGGATTGTTTAAGCTATTACTTAGTAGTTTATACAAGACTTAATCATTGTATGGAGGCGGATCATTTACAAATGGCTCTAACTAAAGATTTAGAGTGAAATTGTAGTTACAGTGAACTGGATTTGGTTGTTGCTTCTATACTATGTCCTGTGCATCTGCTAGTACACTGTCTGAAACTGTCTATCATCCCCAACCTTTGTGATAGTGGGATAGTGATGGTCAATATAGGGGTTGCCTCTAATTCGTTTCAGGTTATATCCTGTACACCAAACTACACATAATAAAGTCAGCCACTATTGAGGGAACTCCTGATGCAAGTGCCTTGTGAGTTCAGAGGGCAAATCAGCTAGTACCTACTGCCTGGAGGAAGATCAGTAACTGTACTTCCAGTACCAAAGTGGAACCAGATTCATTCTACAGATGAGTGAAAAACAAGACCACGTTAGGGTATCCCAGTCACACCAAGAGTATTGACAGTAATCATATGATGACCCATGTTGGGCATAGTTAAATCCAGTGATAACCTCTTACAAATTCAGAGACCTTTGATAATTTTTTGTGGAACAATGCTCAAGAGCATATTTATTTAATTTTGTAATTGAAGTTTGTGTTTTCGTTAAAGATATTCAAGAAAATAAGATCTGTAAAAATAAATTGTAAATATTTACCAGCAGACTTACTTAATTATTTAAGTTGAGTTCAAGTTCTTGTTGGTAGATAATGTAGTTAATACCCCTAGCAGAGTCAGTAACAATATTAATAATAATAATATAATCATAGGAGGATTTTGAGAGGGAGCCCATAGGAATCTAGGAACATACAATATCATCATACCTAGAAACTTATACAGCTTGATCCTACCTTTGATGTCGATACACCCTTATTCTTTTCAGAAAAGGGGGTATTTCTTATAAGACCAGACTCTTAGCTGGCACTATCCTGGTATCACTTGATACAACTTTTTGTCCAGGATACTTATTAACTTCAATAACATCTACCCTCTCGCGACAGTAGTAGTCATTCCTGTATTTGTTTTGGTGGAAACAATGATTACTGGCTTTTTTGCTTTCTTATCCTCCATCCAATACAAAGCAAAGATGAATCTTTAGTTTGCCAGCATTTCCGTTCCATGTGTGGTATGGAAAGTGCTTTTATTTCTAATGGAAAGCCAATTCGGTTTGACTGGAGGGTGCCTGTATAGTATTGCTTTTGCTGAAGCAAATAGTCAATCAGTGCCCTTGTGGTGTAGAACCTGTCTGCAAATATATGATAACCAGTTCCAATTTGCTGCAATAGAGTTCCAAAGACTTTTATTGCCATCCCACTATTGGTGTCTGTGCTTGGATCGTATGAGGTATCCGCTCCGTATTAAAACATACCCAGTGGTACTGTAAACAAGACCAAAACTCTTTATACGATACTTACTAGGCTTAGTTGCATTAAATTGCTTGTATTTCCATCTCCCTTTAAATCCTACAATCATTTCATCAACCAAAACATTTTCAAAGGGCGTAAAGGCATTATTGAAATTTTCAATCAAAGAGTTGATGAATGGTTCCACTTTACTTTTCCCCTCAGCATCAGGCTCACCCACATGCAACATTGTTTGATAGATAGACATAAATCTATTTCTTTCAAAGTTTTTGTGATAAAATGGAGCATAAAGACAATCAGTTTCTGATGAATAATAATCTCTAATAGAAGGTCTGGGATCAATGCCCATAGCATTTATTGTGGCCATACATTTTAACAACTCATAGTTTGATGATAATGCTGTCCAGTTTGAAAATCTTGATCTTTTTAGGGATGGATTATTTTTAAGTACTTTAAGTTTTGCATACTCATTTACAGAATGTACTATTGAATTTGCAATGTCATCAGTAAACAATGTCCTATAGCAGTCAAATGGAGTTGATGCCTCACTAAGACCTAAGTCACCATGTACTCCTGGTGACCATATTTGGGATGAAATCTAAATGCGTTTTGGGTCTCTGTAATACTGATGTTTGGTACTGAAATCCATTCATCGCCAATTGTCCCTTGTTGCTCCTTGGTACTAATGCGTTTCCCCCTTTTTGTCGATGATTTGGTCAAAACTTTGTGTGGTTTTGTAGCACTAGGGCCTGGCTGTGACCACGCCCCCGCCTCACTAGAACTAGCTTCTTCATTAACATCAAATTTGAAATCATCAATGACATCATCTTCACTAAACTTATCAAACATACACAGCTCCCTAGCCTTTTCTACAGATAAAAAAGACCTACGTTTTGATAAACATAATGTGGTTGGTTCACTAGACATTGTCTGTATAAGCAACAATAATCACCTGATCGAAAGCTGACAGATTTACCGTTTTTTCACAGTGAAATTTGCTAGAACAGCGTGTTTCCGAATCACAACTCAAAGATAGCGCTCTTCTGAATAAAAAAAAGAGTAACGTCTGTTATGTTAAAATACCAAATTACGAAAATACGGAACAAATTGTACGGAACACAAAAGTGACGCTATGAGCGTTATATCGGCTTCTAGGGGGTTTACGGAAGTATCCTACCAGCGTCGTTTCGCAAAATGCCAAGTTTTTTTTTTTTTTAATAATTAATGATGAAAAATATCCCGTTCAACCTCTGATGGGTTATAATTATGATATATATTGTTTTCAATTCCAAATAATATGAACAACTGCCGATATGGGAAAGTGGCATCACACTGTCAAATCATTGTAAATAGGGCAAATTACAATTATCAATTATGTTTGAATTTTAAAAAAAACCTAAACAAACAAAAACGAGATAAAAATGAGCAAAATCAAACTGAAACTCCAAACAAGAACAATATTAAAGGGGAGGGGCGTAAAGACCTGGTCGTTCCAGTTATATAACTGACTTTCATATATATTGTAAGAACAGCATCAGACTTTCACATTCCCAATTACTATATATTAACTTTTGTTCTTGTTAAATACTGTTTTGACTATATTATGCAGTTCCCTAGGTCTGTCTATTCTTAACACCTCTTCTATATTTATAGGTAAACTAGCAATAACCTGTCAATAATGACGGAAGTAAATTAAAAACTGTAATATATTTTTAAAATATTTTTAAATTCAATATAAAAGTTCTTTGATGACAACATTTTTTGTGAAAGTGTTTCCACTTGAAAATTGAGAGAGTGACAGAACTGACATTCCTGATCTGTCAGGGTGTGTTTAGTCAGACATTAACTCATATAGCTGAGTTACACTTAAACAAGTGTTTACAACAGTTCAGTGACCCTTAACGCCAAACACTATCATCATTCATACTCATGAAACTGTTCTGTGACATCCACCCCCCTCTCCAGATGGAAAACGAAGTTTTGCACCGAAGAGTACAAGCCACAGAACCCCTCATGTACCAACACATTATTGGATGCAAACATACGGTCTTACTGAAACAGTTATTATATTACTGTGACTGGAACATTTACACCATAAACGATGGGTGAGTCATACTCTAACCCATACCACAGTTCTCCAAACTACCTCTCACATGGAGCAAATGCTTACACCATACTGTCATACCATTCCACTAATGGAGACAAATTAAATAGTTGAATGCAATTTCATAACAATAAATGCTATATAGATCCATTCCAAAAAATTTAGACAACTTATACAGGTGTATGCAATTACACAACCATTTTGAAAAAAATCTCACATCTCAGCTACTTTATACACATATGGATCCAAGGGAGAGGGTGGCAAACTGGGGATAGGAATATATATTCCAATATGGAAAATGGCAAAAGAGTATAGTATCATGGAAAATACATCCATTTTCACTGCAGAGATGTATAAAGTAATGCTGTCTTTTGATAGTTGTTGTATGTATTTATGGGCTTGCTTTTAATTTTTTCTATATTATTTGTTTTCTTAAGTATTTCTGCTAGGTGGTAGTCCGTGTCTGGTTTCATGATCTCCCAGGGTGGAACCACTGGCTTGTATTCACAACTGTTATTAATTGATGTAATTAAAGGACCCAGTTGGACAATTTCCTCCATACACTTCCATCCTGTAGGGTATCTATTGGTATTCATTGGATTGGCCTGAGTTGTTAGTTGACATCTGGTGAAAGCTGTATGTGCTGGGTGAGACATCTAACATAACTTTGTTCATGTAATTTAGTCTTGCAACTGCTATTGTACATAAAGCTTGATGCTGAATTCTGTCTAATTTAATCTTGTTACTGTGTGCAGCAGTCATATTATACTTCCAAAATCTATTTTTCCTCTAATAAAAGATTTATAAAAAGTGAACATTTTCTTAGTGCTTGCACCCCATCCATTACCTTTCAAATATCTTAACAAGTTAGTCAATCCTCTGCAAGACTCCACCAGTTTATCTATGTGTTTATTCCAGTTTAGCCGTTGGTCCAATGTAATTCCTAGATATCGAGTGGTTTGCACTGTATTAATGTTTTGCCCTGGATATTTATGTCTATAATTTTATTTTTAACAACTCTACCTTTACTGAAGATCATTCCCATTGTTTTATTTGTATTCAGCTGAAATCCCCATTTTGTGATCCATTTACATACTTTATTTACTTGCTTTTGTAGATTCTTATATAATTTTGGCAGATGTTTCCCAGTTCTCCATATAGCAACATCATCTGCAAACTGTGACAATTTTTTATTTGTTATATCATTAAATTCTTCACCTAAATCATTTACCATTACTGTAAAAATTGAAGGAGATATTACTGATCTTTGGGGTATTCCATTTTGTTGTTCAAATGGTTCTGATCTATCATTGTTTACCTGAACAGTGAAATATCTGTGTTGCAGGAAATTCTTATATATTTTACCTGTTACTCCTATCTTCTTCATTTTAAAGAGAGCACCCTCTCTCCAGCATTCATCATAAGCCTTAGCTATATCTGTGACGGGTAAGGAGAGAAAGTCAGACAACACTTATACACCACTCGTCTAGCTCACTGTCTAAGGAGTAACTCCAACAACCATATCAATCTCCGTGAATATATAATATCACAAATAAGTCACAATGGGCGCAGGGCCATTACAAATATTGGAGACATAACAAATCCCGAGTATTCTACGATCACTCTGATCCTCAGAATAACTACAGCCACAAAATAGGCTACTACATAAATCTACTGTACAACTCTGGCCCTCTACTCGTGCACTACTATAGACATCCACCTTTCTCTTCTCTACGCTCTTCGCTGTCTACTGACTCAACTCTCTACTGACCCAACACACTACTGACTCGATACACATCTCTCTCTCACTGACCCCTTTCATTTGTATTCACCAAACACGTGAAAACCTTCCATGCTCCACTGATCTTCATTCACGCCTAACTATAGCTAGCAGCTTGTCTTGATCTCTGCTCACAACATTGCTTGTAACTAAAATATTACAAGGCAAGCATTCCCAACTCACAACAACTCAAATGACTAATAAACTCCCGCTGGAGCATGGGAACATTCATACATGCAAAATACCCTCAAAACACTCCGTGACAATATCTAAAAATCCTACCACAGTTTTTTCTTTCTTTTGAAATCCTGATTTTACTTCATGTTCCATTTTAATTATCTGATCCATAGTGCAACTGTTCTTCCTAAATCCTGGCTGAGTTTGACTATATAAATTATTCTTTTCCAAATAAAACTTTAGTCTTTTATTTACAACGGTTTCTAATATTTTACCTAGATGGGAAGTTAAAGAAATTGGTCTGTATGAACTGGCATCATGGGCATCTTTTTCTGGTTTTAGTATTGGAATAATTACTGCTGTTTTCCATGTTTTGGGAATTCTTCCTGTATTCCAAATTTTGTTAAACAGGGATGTTATAATTTCTATGGTACTTTTTGTATGTGTTTCAAGACTTCATAGCTCAAGATATCATGCCCTGCTGAAGTATTTGTTTTGTCCTTTACTGTATTTTCAACTTCTTCCATTGTAATATCTGCATTTAAATATGATACATTTTCAGTATTATCTGCTTTCTGCCAGTCGTCAGTCTCTGCTATTTCATGTCTTTTTATATTAAGTATTATCATATGTTGAACTTTGCCTTTAATGGCTTTTAACTTATTCCACACATCTGTATAGAGTTAGTTGCAGGGTTCAGTGTTTGGCAAAAATTTCTCAAATGATTTTCTTTTGCCGTAAGTATTGTTCTGTTTGATTCATTCCTTAATTTCTTATAAATATCTAAATTATTTATAGGTCTATGCTTTCTATCTTCCTGTAGAGCTTGTTTTCTTTGTTTTTGAATTTCTGTACATCTAACTGTCCACCATGGTACTGGGTTTTCGTTGCGATGTTCATTCTGTTTTGTTTCCCTAATGTGTTGTGGAATTATATGTTCTGGCATAGATGCATTTGGTATATTTTTAACAGCTATTAGTAATATTTCTCTTGTGAGATTATCTACAAATACATCTATATTTTCATTTCATATCTTACTCATTTTTATTTCTTCCATTTCTACCCGGAAAGCTACCGAATTAGCTTTAAAATAGTCAAATTTTGCTTATTCTACCAGTTTGTTAGGTTTGTAGTTATCTTTTAGTGTTATTTCAATGGGTAAATGATCTGAATTTTGTATCCTCAATAACTTCCCATTTTGCATTAGCAAGATTTGGTGTTACAATGTGTAGTAAAATCTGCGAGAATAATCGCTCATTTCAGTAAGATTTTAGTCATAAAATGATAATAAATAAACCCGCCCTATTGTGTCTGACGGTGATGTTCTCACACGCCAGCAACGCTGCCTTTTGTGCAGTGCTAAAGCCTATAGAACGATCCCACGGTAAAAATCTAACACGAGTTTTAGTTTCGGTTTCGAAAACGTACTACCAATATTTAACATTTTGCCAGATCTGCTGCATACATTCTGCAGCCTAGCCTTATAATTAACGATTTGGCGGAAGTGTGCCGCAAAATAACTATCTGAATTAATGTAAAATTTTGACTTTAACGCTGGTAATCAGTAGCAATCCTTACATTTTTTGGTAGTGTTACACGATACAATACAAATTATTAACGCCAATTCTTAACCCGCCACGCCAACACCCCGCTTCGCTTGACACATTCTGCCATGCATATATACACGCTGGAGCAAAGCCAACAGAGGCAAACACGCAGACAATTTTGTTGCCTCCTCGCGGTAATGTTTCTGACGTCACAAAAACAAGTTAGTTATTTGAAAAATACATGCTAGCGAGATGAAAGAGAGGAAAAGATGGCGGTCTTGTGTAAAATATTTATTTGACGATTGACTATGACAAAAATTGAAAATCTAACCCAATATGAATCTGACCATAAAAATCATATGGTAGTATAGCTTAGAGTTCACTGAGCAAGAATCTGTTTTAAATAATATGGTAGTCCAAGTATTAGCCAAGTTATTGAGAAAATACTAAATGTCTACGGACGCTCGACCAGACAGACTGTCGTTCCTGCTTGTTTTTTATAACGGTAGTGGGGACGCGAGCTTAGAAGAGAGGCATTGAGGAAATTCAAATTCGCTTGGGTAAAAAGAGTATATTAGGGAAAGGGGGGCGGTAGGAAAAATGTAATCCAAAACGAAACATCTTTTTGTATTGGGCATAACTAAAGCAGACTGGCCAATAGACTACCAGATGCAGAGTTTGTTTGGAATAATTTTTGTTTTTTTTTTCAAAAACTGCATTTGAATTCTGGTAGTCGCAAGCTTTTGATTGGCCAGTGCTAGTAAATATTAGCAAGAAGCTTTCATTATTCATTGCCAGTTGAACAAAACTTTTATTCAGATACGCTGAGAACAGCTGTGATAAATTTAAAATTAAATAACTAAATAAGTATTTCACAGTCTGGACGGAGCAGAAGAAACTGAGGCCACTTCTTTGCAAGTCAGCGTCATTTGTTTATATTTCTTGAAAATTTGTGGTAAGAATGCTTTATGAATTCATATGTTTAATCCCACTGCCAAAGTTAGATACTGCTATTGGGGGAAAAGTGAAGGACGTGCTGGGAGCAGACATTGTTGAGTCCTCACATTGAAATGTATCTAACTGATGTATGTTGTCATGATTATGTTTGAATATTATTGTATTAGAATATATTAGTAAGCCTCCGTGTTCCATGAACACTGTTCAACATGCCTGAAGCATTTATATATATAAAAGAAAAGAAGAGAAAATCATATCAAAGGAAATGTGGTTACTCCACATTATTTTATGGAGGAAAACTATGTAAACGTACAGTGGCGTATCTGCCAGAGGGACCTGAGGTGTGGTCACAGCAAGGTGGGAGTCATGTAAAATTAGGGGCGAGTGCACCTGAAATGCACGCGAGGCTGACCCCATACCCACGTATGAAATTAAATAAAAGAATAAGTGATCAGATGTAAAAGGCCAGGGTGTCCTTTTGTTGCAGAGGTTTTATTTCCTGTTGCCAGCTGGTAACAGGAAACCTGAGGAGTGACGATAACGCCAAGAAGTCTCCGAAAATTCATGTATGCTGTCAAGAGATAACAGCAGGAGCTTGGGCGTGTGATGTGATATCGATATTTCTGCAACTACACACTATCTTATCATCCAACAAGAAACCCCAGGTGATATATTAAGGACCTGGGTATATCTGACAGTTTCATTTTAAATAAACACTGGTATTTCAAATCATACTCAGGAAGTTGATGGGGTATGATGATAATACAGCCCCTCATACACAGTGACTCTCCCTCTTAGATGAATAAAGTGTAAGCTGTGAACATTCCAACAGGAAAGACATATATTAACTTTATAGTTATTGGGCAGATTGCCCACACACATTTTTAGTTGATCTTTTCTGTAAACTATCTTGTCCTCATTTTCAAAGACCTGTCCAAAAGATATGACTGGACAGGCAAAATAAATTGTACAAAAAATTATCAAATTTAAAGAAAAACTTAACCACAGGTTTTTATTCACTTCCTCATAGAAACTTAAAGTGTTTTTGTGTTGTGTACCATCATTTCATTTCTCCCCTAGACACTAGGTACATCATACACCAGACACTAGAGCCAAAATAGTGACCGTGTGAGATCTAGGGAGGTAGCGTTAGGTTCCCTGCACATAATTCATCATCATCATTTATAGAGTCAGGGGCCTACATGTGCTTGACCTCACACGGTTAATACATACACGGATTTCATTCTTTTAGGATACCATCATAACCTCCCCAGCAAAATCTAACTTTGCTACATAAAGCTTATATCAATAGCTGTGTCTTGCTGATTTGCACAAGGGTTAATTCTTGTTACTGATCCATCATTCAGTATAATTAGTTCATTGTTTTCAATGAAATCCAACAGTAGTTTTCCTGATTTGTTTATTAAATTGCCTCCCCATGCTGTATGATGAGCACTGAAGTCTCCCATTATGATATTTCTGTGTTTTATTCTTTTATTCATATCTGTGGTATCTCTTTCGTTAATGTTTCCACTTGAACAGTACAGGTTAACTATTTTTATTTCTTCTAACTCAGTAGATACTGTTATAGTTATTCCTTCAAAATTTTCTGTTCTAAATGTTTCCTAGTTAGTTGTTATATATGTTTTACTAACTAGAAATGCCACAACTCCTCCTTTTTGAGTTTCTGTCTTATCATTTTAAAAGACTTTATAGTCAGGGATGGTAAAACATTGACTCAGATTAAGATTAGTCTCTTGAATGGCAAATATTACTTTAGATTGTTTAAACATGCCTATTAATGCTGGTATTTTTTTGTTTGCACTTCTCCAATTCCACTGTATTATTCTAATGTTCTGTACTTCCATTATTTAATTTTTAAGTTTATAATAAATAATGTTGTACTCTGAGAAGTGTATAATATATTGATTTATTTGTTAATAACAGTCTCCTAGATTTTCGGTTTCTCTGTTTAAGTGAATTTGTAGTTCACTTTGAAGATTCAGTATAAAGGCTTTCACACTGTTTGATACAGACTGAATAGGTTTTTGACAGTCTGTCATTTTTTCATTCCACATTTCTTCTTGTTGGGTTTTATCTGTTTGCTTTTGCTCAATCCTTATAAGTTGTCTTTCTGGCTCAGTCCTTTTCAGTAAATCTTCATTTTCCTCTTTGATTTCTGCTAATTTAGCCACATCTTTAGCTACTTCATGCTGAAGGTTTTTCATGGTCAAGATTTCTTCTACCATTCTCACCTTATCTTCCGTTACCGATCATCTGGTAAATTGCAATCTGTTATCAGTATTTTTTGGACTTTTGACTTATTTCAGCATTTTTGGTAATGACTGTGATTTCTCTTGGTGATAGGTTGTAGATGTAGCGATTGATGATTGATGTTGTTGTAGTACTATTTTAAATGGTGTGTTAGTACTGACTGATTTTATTAAAGCTAGTATCATTTCTTTATAATGTTGACATCCTAAGAAACGTGCACTGTGGATTCCTAAACAGTTTGCACACTTTCTGTTTGCACTTCTAGTTCTGTAATCTTTATATCATAGGTGTGGTCCCCTGCACAATATCGACATTTAGGCGTACTTCTACGTGTTCTTTTGGTGTGGCTGAATATCTGGCAGTTTGAGCCAGTTTGAGACTGGTGGAATGTAAGCTTCTGTTTTAGTTTTTGTACTGCCACTGAAGAAATGGATTTCTCGTCCTTCTAATGTAACTATTATATTATTACAGTGGAAGTTCCTAATTTCTGTGATATCCTTTCCAGTTTCAGAATCCTACAATTTGGATTTTCTGTTCGTAGTCTAGTTATTATTTCTTCCTCTGGAACTGTCACAAGTATTCCTTTAATTACACATTTCATGGTTTCTTTGACTAATTCTAGCCTCTCCTTAATTCTGTGTGCCAATTCTACTTGAACAGGACTTACTTTATTTTGTTTTATTAAAGCTTTTGACTTTTCAGTAATGTTCATTGTATTATGCCATATTTTGCTCTTTTTATGTGTGCTATTGATCTTTTGTCTATAATTGTTTCAAGTACATTGATGATCTTACTGTCTGGTAATGCTCTAATACTTACCACTGTGCCACTGATTTGGAAAATCCTTAACCTTGGTAAGTTTTGTTTAACTTTATGAGTAGGCCTATTGGTTTGTTGGTCTTTTGTATGGTTCTCAACATCCTTATTCTTTGAATCAATGTTCAGATTATTGGTTTTCTCTATCATTTTACTCTGACAGCTTCCTGTTTTCTTATTTGTTTCCTTTGAAGCATTCTTTCTTATGTCCTTCCTTTTCTCCATTCGTGTTCCTAATTTCTCCTTGATCATCATTCTATGAGACAGCTTGTACTATTTCAGCCCATGATTTTCTGGAGATACTACCTGTTTTCAATCGTGTTAGAGCGGCATGTCTTCTAGAATAAGTTTCCTTATTTAAATTTAAATGTAAAGTATAATATCTAGTAATTTTTTAAGTAACAAAATTATTTTTATTCAAAAATGGCACCTTTGACTTTCAAAACCTGCAAAGTCACGGATGCAAAAGTAATTATAAAATTAAAACTAAGTGTTAACACAACTTAACTATTCAATATTCCTATGAATGACAAAACTAATTATTATTCTTAATGAGTTTAAACAAACAAATTAACTTCCCTGCAGCAAGTTTTTGCACGATAGAATTAGAATCACAATAAAAACAACAATGGAACCGCGATCTTAGATCACTGGAAGTTTCCCTAAAATGCCATGTATTTGACTAACATGGTGGTCTCCAGTCTACTATCCCCAACTTGAGCTGAAATGAAGAACAGTGGGATGTGTTCTTCCATTCCATCCAGTTAAGTTGCCCACGTTGTTATGGTTTAAGATTAAGGTACGGGTTTAGGGTTAGGTTGAGGATTCCTAACCCTTACCCCTTATTAGTTGATCTCTGATTTCTTATTTAAGGTTGTATCAAGCACATGTTCCACTGTACTTCATTTCAACTGAATTCCTAAACCTTACCCTTTATTAGGGGTCATCCACATATGAGGTAACGCAATGAGAAATTTTGTGATGATAGAAGGTTTTTTTTTTAAATGTGGCACAAACAAATACAAGTGAGGCTCACTTTGTGCATAAATGATGTTGGAACAAAATAGATTTTGTAACTGAAATCCTTAAAGTCTACTTTTATCTGTAATAGTTATCAACTCCCTCATGCAATCTCAGCAGAAATATCGGGGTAACTGTTGTAACCTTGTACTGTTTTAAATTATACATTTCTATTTTAATATAATGTAATAGGCCTACATGCCTTTCCAATAAACGATGTTGATCAGAAACTAATGTATTTCTAGTTTGTTCAATGGAGGAGGATCTTAATTTGCCGTGGGATAATGATAACGAAGAGAAATCATTCATTGATAACATCTTCAATTTTTAAACCCTTGAATTTTTGTGGATTTTCTCTTGAGTTTAAGATTTTTTCATGAAACTTTAACGTAAGTATTGACAAAAGTTATTGATGTGTTTACTTCACATTTAATTTATTTTTTATTGTTTCAAATTACATTAAGCCAAAATAAGTGATATTTGAATAAATTTAGCATCATTCGCCAGCTAAGCAGTAATTGTAAAAGCCTGATTAATTAAACGCTACTTTTACTTAAAAGATTGTTATTTTTCTGCATTAGGTAACTGTTGGGGTTTGCTTCTTGGTGTGAATCAACTTTGATGGATTGTTTTTTAATCAAGGTTTTTTTGCACCACCTCGCATCCCCAAATGCATACATAAAATATGAGGTGCGCAAGAGGATGACGTATGAATGTTACTAGGTATGACAATGACTGAGAAGAATAGGGTTAGTCTGCGTTTTGCCGTTGTGCAAATAGGAAGTGTGTCTTACCAAGTGTAGCATAGTCACTTAGGAAGTGTTTCTTACCAAGTGTGGCACAGCCACTTACGGTTGGGTGGCATTAACAACTTTTTATTACGTCTGCTTTTTTTTCATAGTCAAAGTGTTTTAAGGTAGGATTGATTCGATGTTTGGCATATTAGACATTTGTGGATTTGTGCTTTGTGCAAAATATAAGCGTACATGTACTAAAAAAGGTGGACAGCCTTTGTACCAGTGAATTTATATATAAATGCTTTGTGAGCATCGTCACGATGAATTAGCAGGCGAAGATACATGTGCATGTTAGCACCAGACTGTGGCCTATGTTGCCTAATATTATGATTATGATGTGTCGACTCACAGACTGACGAGATTCATTAGAGTTGGAAGAATGAACGCCGTAATGGAACCTATTATAAACTGGAGTGTACTGTTCAATCAAAATTGATCTTCAATAAATTATTAAGTCGTCAACTCCTGGCTTATGAGGGTGATTATTCCGAGGACTAGCGTTCATAAGTATGACTTATGTATTTAACATTTCAAGTATACCCTAGAGATGACTACTAACATTTGAGTGTGTATGCAATTTTTAATGCTATTAGTTAACCCCCCAACAAAGTGTATTTAACTCCCCAACATCTGATGGGTCAAGCAAGCAAGAGGCCTCAACAGTAACTAATTTACATTCTTTCCTTTTAGTAGTACAAAAATAATGGATTTAAGTTATTTGTGATGTCACATAAGTGGGGGGGGGTTGTCTAGGGGGAGGGTTAAAAAATGGCAAAAATTGTGTGGACTGCCCCTTACTGCATCTCTGAGTTCCTATTTTATTGCTGTATCGAACAACTATCCCACTGTTCTTCATTTCAACTAAAATTCGCAGTACGGGACAACTATGGCTCCAAAAAACAGAGGACACACCATTAACTGATGAAAATATTTGGCAGATTTTACTGGGCTGCCTCTATATACATCAATTATATCAATATAGTTAGTGCTGTTTTCACAATATATAAATGTTTTTATGCCCCATTTTATTGAATTTGCCCTGGTATATTATTTTATGCCAAGACAGTTTTTTTATTTCATCGTGTGACATATTCTTTGACAGGGCATAACATTGTCAAAAATTATGTGTGTTATCAGACAACGTGGGACGTACTTTGTACAATTTGTTTTCTTTTTCATCAAAAATGTGAAGAAACTTCCAAAGTTCTATGAATCTATCTCATTAGAACATCTTTTTTTTTATTCAAGGGCGGAGAACAAATTTCACTGAATTCATTTTATATAGATATTTACTGACTGTAGTGTCCATCGACATTCTTGGTCCATGAAATACTTTCACTTCATTAATGCTTATTACAGTCCATTAGTTTGCATAGTAATCATTTGCATTTTCTGCTTAGTGCCTGAGCAGTGTGAAGATTGATGTTAAACATTTTTTGTGAAATACTTTTACTCCAAAGCAGTGATAGAAAAAAGCAAGTTTAACGCTTTCTATCCCGGTAGGTTTTCAGTTTTACCCAGGCCTCAAAATGGATGCAATTTTTTTACTGCAAGTGATGTTGTAAAAACAGACGGTAGACATATATATTAATTCAGTAGAAATAAGTAATATGCATCAAACTTTAGGAAATTGGCTGAGGAATGTTGTGAAGTGCAGTGAAATCTTATGTGATGTAATAATTGTTTGTTATGTCTTGTGAAGTGTAGGCATATTAAAAAATTAAAACAATTAAAGTAATTAAAATTGTGCACTTAGATTTGAATATTTTAACTCTACTTTACTCCTCTGCGGTAAAATTTCCGGAATTGAAACTTATATGTAGTTGAAAATTAATCCAAGAAGTTTGATTACAAACAAATGAAAATTCTATTTTTTATTATTTTGTTGGTGAACTAGAATCTCTTCTACGCAGTCCTGTCCCACGCCATTTAATTAATTTTATTACTTACAAATATCATTCCAAGAAATTTGTTAGACTGAATCAAAAATAGTTTATTACCACTATCAGTGTCATTAAAGTTCATTTAGAAATAATCTTCTTGCTGTTGACCAGTTGATAGTACATGACTCTGATGTCTGTGACTATACTGTTTGTAAACAAACATCCTTTATAAGTATAGCCCTGAATGTTTATAAAATGACAACACGTTATAGCCCTGAATGTTTGTAAAATGAAAACAAGTTATAGCCCTGAATGTTGTCAAATAAAAAGTTTAGTCCTGAATTGCTATAACACGGGAACAAGTCAGATTCTGAGCATGTGAACAACAGAATTGAATACGCCATTTATTCTTTATAGGTTGATAGACAGTAATTCATTGATTACCCTTCAGCTCCCCATGATGCGTAGGCCTACAGTAAACACAGACCAGATTTTCCTGTTACCTGTCACCAGCTCAAGGTTTTTTTTTATGTCATTTTCATCTCTGTCTCCAGTTCTCTTCTCCTTTTTTTTTTTTGGTCTACCTCTGCTTCTCTTAACCTGGGGATATCTTTGTTTTTTCTTCTTTGTTCACCCTCAGGTGTCAACTTGAATATGTTCACTCTCAGACATCAACTTGAATATGTTCACTCTCAGACATCAACTTGAATATGTTCACTCTCAGATGTCAACTTGAATATGTTCACCCTCAGACATCAACTTGAATATGTTCACTCTCAGATGTCAACTTGAATATGTTCACTCTCAGACATCAACTTGAATATGTTCACTCTCAGATGTCAACTTGAATATGTTCACCCTCAGACGTCAACTTGAATATGTTCACCCTCAGACGTCAACTTGAATATGTTCAAAGAAAGCAGTGGTCAGTCTGAGGCTGTTGACATCTCCATAGAGCTTTTCCAGTAATGGCACTGGTGATGGCCATATGGGCTTTCTGTGCTCCTCATCTGTTGGGCATCTTTGAATCAGATGCTCAGCAGTCTTTATATCAGTGCCACAGTTACACTCATCAGTAGTTCCTATCTTTAACTTGTTGAATAGATGTATCCCAATCTATTGTGACCCGTGCGAAGTGAAAATTACCACTTGTTCACCTCTGCTGAGCTGGTAATACACATAATTTTTATTGTGGCCTGAATGTTCTGCTTTCTACTGCTCCTGTATCTGCGCTTCATAAAACTCTTGGCTTCATAAGTTATGCTTATGTCAAGTTGAGGCAGCTTTTCTTTGTCAATCTGTCATCCTCTTCATTTCTGGGCTGTTGCAGAGAAGGGATCCACTGTATCACAACTCTTTTGAATTGCTGACATAGTTTGGGAAGTGTTACTCTTAGGTCATCCAGGTTGGCATTATTTTGATTCTTCAGCATTGCAATCACTGACAGCTGACCTGAGAAGATAGCTACTTGTCTCTCTGAGCTTTCTTCTGTCATTAAGATTTATGCTGCAGTTTTTAAGGCCTCTGCTCTGAAGTTACTCAAGAGGTTTCCTTGTTGCGACTGACAGCTTTTTTTGTGTGTGTTGCTTAAGCTCAGAAAGACTCCTCCACCCCCATTTTTTGTTGCATTTATTGCTGATCCATCTGTGTATACATGGATCCAGATATTTCTTGGTTATGTTTCTCTGTGTATTTTTTGGTTAGGACTCTTCTTTCTGTTTCACTTTGGCTTTTCTTTCTTTCAATGCCTGTAATGTTTTCTATCACTTCAGGGAAGTGGTTTTGTTTCCAAACTGGTAGCTTGTGTGCAGTGTAGATGGGAGTAGCTGTTGATATTGCATTGATGGGATCTGCTTTCATCTTTGTTTTGACTGTTTCAACAAAGTTGCTTCGCTTCAGTTTTCGCCTTCCACATTTATTCTCTGGTATATTGGGTGGTCTGTCAGCCTGCTAAATTTCTCGGCTTGTTGCTGGGCTCTGCTATCTCTTCTGTTCTCCATTGGCTGGAGGTATGTAATCTTTTCCAACTCTTCCATGGGTGTTGACTTCATGCCCCCCTGTCGCAAAATTGGTTTCAAGTCATTGCAAATGAGTTCAGTTAGATTTATAAACCCATCTACGATCGAGTGACCGCTTTCAAAATGGCGGCGTATCAGCGAAATGTATATCGGACAGAGGAAATCGCCAACGATAAATAACAACAGAAGGGAATCCGTATGAAAAGGATTTTACATTTCAGTACAGGGAAGGATGGTGTATAACTGCATATAAGATGGAACGGTAGGAAGTTCTCATTTACGGAGATATATGCGTATTTCGGCTGCCCACAGTTACGCTAAAAGCAGGTAAACTCACTTCTGTGCTAAATATTAAAATCAACAAATAACAGTTTGGGAATTTACATGGATAGGAAGATAGAGTTTTATCCGCTGTATAAAACTAGATAAGATGGAACAATATGGATATTATATATGCCGAGAATGATAAAGGCAAAATTTCAGTCGACGCACAGATCTGCCGAAATCACTGTTCGGGAAGGATTTTTCAGGTTAGGTTTAAGCTGTGACGTCGGTACTCTCCGATACGTCCGCGCTATACGTATTTAAAGCGGATCGGTAAACTGAGAGGGATAAAACAGGCTTCAAAAGGAATGAAAAGACAGTAGCAATATTCCTTGATGTAGCAAGAGCATATGATGAGTGTTGGAGGGAGGGTGCACTACACAAAATCAGGAAATTAGGTATAGTAGGCAGAACCTACAATTATCTAGAAAACTTCCTGCAGGATAGATACTTCACGGTACAAATAAACAATGACAGATCTGAGGTGTATGAGCAACAGAATGGAATTCCCCAGGGATCAGTAATATCACCATCTATATTTACGATTATGGTCAACGACCTAGGCGACGAGTTTAAAGACTTAAAAAACAACTTATCCCAGTTTGCAGATGACGCTGCGATATGGAGAACGGGAAGAAATCTCCCATTCCTCTATAAAACAGTACAAAGGCAAATGGATAAAGTATCTGACTGGATGAACAAGTGGGGATTTAATCTAAACGTTAAAAAAACCATAGGAATGATCTTCAGTAGAGGGCGTGTAATTAAAAACAATATAATTGACATAAGCATTAATGAGCAAAAAGTATGCACAGCAAAATCAACTAGATTTCTTGGTATGGTATTAGACCAGCAACTAAACTGGAACAAACACATAGACCTATTAGTGCAAAGCAGTAGGGGACTTATTAACATGCTAAGATATATGAAAGGAAGTGGTTGGGGCGCATGCAATAAGACCATGTTAACCTTCTATAAATCATTTATTAGGGGCAAACTTGACTATGCCAGTGTTGTCTATGCATCAGCCGCCCCAAGCAATAAGAAAAAAACTAGACACAGTCCAAAACCAGGCACTATCAATAATAGCAGGTGCCTCAAAGGGAACATCAGCAGAGGCACTAGAAGTAGCGCTAGGCATTATACCCCTGGAGCTAAGGAGAAAAGAACTGAGATTCAGCTACTGGGCAAGAGTGGCAAAAGATCCAACTCACCCAGCACATAAAACCTTTGATAGGGGTAACCAGTACATAGGCCACATTCCACTAAACCATAATAGATACCCGTCAGGGTGGAAAACAATGGATGAAGTGGATCAATACCCAGACCTATTTAATGCGATAAACAGTAGTGCTCTGTATAAAGCAAAGATCCCACCATGGGAATTAAAAGTGCCAGAAACTGACTCCCACTTAACAAAGATCATAAATAAATCTAACGACATTATCTCAGCAAAAAGTAAAACACTAGAGTACATAGAACGGTATATAAATAATAGCCTAACTATATATACAGATGGGTCAAAAGATGAAGAAGGACAATTAGGAGCAGGAATAGCAATACCAAAATTAAAAGTTTATAAAAGATACAAAGTAACAGGTAATACATCCATCTTTACAGCAGAATTAGTGGCAATCCTAAAAGCTTTAGAAATAGCTGCAGAAAATCCACCAAAAAAAGTAACCATTCTCACAGATTCCCTATCATCAGTATTAGCTATCAGAAACAGAAATGAATGTAGCAGGCCAGATATTATAGAGGAAATACTACAGGTTAATACATATCTACAAACTATAGGATGCAGTGCAACACTAACATGGATACCATCACATGTGGGGATAGCAGGAAATGAGCTTGCAGACAAAGAAGCCAAAGGGGGGAGAGCTAGCCATAACAAAATTGAAGTAGGCTTAGGGAAGTTTGAAATTAAGAGCTTAATTGCTCAAGCAATAACTAAAGAGTGGATAACAGCATGGGACCAAAGTAAAAAAGCAAGACACTCATATAAAATCCTTAAAAAACCAAGCAAAAAATGTCAAATAAAAGATGAACTAAAAATACCAATTAATAAAAAGTTGCTGAGGCTCAAGCTTGGAACTGGATATTTCATGATTGAGGAACCCACATGTGAAGAGTGTCAAGAACCAAACACAATTAGACACTTTCTGGTGGACTGCAAGAAATATGACCAACAGAGGCAAAACATTAAGACATACTGTAGTAACCACAATGTAGAAATGAGGGTAGAAAATCTCATAGGCACAAAGACCCCTTCAGAAATGCAAAAGTTAATAAAACACTATATTACAAAAACTAAAGCTAACATATAAAAAACAAATAAGGATTTGAGTCGTAGTCCAAACTCGTGAAAGACTCGCCACAGATACATACAGACTAACCAAAGAAACCATCCAGTGAAAATTAAAACATACTAACTTAGAAAATAGCATATTTTGGAATTTCTTTTAAAAACCATGTTGAACTATAACCACAAAAGGAAAAATACCGACTAGAGATAATATAGTATAAAATAAATACAAACAAAAACATATTACAATAAAGGAAACACGTCCTGATATAACCAACAACTCCATGTACATGGTAGATGGTTGAAAGGGGCGTGCTACAAAGAAAAGTAGCAAACACATTAATTTAAAAAAAAAAAAAAAAATGAGAGGGATACACAACGCAAGAGGTTGAGGCAAGACTGAGGGCAGATAACGCCACGACTCTAAATCCATCTGAAGTGTGAGCGGATCGCCAGAAAATTTCAGTCTAAGTGTCTGGAGTCTGAGGGTAAGCGAATTTACGATAGCTATCCTGTATAATAATTTCTTTTATTTTGTATTACAGGTTCATTTAGAATTCACAAAATATGCCTGTATAATATTCATTGATATAACGTATTATTATTTTAATATGATTTATTCATGTGTTTAGTGGAAGATGGTTGCTTGTACAAAAACGTATCAAAACTAGCCCCACAGCCAAATAGAAAATATTTATTATATTTAATGCTGTATCTCGTCGATATTAAATGCATTATCGCTTACGAAGATAAAGGCAGTCCCATGACCAGAGATTGTCTTAGGGAAATAAATTGTTAGAAGCTTCAGCATGGAAGATACCGCTTTTACGAGGTTAGGTGACTAGTCCCCTTCCTCGCTGCCTTTGCCTTCCCTAGTTCGAGCGCACAACTTTGTACCCATTTACAGCTGGTAAACTGGAGTGTTCTATAGCCAGTTTCAGTAGAAAGCAACCTGATCACGTGGTCACTCACTTTCTTTATTTATGTATTAATTTTGTGTAGATGCTAAGAATAGCATCAGTATTTGAATTTGTACTTGATATGATTTGGAAGGATCAAGTTATAGATCAGAAAGGGATGTATAGGAGCGGAATAAACCAGATGATGTTTATTACTGATATGTTAATATTAATTCTGTATCATTGAAATGATGTTACTTGCTATGACTGTATAACTTTGACACCTGATGACTGACTTGTCTGACTTATGTGCTAGTCAGTTACACTTAATTGAAATGTTAATATTAATGCTATATCACTGAAATGATGTCCTTGCTTACTATGATTGTATAACGGTGACATCTGATGACTGACTGGTCTGACATCTGTGCTAGTCAGCTACAAGTCTAGCCAGATACTAGCCAAGGCTGATATGTTGCAGGTTCCATGAAATAACTCAAACCAGACTGTCCAGTATCAGAAGCCGGTGCAGTTCATCCGAGGCAATCCCACAAAAGTGCAGGACCCCAAAGAGTGAACTTCAACTGGTCATTGGCATCCCTACTGTTGGGCCTACCAAGTCTGATATCAGCAAAGGACAGTTTCAGCAGTATCAAGTTGGAAAGATAAGTGTCCTGTTTGACACTGACCACCTATACATGTGAAACAGCCAATAGTTCAAAACAATAATTAACCATACATAAACTCAGTCAACTGATGACAGTTATCCTTAAATTCAAAGGACTAATAACAGTGATTTCAGTAACTTTATTATTTAAGATCTTGAAGTCTAAACAGACAATAATAGTAATTGTGTGAATATTTTTATATATATATGTGTATACTCTTTTCCAACTAGTAGAAATAGAATATTAGTGTAATTATTAAACTATTTTAACTGTACCTGAGGATTTATTCACTTCTTCCATTTGTGGTTTCAGTGAATGTTCATTTTACTTATCCCCTAGAATATAAGTAATCATAAGATAGTCATAGGGAGGAGACACCTTAAATCCTGGTACTACTTCTTACCAACTGGGCCAGGGTTTTCACAGTCTGACTATTTTTATGATAACAATACACCAGTGCTTATTTCTAAGACTGGGGTATTACTTGTAAGGTCAGAACTCTTTACTGGCATACTCTTACATAATAAATAATTTTAAATAACCTCCCGCTACAGTGGGGGCTCGTCTGCGGGATATATCTTTGATATTCCTGAGCCAACTTTCTATTTCTGCTGTGTAGGAAATTTTCTTTTTGAAAAATTTTTTTTTGGAAAGAGTAAACATAATAGGAAATAATTATATTTTTTGTAGGAGTACCATTGAGTACAGATAAGACAGCTGTTTCATATATGGTGAAGTCAGTTTAATTAACTTTAATTTTAAATAAGTTAATTATATTGTAGTAAATTAGTTTGAGTAAGATCGCTTGCCCTACTAGACTACAGATACATCATGGCTGACTTGGTCAAATTTAGGTCTGCTACACTGCAGGTGGGAAAAGAGCTTGGCATGGATGGTGACGCTCTGATCCGGTATGTCACGACGGAATGTGAAAAGTACACCGAGAGAGAAGCAAAGCAATTGGAAGCAGAAAGAGAAGCCAAGAAATTGGAAGCAGAAAGAGAAGCCAAGAAATTAGAAGCAGAGAGAGAAGCCAAGAAATTAGAAGCAGAGAGAGAAGCCAAGAAATTAGAATTAGAAGCAGAGAGAGAAGCCAAGAAATTAGAAGCGGAGAGAGAAGCCAAGAAATTAGAAGCAGAGAGAGAAGCCAAGAAATTAGAATTAGAAGCAGAGATAGAAGCCAAGAAATTAGAAGCGGAGAGAGAAGCCAAGAAATTAGAAGCTGAGAGAGAAGAAAGGAGGTTACAAGCAGAGAGAGACCATGAGCTGAAAATGAGACAGCTTGATCTTGAACTTCAGGCTGGGACTATCACCCATGGTAATAGCTCACCTCATTCTGCGAATAGCTCTTTTCAGAACACAGCAAATGGGGCCATGAACTTCCACCTAGATCCATTTGTTGAAAAGGAGGACGCAATTGAGTCATACCTGGATAGGTATGAAAGGCTAGCCTCTACATATGGACTGGAAAAGGAAAAATGGAGTCTAAAGTTATCCCAGGGATTGAGAGGTATTGCATATGATGTGTTTCTGAAACTCCCCAAAGAAGATCAGGAAAATTATGAAATACTAAAGCAAGCCTTACTGATCCGGTATGAAAAGAACTCTGAGGCATATAGGAAGAAATTTAGAACTTCTAAACCTCTACCTGGAGAAACATATAACCAGTTCTCAGCTAGGCTAGAAACGTATTTGTTGAAATGGAGTAGTTTAGGTAAGTATCAGAAAACCTACGAGGATCTGAAAGAAATGGTTATGTTAGAGCAAGTGAAAGATTCCATGTCTCAAGAAATGAGGAAATTCCTTATGGAACAAGGAGCAGAGAGGCTGGAAGACATTTTGAAATGTGCAGAGAGATACCAAGCAGCTCAAGCTGAATTGGTAGGAACAAAAAGGAAGCAGGTAGAAGGATATAAGCCACCACCGCAGAATACCGATTTTGACCAGATGGATCAACCATACAGATACAAGCAAAGATTTGATAATAAGGACAAGAACCCTCAGACTCAGGAAAATAAACCCTACAAACAGGGAGCTAAGTGGTGCAAATTTTGTAAGATGAGCAACCACAACACTGATGAATGTGGGAGGAAAAAACCCCTTCATCATGCTGCATGTCTACAGGTGAGGACTTCTGTTAGGAAGGAACTGACTGTGAGTCAGAATAGCCTCCATCACCCACCTACCCAGGAGATAGTGACTGTGAATGGCAAACAAGTCACAGGAATGTATGACACAGGTTTGTCCTATGACGCAGTCGTGTGTGCATCTCTGGTGTGCCCTGAACAAATCACCACAGAAACAGTAGAGATTCAAGGGCCACTAAAAGGAACATCACCCCTTACATTACCCATAGCAAAGATTCATGTCAGTTGTCGCTATGTGGAAGGGGAGATAAATGCAGCTGTGATAGATGATCCCTTTTACCCCCTAATGTTGGGGCGTAAATATGTTTTCTTGGGAGACCCTGTAAAACCTATGGTTATGGCAGAAATCCAGACCAGGTCTGACTCCAGGAACATAGAGAGGGACACCAACTTAAAATTTCATTCGACTGAAATGAAACGGGCTCAAGAAGCAGACAGCACATTGAAGCCTTGTTTTGGCAAATTGTCAAAGACACATAACACACCAAGGAAAGGACACTTCTATAGGGAACATGGACTCTTGTACAGGAAAGCTGGCAGAGGGACGAAAAGTCATGGTCAAATTGTTGTACCATCCACCTATAGGAATAAGGTTATAGGCTGGGGACACATATCAACTTTGAGTGAACACCTGGGTAATGGTGCCACAAAACAAAGAATAGCCACCCAGTTCTACTGGCCAGGTATTACGGAAGACATAAATCAGTATGTAAATTCCTGTCCAGAGTGCACCTATGTAGATTCAGAAAGTCGACGGAAGAGTCTTCATCAAAAATCTACAAGCAAACCAGCAATCAGGGGTACTCCCGAGATTTGCACGGGAGGGGAAAGGAAACATCCCACACAGGTTCAATTGCAGTCTGAACCCCATGCGCTGGAAAAAAGGAACAAATCACGTAGCGAAAATCAAACACCTACGGATTTGCGAGGGAAAACCACATCCAACTATCAACGAAAAGAGGGCGGTAAACTTCATGGGAAACCTACCGACCCGGTTTCACCAGCAGTAAGAGCCTGGATGAAAAGCCGAACAGGAAGGAGAGAGATAGTAAAGGATGAATATATTCTTGGAAAACAGAATGTGGGCGCAGATTTTCTTAGTCGTCATCCCACAGAGCTTGAGGAGGATAGAAGGAAGGAAAACTAACCTCGGAATGGTCGATTTGCAATTGTCTTGTACCCAATAGTTAAGCTAGATATCATCCAGCTTAAAATATGGGGGAGCTATGTCGCAAAATTGGTTTCAAGTCATTGCAAATGAGTTCAGTTAGATTTATAAACCCATCTACGATCGAGTGACCGCTTTCAAAATGGCGGCGTATCAGCGAAATGTGTATCGGACAGAGGAAATCGCCAACGATAAATAAAACAGAAGGGAATCCGTATGAAAAGGATTTTACATTTCAGTACAGGGAAGGATGGTGTATAACTGCATATAAGATGGAACGGTAGGAAGTTCTCATTTACGGAGATATATGCGTATTTCGGCTGCCCACAGTTACGCTAAAAGCAGGTAAACCCACTTCTGTTCTAAATATTAAAATCAACAAATAACAGTTTGGGAATTTACATGGATAGGAAGATAGAGTTTTATCAGCTGTATAAAACTAGATAAGATGGAACAATATGGATATTATATATGCCGAGAATGATAAAGGCAAAATTTCAGTCGACGCACAGATCTGCCGAAATCACTGTTCGGGAAGGATTTTTCAGGTTAGGTTTAAGCTGTGACGTCGGTACTCTCCGATACGTCCGCGCTATACGTATTTAAAGCGGATCGGTAAACTGAGAGGGATACACAACGCAAGAGGTTGAGACAAGACTGAGGGCAGATAACGCCACGACTCTAAATCCATCTGAAGTGTGAGCGGATCGCCAGAAAATTTCAGTCTAAGTGTCTGGAGTCTGAGGGTAAGCGAATTTACGATAGCTATCCTGTATAATAATTTCTTTTATTTTGTATTACAGGTTCATTTAGAATTCACAAAATATGCCTGTATAATATTCATTGATATAATGTATTATTATTTTAATATGATTTATTCATGTGCTTAGTGGAAGATGGTTGCTTGTACAAAAACGTATCAAAACTAGCCCCACAGCCAAATAGAAAATATTTATTATATTTAATGCTGTATCTCGTCGATATTAAATGCATTATCGCTTACGAAGATAAAGGCAGTCCCATGACCAGAGATTGTCTTAGGGAAATAAATTGTTAGAAGCTTCAGCATGGAAGATACCGCTTTTACGAGGTTAGGTGACTAGTCCCCTTCCTCGCTGCCTTTGCCTTCCCTAGTTCGAGCGCACAACTTTGTACCCATTTACAGCTGGTAAACTGGAGTGTTCTATAGCCAGTTTCAGTAGAAAGCAACCTGATCACGTGGTCACTCACTCTCTTTATTTATGTATTAATTTTGTGTAGATGCTAAGAATAGCATCAGTAATTGAATTTGTACTGGATATGATTTGGAAGGATCAAGTTATAGATCAGAAAGGGATGTATAGGAGCGGAATAAACCAGATGATGTTTATTACTGATATGTTAATATTAAGTCTGTATAATTGAAATGATGTTACTTGCTATGACTGTATAACTTTGACACCTGATGACTGACTTGTCTGACTTATGTGCTAGTCAGTTACACTTAATTGACATGTTAATATTAATGCTATATCACTGAAATGATGTCCTTGCTTACTATGATTGTATAACGGTGACATCTGATGACTGACTGGTCTGACATCTGTGCTAGTCAACTACAAGTCTAGCCAGATACTAGCCAAGGCTGATATGTTGCAGGTTCCATGAAATAACTCAAACCAGACTGTCCAGTATCAGAAGCCGGTGCAGTTCCTCCGAGGCAATCCCACCAAAGTGCAGGACCCCAAAGAGTGAACTTCAACTGATCATTGGCATCCCTACTGTTGGGCCTACCAAGTCTGATATCAGCAAAGGACAGTTTCAGCAGTATCAAGTTGGAAAGATAAGTGTCCTGTTTGACACTGACCACCTATACATGTGAAACAGCCAATAGTTCAAAACAATAATTAACCATACATAAACTCAGTCAACTGATGACAGTTATCCTAAAATTCAAAGGACTAATAACAGTGATTTCAGTAACTTTATCCTTTAAGATCTTGAAGTCTAAACAGACAATAATAGTAATTGTGTGAATATTTTTATATATATATGTGTATACTCTTTTCCAACTAGTAGAAATAGAATATTAGTGTAATTATTAAACTATTTTAACTGTACCTGAGGATTTATTCACTTCTTCCATTTGTGGTTTCAGTGAATGTTCATTTTACTTATCCCCTAGAATAAAAGTAATCATAAGATAGTCACAGGGAGGAGACACCTTAAATCCTGGTACTACTTCTTACCAACTGGGCCAGGGTTTTCACAGTCTGACTATTTTTATGATAACAATACACCAGTGCTTATTTCTAAGACTGGGGTATTACTTGTAAGACCAGAACTCTTTACTGGCATACTGTTACATAATAAATAATTTTAAATAACCTCCCGCTACACCCCCGTTATGATTCTCATTGCTTGGTTTTGACTTAACTGCTGTTGACCATGCTGCAATGCCATATTCTAGAACGGGTCTCACTCGCCCCATGTATAGCTTTTTTAGTACTCTCCCGTCCACTCCCCAGCCCATGCCAGCAAGTTATTTCATCATTGCCATTCTCTGCCTTGCTCTTGTCCTGTTTCTTTCAGTCTGGGTTTTCCAAGTCTAGCGACGATCAAAGGTAATGCCTAGGTAGTTTGGGTTTTCATCCAGATGTAGATTTTTCCCATTTAGCACTGATTAGGAGCTTTGTGGTTTATTTGAGACGGAAAACACTGTGTGTGTGGTTTTCCCTTCATTTATCTTCAGTAGCCATGCTTTGGCCCACTCCTTCAATGATGTCAGGGCTTGCTGCATCCAATGCTTGCCATAGGGATATATTCTTCAGGGCTGTCATTTGCAAAGGTCGCCTTTTGGGTTCTTCTTGGAATATCCTCTGATATGTCATTTATGTATGCAGGCAACAACGTGGGCGACAGGACTACACCCTGCTCCAATATCATCTTCATACTGGTCTGCCCTTGTAGTTGCACTCTGGCAGTTATATTTTCAAGGTAGTGGTTGATCTATTTGTACATTCTCCCACAAACTTCACTTCTTTGCAGCTTGACTTTCAGTCCCTGTTTCCACGCTTTGTCAAATGCTTTTTCTAAGTCCACCCAAACAACCAGTGTGTGCTTTTTCTCTTGGAAGGCATCCTCAATTTTCTGAGCTATATGTATGATCTGGTCTTCAGTGGATCTATATTTCCTGAATCCTGCTGGCTGTGTGGCTAAGAGATGTTTTTCTTTCAAATGCCACATCAGTCGGTCATTAATGATGCGCTCCATCAATTTTCCTATGCAGCTAAGTAGACTGATAGATCTGTAGCCATTTGGTTCTGTCTTATATTTGTCTGTCTTTGGTATTGGAATCAGTATAGTGTCTTTCCTTGCCTGTGGTACTATTCCTCTTTTTCCAGCTGCGGTATAGGATGGCCAGAAGCTTCTTTTTTGCCTTTGTTCCTAGGCCTGTTAACATTTCATTGGTTATCCCATCTTTTCCAGGTGACATCTTCTTTAGCACCCTCATTGCCTATTCCATTTCTTCTATTGTTAACTTTGCCATCATGTGCTGTTCTGGTGCAAGCTTTTTGTTGTCATGACTCCTGTGTTTATCAGTGATGGCCTTTTTCCTGTCTATTGGGACATCTATGTGGTTAGCATAGTGTTCAATGAGTGCATTTGCAGCTTTTTTTTTCCTGAGATCATACTTTTACCTTGTTTGATTGCGATGTGATTTTTATAGGGTTCTTCATTGTTCAAAGCTCTAGTTTCCTGGGCATCTCAGAATATGGACTGCCTGATAATGCTATCATCATATTTCCTCAGTATGTGTTCCATCACCAGCATCTTCTCATCTCTTGTTCCATTGGCATTTTAATACTAATTGTGGGGGTCGGAGTGGCTAAGAGGTATGGCATCCGCCTTGAGTTCTAGAGGTACCGGATTCGATTCCCAGTTGAGGGAAAATAATTTATGGAAAATATTTTTTTCACAACCAGTGGTCATAATGATGTCACACTCCCCCCTGGTCTCCTGGGTAGTGAGATCGGATGCCTAGACTTCTCGTATAAGGGCGAAAAAATAGGAGGTCCCATGTGCAAGCGCACGTTAAAAATCCCACGGCAGTTGGAAATCGTAAAGAGTAGCCCTATCAGGCCACTGCCCTGACAACATTTAAAAATTAGAAACCTACCCACAAAAAAATATTTATAGAATGTGTGATTCCTATATACACACATTGGGATTGTTGCTGGGGCTATGGAGTTGGTGCACTGTGCTGAGATCCTCCTTATGTGACCTAAAGGAGGAGATCGGAGCACTGATGGAGTATTCCTTGTGCAATGAAGATAGTCCTTTAACCAAACCAAACCAAACCAATACTAATTAATAATTTATTGCTAATGAATTTTACAGCCATTTGTAACTATAACTTTTTTCAGTTCGTGAACATTCATTGTGATCAAGCTGCACATACACAGCTCAGAGGTAAGGGACGTGGTGCATCTTTAAGACAAAGAACAGGACAACATGAGAGTAATGCTCTTTCAGACAATCAGCCTGGAGCAGCTGTAAGTTTTTGTTTCAGGAATAAAGTTATTTACAACATTTTATTGTATGGGAAGCTGCTGTTGGCTATATGAGGAACAATAGAGTTTAATTTAATATTTTACAGCATAGCAATTGTCGTGAGATGATTGAAGAATAGGACTGAGGGCAATTGAATTGTGAGTGATATGCTTGACAGTTGTTGTTGTTGTTTAACTAGGGCTGCTGAGCTTCTTGCTCTTTTGCAGCCAGTACCAAGTTGAAGACTCCTTGGTATTATCTACCTTGCAGATCTAGGCTTTTCCTGTGGCTTATCTGTCATTCTGAAACATGCTGAGTTGAAGTCATGAGCTCCAGTTTCTCCAGCTTGGCTTGCATTTAAAGGATTGTCATATCTTGATTCCAAGCTAGGAGTTAGAAGAGTGTGGCATACTGTGCATTCCCCACCATCCAAGGTGGCGCTCCAACTATGCAGAGCTAAAATACTGTGCCTCTGGTTCTGGGCTCTCCCAGGGAATTGTCACATCCTGCATAGAGCCACTTCTCAGCTCCTCCTGCCTATCACTGGGTCCATAGTGAGATCCTCCTGCATGCAGTCAACCAGGTTAATGTAAAAAAATTGTGTCTGGGGCTCAAGTGACTTCTCCAAGCTTAGTGTGCAATGCTGGGTTCTCAAAATGTTTCACCACAGGGGGAATCCCTGGAAGTGTGTAGATGGTTTCAAAAGTCAATGAGGGTGTAATTAGCCTCACAGACAAAGGTTCACTTCCATATATGTATGTTGTAGCATTGTGCATAGCTGATGGTCATATAAAGATGACTCCAGATATGCCTCCATGCATATGCTTGGCGGTAGATAGATATAGTTTCACAAATGATTAATGTAGAGTGTTGACAGTCAGGAGAGAAGATATATATTAAATCTCTTAATTCCTGTCACACTCACAATTTAAATGTCATGTATTTATACACTCCTTCTGTCTAAGATATATGAAATATTCAAGTAAGAAGATAAGTCAGCATTAAGGTGACAGATGAAATAGAAAAAGTAATTCTGACTGCTAGCAAATATATATATGTGTATATATACAGCTGTATATATATATATATATATATATATATATATATATATATATATATATATATATATATATATATATATATATATATATATTATATATATATATATATATATATATATATATATATATATATACAGGTCCGTATCCCAGGATCCGAACATCCAAAAACCAAAATATTTCAAAAATCGAAAGTTTCTTTGGCAGATTTTTGGGCTAATTTAAGCGACTTTTGGTTTAATAAAAATAAAAAAAAACATTGAAAAAAAAAAAATTGTTTGCAAGGAACCGAAAACACGCAATCTTCAGTTTATCACATTTCCAGCCGTGACGCACAAGGTAACTCCGCCAATGCCGGTCCCAAGCCCGGATGAAAAAGGAGGAGGGCGGCCTGCATGGAGGCCGTAAGGAGGCAGCCCCTCCACCATGCAAAGGCACAACAGGCCAATCACCTGTTTGCTTTAAATCATGATTACGCGAACTACAAGAGAGAAAACCGGACTGATTCTAAAGGCGACGAACTGGTACGGACTACGACTTATGGAACTTGGAACACAAGAAGTATAAATGGGAAGGAAGAGGAGCTGGTGGAAGAGATGAGGAAAGCAAAACTAGAAATCCTGGCTATAACGGAAACGGAGAAAAAAGGACAAGGAGTCATGGATCTCGATGGCAACACGTTGCTCTACAGTGGTGTACCCATATCTGAAAGAGCTAAAGGGGGCGTGGGTTGCATTGTGGCCCAAAATCAAAAAGATAGTATCAAGGGATGGAACTTTGTCTCGGAGCGCATTATGGTTGTAAAACTAAAAGAAGGAGAAACCATAGTCAACCTGGTCATAGTGTATGGGCCAAATGAGGATGAGAGAGCAGAGGTCAAGGAGGAATTCTTCGAGCTGCTTCAAAGGACAGTGGATGACTGCCTAGATGAAGTTATTATGCTCGGAGATTTTAATGCCAGAGTTGGAAATGACCATGCTAGATGGGGTGGAGTTATCGGAAGATATGGAGAAGATACTCTCAATGACAATGGAAAGCGACTCCTTAGATTCTGCAGTGAGCAGAATCTGATCATTACAAACACAAAGTTCCCCCATAAGCGCATACATGCATACACTAGATGTGAACCAACCAAGAATGAGAAGTCAGTGATCGACTATGCCATTGTTCGGAGGAGCTCATTCAAATATGTCCGAGATGCAAGAGTCTGGAGGGGGCCAGAGATTGGAAGTGATCACTACCTGCTAACAATCAAACGAACAACTGAAAGAGTTGCTCAGCCTAGGAACTGCCCAACATCCCGCAAGAAACCAAGTAAACGAGCAGGAGAAATGAGCATTAGGACCTACAAGCTGAGAGAGCCAGAAATTAAGACCAGATATCAGGGGCTTATTGCTACAGCAGTGAGCAACACAGAAGAACGACCTGATGACTTGGAAACCCTCTGGAATAAATTCAAGGATATCATAAAGACAGCTGCTGCAGAAGCATGCGGTGAAGTCCGACTTGGGAACCAGAGAAAGAGGACACCTTGGTGGACAGAGGAAGTCAAAGAGAAAATAAGAGAGAAGAAAATGGCATGGAAACAATACTTAGGAGCTAAAAACACAACAGGACAAATGGAAAAATATAGAGAATATGTGACACTCAGAACAGAAGCAAAGAACAAAGTGCTAGCAGCAAAACAGAAGTCCTGGGAAGAATTTGGAGAAAAGCTAGAAAAAGATGCACAAGAAAACCAGAAATTGTTCTATAAGACCCTAAAGAACATGAGGAAAGAAAAACAATGCCCTCTCAAATTTATAAAGGACAAGCAAGGCAAATTGCTTACTGCCCCGAAGGAAGTAATGGAAAGATGGAAAGAATATTTCTCAGAACTCCTGGATGGTGAGCATGGTGAAGCATCAGAAATGATAACCACTAGCACAGAAGAGGAAACCAATGATGGTGAAGATGACATAAAGATGGAAGAACTGAGGGCAGCACTGGAGAAAATCAAGATGGGCAAAGCAGCAGGGCATGATGGTATAACACCAGAAATGGTTAAGTACATGGGAGCATCAGGCGACCTATTACTCTTAAAGGTCCTACAGGCAGCATGGTGCAACAAGACCATACCAAAGGATTGGGAGATTGCCATCATAACACCAATTTTCAAAAAGGGTGACAATCGACAATGTGGAAACCATAGAGGCATATCCCTTCTCAGTGTCCCTGGTAAAATCTACTCTAGAATCCTAGAGCAGAGACTCCGACGCCTAGCTGAGCCACAATTGGATGAGGTCCAGTGCGGATTCCGAGCAAACCGAAGTACTCAAGACCTAATCTTCACACTCAGACAGCTGAGTGAAAAGGCCCTTGAGTATAAGAGTGAGATCCATCTTTGTTTCATAGATCTGGAAAAGGCGTTTGACAGGGTCCCCTGGAGCAAACTTTGGGACTGTTTGGCAAGGAAGAATATTCCAGCACCTCTGATTCATGCTATACAGAGCTTCTACAAGTCTTGCAGAAATTATGTGAGGACAGCAAACCATAAGTCAGAAGAGTTCAGGACCACCACTGGTGTAAGACAAGGTGATATCCTATCACCTTACCTCTTCATACTCCTTATGGACGATGTCATCAAGGCATGTAAGGAGAGAACAAGAAAGTATTCAGTGGGGTACTGGAAGATGAGACAGGTCTATATTTCGGAGCTGGCATTTGCTGATGATGTTGCCCTGATTGCTAAATCAGAGGCACATCTCCAATCCAACCTGCAAGTCTGGAAGGAAGAGCTGGAGAAGAGAGGGATGGTCATAAGCAGCTCTAAAACAAAATCCATGGTGATATCACGAGAAGAAAGAAAACATCAGATTAAGTTGGGAGAACAGGTCCTGGAGCAGGTCGACCACTTTAAATATCTCGGAGCTATTATAGACCGAAAGGGAGGCATCAAAGAAGAGTTGGCCACTCGAAAAGCAGCGGCTGGGAGACTTTTTCAGGCCATAAATCGTGGATTCCTCAGCAAGAAAGAGGTTGGTAAGAAAACGAAGATGGCTGTATACCGCTCCACCTATGTCCCAGTCTTGACATATGGATGCGAGTCGTGGGCAATGACTACAACCCACAAAAGCCAGATCCAAACCTCAGAAATGAGGTATCTGAGGAAAGTGGTTGAAGTAACAAGAAGAGACATGGTCCGCAACCAGACGATCCGTCAAGGCCTAAAATCCCATCCGCTGCAGACCCAAATAGAACAGTCCCAACTAAGATGGTTTGGCCATGTCTGCAGAATGGGAGAAGATCGGCTACCACGACAAGCATGGGAAACAAAGAGCCAGGGATCCAGACCTCCAGGACGACCCAGAGTCCGCTGGGAGGACAACATTAGACAATCTTTGAAGGACCGAGGACTAGAATGGAACCAGGCCAGGAAGAAGACAGCTGATAGAATGGTCTGGCTCTCTCTCTTCCAAACCTCTACACCTCACGGTAGAAGGGGAACGACTAAGTAAGTAAGACGCACAAGGTGCAATATAGGCTGACGTCAGCGATACATATATATATGCATATATTTAAAAAAAATAATATTTTGAAATTGTAAGTATATATATATATATATATATACAGGATCCATATCCCAGAATCCAAAATGCTCGGGGACGGCCGTTTTTCGGTTTACCGATTATTTTGGTTTTCAGATTTCGCCCAAAAAATCGCCCCAACTTAAATTATGTACAGCTGTAGTACAATTTATTTTTCAGAAACATATTTTTTTTAAACTTTAAAATTAAACATAAAATACCTGCACATGTAGCCTACATTCAAGCTTGTCTTTCTGTTTCTTTATGTCATATACTGTGGTAGTTCCTACACCATATTCTTCTGTAAGACGACGTACAGAGACACCATGCTGAACCTTCTGCAATAACTACTTTCTGTGCTATCGATAATGACAAATGCTTCCTTTTCTTATTCCCACTGTTATCCACAGGAGTATATGCAGCTCTTTTCGACATTTTCACAATGACATTAAACTCTAAATCATATATATATATATATAGGAGACCACTGGTACTCTGGGACACAAGCAACAAATAATGGTTGAGCCCAGATTATATAGCTATCTGGTGGACACCTGGCTGGCCAAGTGGAGAGGAAGACTGGGGATCAAGCGGCGAGGAAGTCTGGGGACAAAGACATCAAGAAACGAGAAGATATCTCTCTGCCACCGGAAATGAAAGAGTTCTTAGCTCAGTTGATCAGGGAAGTAGTGAGTGACACACTCACTGGTGTCCCAGCTAATAGGGTTCTGGAAGATGAAGCAGACCAATGACATGAAAAGGAAAGGACCAAACAAGTGTCAGAGGGCTCTAAAGTAGGCAGTTTTTCCCTGTATCAAAAGACATATGAAGATAGACCACCTCCTGGATAAAACGAATGATGGTCTTAGCAAGTAGACCAGGCACAATCCATGAGTGAAGTTATTACAAAAAAAGAGACAAAAATCAGAGATAAGAAAATGCACATTGGGACAGGCTGTTCGGCAGGAAATTCTAAGTCAACTCGTCACAGTAATATAATGAACCTCATTATATTCATTTCCTCTCCTATCCCATAGTACAGAGGTTTTCAAACTTTTTTAGTCTGCGGCTCCCTTGACCTGTGCATAAATCACCGCGGCTCCTCTCTATACTACGAAGATCTATATTTATAATATCGAACCCAACACTTTTCACAAGCCCTTAGCCAAGGGCCATGACGCCCCTGGGAGCCACGACGCACAGTTTGAAAACCTCTGCCATAGTAGATTCTTCATTCAGTCATTGCCCTTTAGTTCCCACCCTTTCCCATACTTTCCATTCAAGCTGTTTCCATGTCTTCTTTATCCCTGTCAAGTCTGTCTCCTGTTCACTTCTCCATGTGTTTTTCAGTATCTTCTGTTTATCTTACCTTGAGGATTGAAGAACAAGGGCTACCTTGTAATGTTATAAGTTGGTATCCCTAGTGTATCTTACTTACTTAGTCGTTCCCCTTCTATCGTGAGGTGTAGAGGTTTGGAAGAGAGAGCACCAGACTATCCTATCGGCTGTCTTCCTCCTGGCCTGGTTCCATTCTAGTCCTCGGTCCTTCAAAGATTGTCTAATGTTGTCCTCCCAGCGGACTCTGGGTCGTCCTGGGGGTCTGAATCCTTGGCTCTTTGTTTCCCATGCTTGTCGTGGTAGCCGGTCTTCTCCCATTCTGCAGACATGGCCAAACCATCTTAGTTGGGACTGTTCTACTTGGGTCTGCAGGGGGTGGGATTTAAGGCCTTGACGTATCGTCTGGTTGCGTACCATCCTAGTGTATCTTGGCTCATTATAGGTAAAATTGTTAGAACAGACAGTGATATCACAATAGGAATACAAAAGGCAAGAGTATGTTTGTTGCATTGGGAAATTTATGGATTTCAAAAGAAATAAAACCCAACACAAAAATCGGAATCTTCAGCTCAATTGTCAAAGCAGTCTTATTGTATGGTTCTGAAACATGGAGAACAACAAGCAAAAAGCTACAGACTGTCATAATTGTGCTGCGTGCGTAGAATAAAAGGGTTGAAGTGATATGACTAGATCACAAAAGTGGAACTGATGACAAGAACCAGATAAGGGCCAGTGGAACAGGAGATGAGAATAAGGCACAAGAAATGGATAGGACACACACTGAGGAAACCTATTGATAGGTTTACAAGGCAGTCCTTGTTCTGGAATCCTCAGAGGTAGAGGGAGACAGAAAAACACGTGGAGAAGGAAATTGAAGGCAGACATAGAAAGACCTTGAACTGATGGCACTGGATAATTAGGCTTGTCATAAATTTGTTGAAGGCCCATGCTCCTTACATGCTGACATTACCCTTCAGACGGTGATTAGAATTGTAATGTATTTACTTCTCTTTTTTATGCATGCTACTTTGAAGTTTGGAGTAAAATTCTTATTTTACCAATTCTTCTTTGTGATTTGTTGGTGCATGGCATAGGATGGTGTTCATCTTAATTTTCTTTTTGGCCATTTGAATGTTGTTGACACTAATGTGGGCCTTCTTCCTTTCCATTCAGTATGTGATTTTCGATTCTTCTTTCACAACAATGGAGCCACACCTTCTCTGTGAAGTGTGCATTTATCCTCAAGTCCAGAGGATAGTACAATTTCTCCTGTGCTCAGTTGTAGTATATTCTCCCTCTTATTATGGTATTTTCATTCAGTCACTGCTACTGGTTTACTGTCCATTTTGAAAGCTGTGTCTAAATAAATCCATGTAGCACTACTACTACACTTCAGTTAATTATGCAGGAATCTTATGCTATAAATAACATTAATGAGTTGACGGTACATTGGTCTTTGTTTTATTCTGCCAATAATCTTGTTTGTTTTGTCTCTGTTGCAGGGAGATTGTGGTGAAACAAATACATTGTGCAACACCAATCAGTTTGAGGAAGTATTATTAGAATGGAAGGTGTTGCCTCCAAATGTTGTCCAGCTTGAAGGGTTATCTTCAGAATTTGACATGGAGGCATTGAATAATGTTGTAGCTCACTATGGCAATATCATTGAGACACAAGTAATAAAGATAAATGGAGAAGCTTTTGTCAGATGCAAGTAAATGACAAATTCTGGAAATATATTTTCATATTTTATTATTGTCTTCTGTGTTCTTATGCTCTTCTGAATACCAAGCATTTACATGCTCTTGCAGTGGGGGTTGCCATGGCGATTTGCTTTACTGGTGAGGTTGCCATCCCCATGCACAACCTCATGGTAGTTGCTTTGTACGACATGCCTGAGGGTGCAGTTGCCCTATGTGTGCCTTCAGAGACTACATTGGGCATCCTTTATCATATGCCTGAGGGTGCAGTTGCCCTATGTGTGCCTTCAGAGACTACATTGGGCATCCTTTATCATATGCCTGAGGGTGCAGTTGCCCTATGTGTGCCTTCAGAGACTACATTGGGCATCCTTTATCATATGCCTGAGGGTGCAGTTGCCCTATGTGTGCCTTCAGAGACTACATTGGGCATCCTTTATCATATGCCGATTATATTAAGCAGAGGTTTTCTTTTAAACCTATTTCTGTTTGTTCCATTGTTGTAATCCTCATCTATTCTAGATGATGGTCAGATTTTACATAGTTGCTTCTTGATTCATGTTGCTTCTCCTTTTTCCATCAATTCCTGTGCTGCTCCTGTCATTACAGCTTCCCAGGCATTTCCAGTATGGTTCTATTGAAAAAATATAGCTATTATTAGGTTCAGCTTGTCTTGCAATCTTAATTTATTTAGACGTATGCTATTTTAACATTCTCGCACCTTTATCATTTTATGTCAGAAACGAGCACATGCCGTATTTTTTTGTTTGTTTGGTTTTTTTAGCCTTTTGTCCATTTTCTGGCATTGCTACTTGTTATACAAGATCAACAAATCATCCAGTTTAATTTTTGTTTTTGTTTTTACTACAAGGTTGGACAGTCCTGCTACTTGTATTGTGTTGGTGTCAAGTATCCATGACAGAGATGTCCTAGGTTCAGGTGAGTCTTCTTCCTTTTGCAATCTGTTTCCTGTGCTCAGCAATCTAAACAAGGAGATGAGCTGCCTCCATGAATCCAGTCGTCAGCAGGAGGTCCTCGCGGATGCCCCACAGTTTCTCTTCCATTTTCATCTCCTGGGGCCAGGTTTGAACTCTCAGGTCACCAAAGAGAAGGCACATTTGCAGAATGTGTTCTGGAGTCTGTGGGCCATTTTTGCATGTGCACTGGTCAGTTGAGGCAGCGTTCATTTTGTGGAGGTGAGCTTGTAGTCTGCAGTGTCCTGTGCGGAGCCTAAAAATGGTGATTTGCTGTGTTATGTCTAGCTTTAGGATGGGATCTTGTGGGTAATTGCTACCCTGTTCTCTGGCTCCATGCTGTTTTGTACTTTCTTTTGATGAGTGTCTTTGCTTCCTTCAGTGAGACTCTGTGGTGAAACTGTTCCTTCTGGGAGCCTGCTTTTGCCAGTCTGTCGGCTGCCACATTTCCTGAAATACCACGTTGTGCAGGAATCCACTGCAGTGAAACTTGGTTGTTGACGGACAGCTGGTTCAGATGTTCTATGGCTGTTCTTGTTAAGAGATCTTCAGATTCATTTTTAATAGTCTGGAGAATTGACATGCAGTCACATAAGAAGACAGTATTTGATCCTTTGAGTCTTTGTTCCTCCGGTATCTTTCTAGCCTCTAGGATTGCCTGTAGCTCTGTCCTGTAGTTTGTTGAGAGTTCTCCAGTAGCAATTGACTGTTCTATGTTTGGAGCATTTGGCATTAGTATTTGGATCCCTGCTCCTCCTTTCCTTACTGCTTCGTCTGAAGATCCGTCAGTGAAGACATGAATCCACTGTGGACTGGGGTATTGGTTGTTGAGATGATCCATTGTTTTCATTTTCAGAATAGTGGGAGTCTCCACAGTTCTGTTCTCAATGCCTGGGATTTTAAAGTGTACAGTATATGCGGCTATGGTGTTTGTGATGTAGTATGCTATGAGCTGCTCCCATTCATCTGGGTTTTCTGAGGTTACTTCTCCACTGGTAGCCATCAGCTGTCTTGATAGGTGGTTGAAGCTTGATCTTTTCAATCAGTTTTTAGTTCTTTTATTTTCTCATGCATGGGTTGCTGTTTTAGGCGCCTGAATTGTTCTGTCATGGTGGTGATTTCCTCATCTCTGTGTTCTCTTAGATTTTGCAGTCCCGCTGTTGCTTCCATTGCTGTTATGGTGTACTCCTTAGTCCTCCCGTAATGATTCCGTGTCCTGCAGTCTGTATTTTTTCCAGCTTCTGGAGATTTGTATTTGCTGCTGTTGCATAAGTGCCCATTCCATATTCCAGAGTTGGGTGGATATGTCCTACGAAGACTTGCTTCGTGATTTGTATATCTGCTCCCCAGCTGGTCCCCGATAGTTTTTTCATTAACTGCAGTTTACGTGTGGCTTTTCTTTTTATTTCTTCAATATGTGATCCCCATGTCAGTTTTGTGTCAAATTTTAATCACAGGTATACAGGGATGTCCTCTTTTGGCAGAAGCTAGTGTTGTCCAGTGTGAGAGTGTAGTTTTCAGGTTTGGTGGAGAGGGAGAAGAGTGTAGTGACAGTCTTATTCTTGAGTCTGATACAAAGGGCTTAGAACATAAGAATGGTTATGTTGCTTTTCAAAGAGAGCAGTGGTCAGCTTGAGGCTATTTGTATCTCAATAGAGTTTTTCCAGGAAGGGTACTGGTGACGGCCATATTTGCTTTCTCTGTAGCTCTTATCCTTTGCCGCTGTGCCTTGGCCCCACAGTTCAGAGGAAGGTGACCACCGGAAGCATGTAGTGGACCCATTTGAGGCTGGGCTTTGGGAATCTCACAGCCTGGCGGGACTCCAGGGGCTAGTACCATTCTGCTTACTTTTTAGTGACATCATCAAGCGGCATATGGTGCACTGTTTTGTTAGGCTGGTGGCCCAGTACATCCTATTTCAACAGGCATTTCTGTCTGGTTGCCTTCCTTAGTCTTTGACTGTCCCCAGCCTACCCACAAGGCAGCAAGAATTGTGACTTTGTTTGACTGGTTTTTAAAAAACTTAGAAATTTGTTGACATATATTTAAGTCGCTATCTTGGCAGTTGTTTGCTGTGTTAATCTGGAATGTCCTACAAATGATATGAAACAAACAAATCACCTTGTTACGCAAATTCATTATGGAGACACATCAAATAACTTATTACTTACCTATTTATTCCTCTTCTATCTCGGGTGTTGAGATTAGCCAGAGAGAGTGCCTTGCTATCATATAGGCTGTCATTCTTTTGGCCTGGTTCAATTCTGGTCATCAGTCCTTCAGAGATTGTCTGAATTTGTCCTTCCAGAGAACTCACCCACTCTGCAGACCACAAAAAATAATATGCAGTGTAACTGACATCAGATCACAGCTGAAAAAACACGCTAATCTGTCATAAAGTCTTTCCTGGTCTAAGCCCTATTTTCATATTCAGTCAATCAATACCCTTTAGCTCCCCAAGGAGCATAGACCTTCAACAAACACATCCCAAGTCCTCTTGTCACATGCCAACAGCTCAAATTCTTTCCACATTTTCCTCATCAGCTTCACTTCTGTCTCCAGCTCTCTAATCCATGTGTTTTTTGGTCTACTTCTGCATCTCTTTCCCTGGGGATTCCAGAACAAGGACTGCCTTGTAATGCTATCAACAGGTCTCCTCAATGTGTGTCCTATGCATCACCAGTGTCTTCTTCTTGTCTCTTGTTCCACTGGCACTTGTCTAGTTCTTGTCATCAGTTCTACGTTGGTAACCTTGTCATACCATTTTAATCCCTCTATTCTACGCAAGCACCCATTTATGAAAGTCTGCAGCTTTTTGGTTGTTGTCTTTGTTATTCTCCATGTCTCAGAGCCATACAATAGGACTGACTTGACATTTGTGTCGAAGATTCTTATTGTCATGTTGGACTTGATTTCTCTTGATCTCCATATCTTTCCCAGTGCAATGAAAGCTCCTCTTGCTTTTTGTATTCTTATTTTGATATCATTGTTTGTCTCTCCAACTTTGTCTATGTTGCTGCCAAGCGACGTTTACAACTCTACATCTTTTAGTGGTGTTTCTTCAAGTTCAACCTTGTTATCATTTCTTGCATTATCTTTGTCTTTTCCCAGTATATTTTCAGACCCACCTCTCATCGAATATTTTCATTTTGTCTTGCATCTGATTATGGTTATGGGATAGACAAGTCAAGTCATCTGCAAAATCTAGATCATCAAGCTGTTTAGTCAGATTCCACTGGATTCCATTTCTGTTGTGTGATATTGATGTTTTCATAACCCAATCTATTGCTAATAAGAAAAGAAATGGAGACAAGAGGCATCCCTGTCGCTCCCGTTCTTATCCCAAATGGTTCTGTAAGTTGTCCTTCATGAAGAACTCTGCATGTCAAGTCTTCATAAGTCTTCTTTATTAAGTTAATGATCTTCATGCGAAGTCCATCATGCTTCATAAATTTCCAAAGTGATTCTCTGTCTACACTGTCGAATGCCTTTTCAAAAGCCAATGTAAAGTGGTGAATTCTATTCCAGTCTTTGTTCAACTATTATTCTCAATGTAGCTGTCTAGTCTGTACAGGAACTGTTTTGATGAAAACCTGCTTGCTTATCTCTCAGTTTCTTGTCTATGGACTCTTTTGATCTCTCAGAGATTCTGTTTAATACTTCTCCTTGCACTGATAGTAACATTATTCCTCTATAATTTGTGTACTCTTGTAAATTTACAACCAGATAACCTTCCTTCCATTCTGCTGGTATTTCTTCTGTCACCCAGACTTTGCCAAGTAGTTTGTATAATACGATATCTGTTTTGATGGTCTCTACTGGAATGCCATCTGGACCAGCTGCTTTTCCATCTTTCAGAAGCTTTATGGCTTTCTTTATTTCTTTTCTACTTGGTCTTTCACAGTTGATTTCTAGTTCCTCATCTGCTGGCTTGATGTCTGGGGGATTTGTTTTGTTGGAGCTGGTCTATTGAGAAGTTTCTCAAAATGTTCTGTCCATCTCTTCATTTATTCTTGTATATTACTAAGCAATTTTCTATTCTCATCTTTGATTGGGCCATTTTGTTGCTTATATTTTCTTGTTAGCTTCTTTGTGTTGTTGTACAGGTCCCTCATATTTCCTTTGGCTGCAACTTCCTCTGCTTCCCTTGCCAACTCTTCGATATACTTCCTCTTGTCTCTTTTGATGTTTCTTCTTACTTCTTTGTTTGCTTCTGTGTACACTTCATGAACAATGGCTTTGGAGCTTCTGATTTTGCTTCTGTTTTAATTTGCTTTCTTGTTTTCTCCTGTCTTCTATCTTGTTTATGGTTTATGTTGTTACCCATGCTTTGTTCTGATGTTCTCTTTTTCCCAGAACCTCTCCACATGTCTCACGTTATATATATTTTTTACTTGTTGCCAGTAATCATCCATATCTGCTTCATCATCCAGCTGTGAGAATATTTGTTGGATACTGTGATTGAAAATTTTTCTATTTTTTTCCGGATATCCCACATTATACTATTGTCTATGGCTATGTACTGTTGTAAATTTCTTGAGTTTTAATTTTGTTTTGGCTAACAGAAGATGGTGATCTGATACCACATCTGCTCCTCTGTATACTTTCACATCAAGCAGGTGATCACAGTTGAAAGGAAACTCTATACAGAGCGATACAACAGGAGGCAATCTGATCATCAGAAGTATTCCCCCCATCGATCAAGTGTTTCAGCCCCTTAATCTCCTTTACACTCTGGGGGGGGGGGGGGGTCCCCTTGGGTCATGACTCCCAAGTGTCAGCCTCCTGTTATCTTGTGCAGAGAATTGAACCCACTCCACCTTGGTTGCAGCTTTCAAATTCACTCCTATTTTCTGCCAGCTGGAGGCAATTGTGAAAGTAACCCCTATGTTGAAAACATATTACTGTTCCGAGTTCCACAGCCCGTTGTGGTTGTTCCACAGCCAGCACGATGCCTTTTCTGCAGTTTTGCTGAATCTTTTGAGCACCGTTGTTCTTGCCCCCTCAACCCCAACAGTTTCAGTAGATCTTACACTGAGCCTGCCGCAAGACCTCTTGCACCCACCTCAACAGCCATGACCCTTGCAGTGAACCCATCATGTTGCAAGTCAGTGGCCAGATCATTATACTTGGCCACTTTGAACGAGTTGAAAAGATATTCAAAGGGGAAGAGTGGAGTATGTCAGATGAGAACTGGATTAACTACCAGCAGGTCATCAACAGCCTTGGCAGAGAGTGTTGAACGTGGGGCAGTGGGAAAGCAGAACTGGAAATTAATCAACTGATACACGATCATGCCAAGGATAATGATGCCATTGTGTATACAGATGGGTCTGTGATCCATGGTGAGAAATCAGGTTGGAGCTTCTCTGCTAGGGTAAAGGGCAGAATCATCACCGAACAGTTGTGGTGGGCACTTTCCTCCTCATGTCCTGAGGACAACACTATTTCTCCTGTGATCAATTTCTTCCTCTCCACTCCCTTCCACCTTGTCTCGCAGAGACCCAGGATATCAATCCTGAAATTTCTTATTTCTGCTGCTACTTGTGCAGTTTTCCCATGTTCATGTAGAGTGTGAACATTCCAGGTGCCAATCCTGGAGATTTTCCTAGACGAAAAAAGGTTAGTCTGCAACCCAGACACCTTTCAGCTTCCTCTATGTTGTTTCATGTGCCTCCTTTATAGAGGGCCTTCTTCTGTCTTGGTTGGCATTTTCATATTGGTCTCCTGCAGTTTACGCACAGAAGTGTCTTTTTTATTGTGAATATTGCATCTGTGCACCTCTTTCTTTTCTAAATCCAAAATAATCAGTTACTTTGAAATGGTTGTCAAAGAGAATAATTTTTAATTCAGATATTTCTAACTGTAAAAGGAATTTATGTTATATTTATTTGCTTTTATTGTAAGCAGATGTGATTCCATTTCATAAGAATGAAGAAGGAAACTAATTAAAATGTAAACAAAATAACGAAAAGATTTTAAACAGCAATTTGGACACTAACTCCGCCTAGGCCGGTCCCAAGCCCGGCTGAAAAAGGAGGAGGGCGGCCTGCATTGGAGGCCGTATGGAGGCAGCCCCTCTATCATGCAAAGGCACAACAGGCCAATCACCTGTTTGCTTTAAATCACGATTACGCGAAATACTAGAGAAAACCGGACTGATTCTAAAAGCGACAAACTGGAACGGACTACAGACTACGACTTATGGAACTTGGAACACAAGAAGTATAAATGAGAAAGAAGAGGAGCTGGTGGAAGAGATGAGGAATGCAAAACTAGAAATTCTGGCTATAACGGAAATGAAGAAAAAGAGACAAGGAGTCGTGGATCTCGATGGCAACACGCTGCTCTACAGTGGTGTACCTACATCTGAAAGAGCTGAAGAGGATGTGGGTTGCATTGCGGCAAAATACCAAAAAGATAGTATCAAGGGATGGAACTTTGTCTCGGAGCGCATTATGGTTGTAAAACTAAAAGAAGGAGAAACCATAGTCAACCTTGTCATAGTGTATGGGCCAAATGAGGATGAGAGAGCAGAGGTCAAGGAGGAATTCTTCGAGCTGCTTCAAAGGACAGTGGATGACTGCCTAGATGAAATTATCATGCTTGGAGATTTCAGTGCCAGAGTTGGAAATAACCATGCTAGATGGGGTGGAGTTATCGGAAGATATGGAGAAGATACCCTCAACGACAATGGAAAGCAACTCCTTAGATTCTGCAGTGAGCAGAATCTGATCATTACAAACACAAAGTTGCCCCATAAGCGCATACATGCATACACTAGATGTGAACCAACAAGGAATGAAAAGTCAGAGATCGATTATGCCATAGTTAGGAGGAGCTCATTCAAGTATGTCCGGGATACTAGAGTCTGGAGGGGGCCAGAGATTGGAAGTGATCACTACCTGCTAACAGTCAAAAGAACAACTGAAAGAGTTGCTCAGCCTAGGAACTGCCCAACATCACACAAGAAACTAAGTAAACGAACAGGAGAAATGACCTACAAGCTGAGAGAGCCAGAAATTAAGACCAGAATATCAGTGGCTTATTGCTACAGCGGTGAGAAACACAGAACAACAACCTGATGACTTGGAAACCCTCTGGCTTAAATTCAAGGGCATCATAAAGACAGCTGCTGCAGAAGCATGTGGTGGTCCGACTTGGGAACAAGAGAAAGAGGACACCTTGGTGGACAGAGGAAGTCAAAGAGAAAATAAGAGAGAAGAAAATGGCATAGAAACAATACTTAGGAGCTAAAAACACAGCAGGACAAATAGAGAAATATAGAGAATATGTGATACTCAGAACAAGCAAAGAACAAGGTGCTAGCAGCAAAATAGAAGTCGGGGAAGAATTTGGAGAAAAGCTAGAAAAAGATGCGCAAGAAAACCAGAAATTCTTCTGTAAGACCCTAAAGAACATGAGGAAGGAAAAACAATGCCCTCTTAAATTTATAAAGGACAAGCAAGGCAAATTGCTTACTGCCCTGAAGGAAGTAATGGAAAGATGGAAAGAATATTTCTCAGAACTCCTTGATGGTGAGCAAGGTCAAGCATCAGAAATGATAACCACTAGCACAAAAGAGAAAACCAATGGCGGTGAAGATGACGTAAAGATAGAAGAACTGAAGGCTGCACTGAAGAAAATCAAGATGGGCAAAGCAGCAGGGCATGCTGGTATAACACCAGAAATGGTTAAGTGCATGGGAGCAGCAGGCGACCTATTACTCTTAAGGGTCCTACAGGCAGCATGATGCAACAAGACCATACCAAAGGATTGGGAGATTGCCATCATAACATCGATTTTCAAAAAGGGTGACAATCGACAATGTGGAAACCATAGAGGCATATCCCTTCTCAGTGTCCCTGGTAAAATCTACTCTAGAATCCTAGAGCAGAGACTCAGACACCTAGCTGAGCCACAGTTGGATGAGGTCCAGTGTGGATTCCGTGCAAACCGAAGTACTCAAGACCTAATCTTCACACTCAGACAGCTGAGTGAAAAGGCCCTTGAGTATAAGAGTGAGATCCATCTTTGTTTCATAGATCTGGAAAAGGCATTTGACATGGTCCCCTGGAGCAAACTTTGGGACTGTTTTGCAAGGAAGAACATTCCAGCACCTCTGATTCATGCTATACAGAGATTCTACAAGTCTTGCAGAAATTATGTGAGGACAGCAAACCATAAGTCAGAAGAGTTCAGGACCCTAACATACACCTAGGGACAACCATGATCAAGGAAGAAAGCTACCCCACCTATCTTGGGGTGACATTTGACCAAAAGCTTACATGGAATAAGCATATTGAAAATGCAGAGGGAAAGGCCCGAAGACGACTAGGCATACTCAGAAAATTAGCAGGTACCAACTTGGGAGCAAATGAGCGAACTCTAAAGAAGATCTATAATGGAGTAATAAGACCACACTTAGAGTTTGGCTCAGCAGCATGGTCATCAGCTGCTAACTCGCATCTGCAGTCGTTGGACAAGGTGCAAAATCAAGCTCTCAGGCTCATTACAGGAGCCATGAAAACTGCACCGATATCAGAGATGCAGAAAGCTGCTGGATTACAGACATTGTCCTATAGAAGAGACACAAAAAGCATGATTCAGATGGAAAAGTACAACAGTATGCCAATACACCATATGAAGGCAAGACTAGATGATCTGGCATTTGGACGTCTAACACGTAGCAGCTTTGTGCATCAGGGAAAAAGACTTCAAAGACAACATCAAGAAGACCTATCCATGAAGACAACACCGCTGAAGCCCACCCTATACCCTGTACCATGGGAGCAGGCCAGCAATGCCCTCTAAATTAATACATCAGTCAGTGGTCTCACTAGTGGATATGAGTATAATGATCTGCAAAAACGAACTGCTACATTGAATATGATCCAAGAAAGCTATCCCGAACAATCATGGATACATGCCTATACAGATGGATCAGCAACAAGTGCTGTTAGGAATGGAGGTGCTGGTATCTTTATCTCATATCCTGACAACCACTATGAGACTAGGCACATTCCCACTGGTAAATTCTGTTCCAACTATACAGCAGAGGTTCAAGCTCTAGAGCAAGCTGGAAATATGATTTATAACACCAACTCTGACTGTGACCAGGTAGCCATCCTCATAGATGCACTGTCTATACTGCAAGCTCTCAAGGGTGGTAAACTCCTGCATCTGAGAAATGAACTAAACAAGGTAGCTGCCAAAAAGAGAACCATACTTCAGTGCGTACCATCTCATTGTGGTGAAAATGGAAATGAAAAGGCAGATAAACTTGCAAAAAAGGGAGGAGAAACTGAATAAATATTAGACAAACATAAAGGTATGTTTTCAGGCACTCGTGAGAAATAAAGAAGTAGAAAACTAGACAACAGAAAAACAACAGACGTGAGTGGCTTACCCAGGACTCGAACCCAGGACCTTCCGTGCGACACCCCCGCCTAGCTATGGAAGCGAATCACACTATCGTCCCTGCCATCTAAGCATCACCAAAAAATGATGCTTCGATGATGGGTAATTAGTGCGACCTGCAACACATAACACCGGAAATTTACCTTGGGCAGTCCAGCCTATTAATGATGCAATCACTTCTGTTGTTCCCCTATTACTCAGTATAGGTCAGACTACACATGACACAGACCTTAATACTGGGTCTAGTAAATAATAGAAGACTAAGAACAGTAAGTACAGGACAGAGGGTAGGTTTGGTATTGTATAAACATTTTAAACACACAAGGAAGGGAAACCCGAGGCCTGTAAATAGTAAATAAATATTAGACAAACATAAAGGTATGTTTTCAGGCACTCGTAAGAAATAAAGAAGTAGAAAACTAGACAACAGAAAAACAACAGACGTGAGTGGCTTACCCAGGACTCGAACCCAGGACCTTCCGTGCGACACCCTCGCCTAGCGGAGAATGTGAACAAGAAGATAATGAAATCACATACTTTGAGAAAAAGAGAGCTATCCAGACTATCAGAGGAGAACAGAATCAACCCAACGACGACTACCACACTCTTGACCGACAGGGACAGATCACCATTTTTTGTCTCGGGACAGGGCATAACAAACTGAATAAACACATGCACTAGCTACGATTGTCGGCTTCACCACCGTGCACATGTGGATTAAACTAACAAACTGCTGAGCATGTTCTGCAGGATTGTCCTCTGTACGACCAGTTAAGAAAGATATACTGGCCCAATGACTCAACCCTAAACTCAAAGCTGTATGGAGCTGAAGAGGAACTTCAGACAACGGTCGAATTCATCATGAGAACTCATCTGACTGTGTAAACATCAAAGATACGATCGCAAGAAGAAAAAGTTCAGGACCACCACTGGCGTAAGACAAGGTGATATCCTGTCACCTTATCTTTTCATACTCCTCATGGACGATGTCATCAAGGCATGTAAGTTGAGAACAAGAAAGTATTCAGTGGGGTGCTGGAAGATGAGACAGGTCTGTATTTCAGAGCTGGCATTCGCTGATGATGTTGCCCTGATTGCTAAATCAGAGGCACATCTCCAATCCTACCTGCAACTCTGGAAGGAAGAGCTGGAGAAGAAAGGGATGGTCATAAGCAGCTCTAAAACAAAATCCATGGTGATATCACGAGAAGAAAGAAGGCATCAGATTAAGCTGGGAGAACAGGTCCTGGAGCAGGTCGGCCACTTTAAATACCTCGGAGCTGTTATAGACCGGAAGAGAGGCATCAAAGAAGAGTTGACCACTCGAAAAGCAGCAGCTGGGAGACTTTTTCAGGCTATAAATCGAGGATTCCTCAGCAAGAAATAGGTTGGTAAGAAAACGAAGATGGCTGTATACCGCTCCATCTATGTCCCAGTCTTGACGTATGGATGCGAGTCATGGGCAATGACTACAACCCACAAAAGCCAGATCCAAACCTCAGAAATGAGGTATCTGAGGAAGGTTGAAGTAACTAGAAGAGACATGGTCCGCAACCAGACGATACGTCAAGGCCTAAAATCCCACCTCCTGCAGACCCAAGTAGAACAGTCCCAACTAAGATGGTTTGGCCATGTCTGCAGAACGGGAGAAGATCGGCTACCGTGACAAGCATGGGAAACTAAGAGCCAGGGATCCAGACCTCCAGGACGACCCAGAGTCCGCAGGGAGGACAACATTAGACAATCTTTGAAGGACCGAGGACTAGAATGGAAACAGGCCAGGAGGAAAACAGCTGATAGGATAGTCTGTCATTTTCTTCCAAACCTCTACACCTCACGGTAGAAGGGAACAACTAAGTAAGTAAAGTAAGTAAGTAATTTTGACACTACAAGGACAAAAACATATAATCTGTTGGCCAGCCAAGCTTTCATCAGGACTAATAGAATGTACAAAGATCAGTTAAAGATTTTTTTTTAAAACAACTAAAAGAAAGGACAACAAATATAAGGATTACTTATATCTAATGCAATAACTTGTTAGCTTTAAAACTAAACAGTAAACTCCTATTTGTAACAATTTTATGCTAAGCTTATACTTATAATGTCTTGATTATGTTTCAGGAAAGACTGTCAGATGCTTTCAGCCAGAATGATAATGGAAATAGAAAATAGCTTTGTACTATTGTGTCCTTGAGTTACTAATATTCAGCTTGTAGGAGAACAAATGCATGATATATCATCATCTCATCTCAACCCGTAACCCGTCATGGGTCGTAGGGGTGCCATGATGGAAGCATCAGCAGACAGGGTCCTCCACTGCATGATATATATGAATCATATAAAAAAAGATGTTTAGTATGCTCACATTAATTAGGTTTATTAAGGCTAATAAAAAATACCACCAACTGCTACCATTTGTGCTACAAAAAAAATTATGAGCTCACAGATGGTACAGCAGAGAGTATACATGTTCATAAATGGAATCTTACAAGCGTGCAGTTAAACATCACCAGTCCATAGCCATTTTCAGGCTACAGTGTCAGGTTGTCGCAGGAATATATCTGGATGCTACACCATTGTAGATATTCAGTATGGGGTAATTAAAATGTTCTGTTTGGTTGTCTTATTTTCTGACAGTATAGTTGTAGTATAGTATAGTTTTTATAAAGTGCGTAATTACAAGTAAGAAATTATATTGTATGTTTGTGTGAAAATAAAATTTTTATTAAGCAGATCATGTAAAATATGTCATTTTTATGCTTTTTGTTGCCAATCTTATACAATAAAATCCGTATATTGCTTTGGAAATTATCAAATTTTTACAAGTAATAACAGAAGACAAATTGGAAAGTTAGAGATATTGACATCTTTTTTATACTTGATCCAGAACATCGTCTCTTTAAACATAAACTCAGACATTGTAACTGCTGGTTCCATTTGTTTATTTCAGTTATACATTAACTCTTTCAGTCCCAAGCAAAAAGTGGGTTTGGCCCAAACAAAAATGGCCACCCCAGTGTGTTTTTATTTTTGTTGTTTGGAAATAATTTTTTAAAATATTCATATGCATAAATACCTTTGTTGTTGTATATGAAAATGAAGGTAAATGGATGTACATTACTCTTGTGCTGCAAGTATAAAAGCTTTCATTGAAAAATTATTAGTTATCCAAGGTAAAATGGAGGCTGAAAGAATAATCCGGTGAAAAATTAGAGCAAAAGTATTCACTTTAATTCTTCTAGAATTGTTCCCCAGGAGAATATCCAAGAGTAAACTTTCAAAATGTCACAAACAGAAGTATTCTAACAAAGCACAATCAGTTTTAAGTCAATAAACACTCAGGAAATTGTTAAGTTTACAGATTACAACAACACGTCACATGGTTGTAAAAAGAGGAAATTTCAGTTTATACATCAGAAAGAGGGGAATTATAATATTATTTACACATGAATGATGTGGTTGTTATATATGACAATGATTGTTAGTAACTGCATCTTGTGCATAATATAAAATTCTATCAATAAAAATTATTAGTTGTGCAAGGTAAAATGGAGGCTGAATAAGAAGCAGATGAAACTGTAGGTAAATTTTTTTTTAAATTAGATATTCTTACCTTGCTGGAGCTGCTCCTCTTCTGAAGATTAGGTATAATCCATAGGAAAACACAAAAGGTCACTCACAAATATATTCACACTATGTATAAACATTACTTTATCATGAAATCCTAAGTAAAAAAATTTACAGAAAAAAGTCCCTAGCATTTAAAAAAAAAATGGAAATTTCAAATGTTATCAAACATATCAGAAAAGGGAAAAGAATATATTATTTACAAAGCTTATTCATATCTAGGCAGACCCTATATATTTTTTTGCTTATGATAAGCTGCAAAGCAATTTTTTTTACACAGGTGAGGTGTGCCCGTGCATCCTATGCACACAAAACTTGATCTGCGACGCCTTCCAGGGGTGCTACAATGAACACAGGCTCTGTCCTTTCCATCATATTCCACTAGATGTCTGGCTCCAATCATCCGTTCCACTTCATTTTCTTTCATGGAGTGTTTAGAATTTTTGGGTGGACAATCTGTTACACCGCCTGGTTTCAGCTGAGCAGCTTCTTTGGACAGATCCTCAATCAAACTCTGTTTAAAATCTTGAAATGTGAGCTTCCTTTTTGTCATACCTTGCTGACATAAATTGTATAGAATGTGGGCATTTACCTGTGTCACTTCAATCATACAGTGGTAAATCTTCTTCCACCACTTTCTGGTTTTACGGTTGTGTATACTGTAGTAACCAACCATTTGATCCATTCGGTCACAGCCATTCATACTCATATTGTAGTCATCAATTACCTTTGGCTTTATAACTTTGTTTAGACCTTTGCCCTTCTCAACTGTTGCGACAGCTGATTTAGGTGAAACAAGTATGCAGGGATTTTTTGCTTTTCTATCTTTCCAGGCAACACATAATGTTGTATTTGTCGAATCCAAAAACCATTTCATCTCTTGATGGCCAAGCTTGAGATTTTTTATTTTATGAGGAAAGCCAATGCAGCTGACATTCAGGGTTCCTGTATAATTATAATTGTGTGCAAGCAGATATTCAATCAGAGCTTTGGATGAATAAAATCTGTCAGCAAAAATATGATGTCCTGATCTCAGTGGCTTCAAAAGAGTGCCAAACACTTTCATGGCATGAGTAGAACTGGGATCTAGACTAGGATCAAAGGCTGTATTTTTTCCTAAATAAATTTTCAAATTGAAAACATAGCCTGTTGCTGAATCACACAGTCCAAATGTTTTGATATGGTATTTGTGGGGCTTGGTTGCATTGAACTGTTTGTGCCTAAACCTACCTTTCTATTCTATAACCGTCTCACCAATACAAACCTCTTCAAATGGATAGAAAGCATTCTGAAATTTGGTCAACAGCATCTCAACAAATGGCTCAATTTTAGCTGCGTCCACATCTTTCTGGTTCACAAACATGCAGCATGCTTTGATAAATAGTTTGAAAATGGAAATCTCATGGTACCAAGGTGTATAAAAATTTTCTGCTGTGCGCCAGTAGTTCTTGATTTTTGGTCTTTGATCCAGTCCCATCACAATCATTACAGCTGTAAACTTGAGCCATTCATAATAAGTGAGTGGTGTCCATGAAGCAAATAAAGAATACTTTCTAGGTGGGTTGTTTGTTTCAACAACTTTTGCAGCCTAGGCATTAATGCTGGTTATTAAAGTGCAAACAACAGCATCATCCATGTAAAATTTTCAAAAATCAATAGGTGTTTGCAAACTATACAGAGCTGGATTTATGTTCTGTTTTGCCTGGCGGAAAATGAAATTTGCTTTAGTTTCTCCAGCCGCCACTGAATGCCAAACCGCGTTGTTTGTATTGCTAACAAAATCAACATTACCATCCCTCCTGATTCTTTTTCTTTTTGGCTCAGACATATTATATGAACTTATTACAGTCTGATTACATGCTGCTGTATCCATAACTTCATTATCGTCATCAGACCTTCCATTATCATCCTCGGTTTCTGAGGACTCGGTATCAGGCTACTGCTGAAAATCTGAGTCGTCTTCGCTATCCTGTGAATAAATACTACAATCTGAATTATTATCACTATCTAGAATTTCTTCAAATAACTTTCTAGCTTGCTCTGAAGTTAGTCTACGAGGTCTGTCAGAAGTAGTGGGCATGGCCATTTTATATAATGAAATATGCACTTTAAAAAAATTTTAAAATGATCACTTTAACAGCGACACGTTGTATCTCACAGCAGATTTCGAAAATGGACGCTTTTCATTAAGGAAATGACGTTTTTGGGGTGTTAAAATTGGAAAACAGCTCTAGAAAGGAGCAAAAGATACAAAATACAATGTAATGTTTATTGGGTCAAACGGGTCTAAACGGAAAACCGATTTAACATTTTCCGGGACTTAAAGAGTTAAACAGAAACATATTAACACCTACTGAGAAAAACAACAGTGTAAGTTTAACAAAAATCTGTACTGAATATGCAACACATAATATTAAGCTGTTTTTTTACACACAGTTTTAAACGTCTGTAACTATCACTATAAATATGTATAATGTGTTAAATATGACAATAATAATATGTGCACTAGTAAGATGCTAACAATTTTGATTTTATACAGTATGTTATTTGACTGGTTAGAGAACAGTTATCTCATATATTCTGTCATTTGACTGCTTAGAGAACAGTTATCTCATATATTCTGTCATTTAACTGGTTAGAGAACAGTTATCTCATATATTCTGTCATGTGACTGGTTAGAGAACAGTTATCTCATATATTCTGTCATTTGACTGCTTAGAGAACAGTTATCTCACATATTCTGTCATTTAACTGGTTAGAGAACAGTTATCTCATATATTCTGTCATTTGACTGGTTAGAGAACAGTTATCTCACATATTCTGTCATTTGACTGCTTAGAGAACAGTTATCTCACATATTCTGTCATTTAACTGGTTGGAGAACAGTTCTCATATATTCTGTCATTTGACTGGTTAGAGAACAGTTATCTCATATATTCTGTAATTTGACTGGTTAGAGAACAGTTATCTCATATATTCTGTCATTTGACTGCTTAGAGAACAGTTATCTCACATATTCTGTCATTCAACTGGTTAGAGAACAGTTATCTCATATATTCTGTCATGTGACTGGTTAGAGAACAGTTATCTCATATATTCTGTCATTTGACTGCTTAGAGAACAGTTATCTCACATATTCTGTCATTTAACTGGTTAGAGAACAGTTATCTCACATATTCTGTTATTTGATTGGTTAAGAGAACAGTTATCTCATATATTCTGTCATTTGACTGGTTAGAGAACAGTTATCTCATATATTCTGTCATTTGACTGGTTAGAGAACAGTTATCTCACATATTCTGTTATTTGATTGGTTAAGAGAACAGTTATCTCATATATTCTGTCATTTGACTGCTTAGAGAACAGTTAACTCATATATTCTGTCATTTGCAATTTTTAACCATCTCTTAGGAGAAATGTGTGCATGTACAGAAGGAGACAATTGTAAATAAAATCTGTCAACTTTACTAATGTTAATTCTGATTTATTTTGTTTTCCCTTTGGTATTCTCTTATTGTCTTTAAATTGTGGCAACAATAGATAGCACAAATTCCCTTTGTCGCTGTCATTGTATGTCAGTTCCTAATTTATGTATTCTGATTGATCTGCGCAAATTTCATGGAACATGCATTGTTGTGGGATTGTTAGGTAAAGGTAGTCCCATAACAGATACTGCAGTAGGGTAGTGAAGTGTTAGTGACATCACTGCAGTGGGTCTCAGATTTATCAAGTGGGGTGTCTGATTTCTTTCCTTAATGCCTTTGCCTTCCCAAACTAAATAGCTGAGTCAGGTATGCATTTATATCTGGGTAGTCTTGAGCGTGATGCTACCAGGCTTTGAACCCGCTAACTTCCCTCAAGAAACACAGTACCACTTCATGTTCAGCAAGAGGTTAATGAGCATTGCAATGGGTCTGACTACAATAGAGGAATGTCTGACATGAGACAATGAAGAGTCTGCTAGGTATGACATGACTACAATACAGGAATGTCTGACATGAGACAGAATGAAAAGTCTGCTAGGTATGACATGACTACAATACAGGAATGTCTGACATGAGACAGAATGAAAAGTCTGCTAGGTATGACATGACTACTGTAGAAGAATGTCTGACATGAGACAGAATGAAGAGTCTGCTAGGTATGACATGACTACAATACAGGAATGTCTGACATGAGACAGAATGAAAAGTCTGCTAGGTATGACATGACTACAATACAGGAATGTCTGACATGAGACAGAATGAAAAGTCTGCTAGGTATGACATGACTACTGTAGAAGAATGTCTGACATGAGACAGAATGAAGAGTCTGCTAGGTGTGACTTGACTACAATACAGTAATGTCTGACATAAGAGAGAATGAAAAGTCTGCTAGGTATGACATGACTACAATACAGGAATGTCTGACATGAGACAGAATGAAGAGTCTGCTAAGTGAGACATGACTACAATACAGGAATGTCTGACATGAGACAGAATGAAGTTTCTAGGTATGACATGACTAAAATACATTAATGTGTGATATGGACAAAATAAAGAGTTTTCTGGGTGAGACATTACCACAATACAAGAATGTCTGACAAGAGACAGAATGAATAATTTTTTGTGGTTCGATATGACTTAATTTGACATAATCATGTTGGTTCCTGTCAGAGCATTGGACCTATAGAAATTCATCCATCATGATCAGTTCTTTGCTGTCTTCTTCACTTTTTTACAGAAGATATGTACACTTCTTATCTGTTCTCTTCATCTTCCTCATGTATACCTTGATTCATCTGGTTCACCTTCTTCCTTCCTTGTGGATTTCACAACTGTGGTCAACTTGTTTATGTTTTTGTGAATCCTCTTGAGCTTCTTCTTCAAGTACCATGCCTAGTGACCTAAGAGATCATATCTCTCCACATCTTCCTGTCTCCAGTACAATTTACCTATTCTGTTGTTGACTTCTTTCCATGCCACGATGTCAAACTGTCCAGTATTTGTCTTCCCTTATTTCTTTTTCCTTCAGTCTTACTTTACAATATATTCCAGCTTTCCTCTTCTCATAACATGCCCAAAAAAAGTGGATTGCTTCTTTCTAACTTGTGAAATAAGTTTCCTTTGTGCATTGGCCTCTTTCAGGACATCCACATTACTCTTTTTGGCTGTCCATTGTATTTTTAACATCTGTAAAACCACATCTCTGTGGCCTCTAGTGCATTCCCTTCTTGTTTACTAATTGTCCATGACTCACTCTCATATGTCAGTATTGATTCTGTATAACACTGAAAAACTCTCTTCTTACTTCCACTGGCAAAGAATAGTTGCATAAAATCCTTTTCTAATGCTGTTTTTATCGTGAGCTATTCTGTTCTTCACTTCTGATATCCATCTTCTATCTGTTGATATTAATGTTCCCAGGTATTTGAATCTATTGACCTATTTTAAAACTGTTCTATTTACTTTGAAAGTGCATTCTGGGGAAGCCATTTTCTTTGAGGCGACCATTACTTCTGTCTATTTGCCATTAAGGCTAAGGCCTTTATTTTCACTTTCAATCACTATTGTATCAACCATTTCCTGCAGCTCCTTTTCACTTTTTGCTATTAAGACTGTATGATCAGCGTATCTGAAGTTGTTTACATTATGTCCACCTACGGATATTCCTGCTATGTCCTCCAGTGATCTCATTATACTTTCACTGTACAGATTGAACAGATCTGGTGACAGCATATATCCCTGTCACATCAATCTGATCCACTATCTGGTGACAGCACATATCCCTGAGATTAACATAAACAAATTAAAGAGCAGAAATAATCTGTTGAAATAATTGTCACAAATGCTGTATTTGTTTCAGTAATTATTTGATGAAATCTTTCAGTGACATTCTTATATTAGCTATCAAAGTTTAATGCCATTTTTTTAAATTGGTATTTTGTGCACATTGATTTATTCGTAACCCATCAGTTCCCCATGGAGCATAGGCCTTCAAAGAATTCACCAAATCTTTCTGTTGTGCCATCACCTCAAGAACTGTCTATGTCATCATCATCCCTTTATTTCTGTTTCCAGTTCTCTTCTCCGTGTGTTTTTTTCTCTGCCTCTACCAGTGTTACCCAGGGGATTCCTGAATAAGGACTGCCTTGCAATGCTATCAGCAGGTTTTCTCAGTTTGCGACCTTACATCATCATCTTCTCATCTCTTGTTCACTGGCACTTGTCTGTTTCTTGTCATCAGTTCCATATTGGTGATCTTCTTGTACCATTTCAGCCCTATTCTACTCTTGCACACAGTTATAAAAACCTGCTTCTTGCTTTTGTGCTCATCTTTAATATTAATGTTGTAAATATGTATGCTTGTAAGTATGAAAGTTTGGTGTACTAAAAGTATGAGAATGCATGTAAACATGTAAATATATATATGTGAAAGTGTGGTGTACTGAAAGTATGAGAATGCATGTAATCATGTAAATATATATGCATGAAAGTGTGGTGTACTGAAAGTGAATGCATGTAACATAGTACTGTGTAAATGAATCAATGAGTGTGCTGTGATACTCTGGACTCTTCAGTATTACATTTTATGTCATCATATTTTTAACAGTGATATGTTGTTGTGGTTCCTGATTACATATATATAATTCTCAGTTTACCTTCATATCACATTTTTTTAGAATCTGGAAATGTTTTTGATAATAGTGTTGAAATATTTTACTGATGCATCTCATTGTACATTAAATCTACATTAAAAACTATTGAAAATCAGTATTAGAATTATTTTGCACTATTTTCCTGTTTATCAAATGTTTTTTTTTTTTCTGTGTTAAGTTGTGTGGCTACAAACTCTTCTTTTTATATCTCAAACACTTGTTGTAAAGATGGCCTATACGTAAGTTCCCTTTTTGAGTAATCAATAATACAAAGCATGTGAAAGAACTCTAATAAGCGTTGACACTGTTTTAAGTTCCTGACGTAGTTTTAACTTCACATCTGCAGCGATTAGTAGTCACAGTGACCTGGGACATTTTATTCTTATTCTTTTCATGTCTTCCTTCTCTTACTTGTCTCATTATTTTTGTTTTTCATGTATTTTGGGGTTCTTTGTCTTGCTGGGGACTCCAGACAAAGGATTTCCTTGTGGTGCTAGCCAGTGGCTTTCTCAGAGTGTACTCTGTAAGCTTCCTGCATCTTTTCCCTCAGTTCCATATTGGAGATCTGTCACACCTGGCATCCATGTTTCCCTCAATTCCATATTGGAGATCTGTCACACAACATGTGTCCATGTTTCCCTTAGTTTCATATTGGTGATCTGTCATACCATGCATGTCCATGTTTCTCTCTGTTCCACATTGGAGATCTGTCACACCTGGTGTCCATATTTCCCTCATTTCCACATTGGAGATCTGTCACACCTGGTGTCCATGTTTCCCTCAGTTCCACATTGGAGATCTGTCACACCTGGTGTCCATGTTTCCCTCAGTTCCACACTGGAGATCTGTCACACCACATGTTTCCCTCAGTTCCACACTGGAGATCTGTCACACCTGGTGTCCATGTTTCCCTCAGTTCCACACTGGAGATCTGTCACACCTGGTGTCCATGTTTCCCTCAGTTCCACACTGGAGATCTGTCACACCTGGTGTCCATGTTTCCCTCAGTTCCACATTGGAGATCTGTCACACCACATGTTTCCCCCAGTTCCACACTGGAGATCTGTCACACCTGGTGTCCATGATTCCCTCAGTTCCACACTGGAGATCTGTCACACCTGGTGTCCATGTTTCCCTCAGTTCCACACTGGAGATCTGCCACACCTGGTGTCCTGTTTCCCTCAGTTCCACACTGGAGATCTGTCAACACCTGGTGTCCATGTTTCCCTCAGTTCCACATTGGAGATCTGTCACACCTGGTGTCCATGTTTCCCTCAGTTTCACATTGGAGATCTGTTACACCTGGTGTCCTTGTTTCCCTCAGTTCCATTTTAGAGATCTGGCACACCTGGTGTCCTTGTTTCCCTCAGTTCCATTTTGGAGATCTGGCACACCTGGTGCCCATGTTTTCCTCAGTTCCATATTGGAGATCTGTCACACCTGGTATCCATGTTTCCCTCAGTTCTACGAGGGCCGTTCAGAAACTAATGCACCACATCGTTTTTCTCAGGAGCTGTTTATTCAAAAAGCATGAAATTTATACACAATATACGTGGATATGTCATGTAAACATCGGTATTATTCACCATAATCCCCATCAACTTGTACGGCTTTATGCCAGCGCAAAACAAGTGCATGTATTCCTAGCCCGTACCCGATTTTGTCTTGATCATGTAGCCATTTCTTCGCTGCATGAAACACTACTTCATCATCTTCAAACCATGTCCCATGGAGTGCATCTTTAAGTGGACCAAATAGATGAAAATCAGAGGGTGCCAAATCGGGACTATAGGGTGGATGGGGTAGTACAGTCCAACCCAATTTGGTGATTGCTTCCCGTGTTGCCAGACTTGAGTGAGGGCGCGCATTGTCGTGAAGGAGAAGCAGGTCTGCTGGATTCTTGTGCGGCCGAACTCTGTGAAAACGTTGATTGAGTTTTTTCAATGTCTTAATGTAAGCTTGCGAATTGATTGTCTCTCCTCTTGGCATAACGTCCACAAGAATCACACCTTCAATGTCCCAAAAGACAGTGATCATGACCTTTCCAGCTGAAGGAATTGTCTTGAATTTCTTTCTTCTTGGTGATTGCGGATGATGCCACTCCATTGACTGTCTTTTTGTCTCAGGTTCAAAATGATGTGCCCAGGTTTCGTCACCTGTAACGATCTTAGCCAAAAAGTTCTCTCCATCAGCATTGAAACGCTCCAACAATTCAGAAGAAATTGCTTTCCTTTGCAATCGGTGGTCATTTGTGAGACTTCGAGGAACCCATCTTGCGCAAACCTTCGAAAATCCGACAGTTTTTATAACTGCATTTGCACTACCAATGCTGACCGACAGCTGTAAGGCCAATTGTTGAGTAGTGATTCACCTATCAGTAAGAATAATGCCCTCAGCGCATTTAAACATTTCTGCGTTGGTGGCTGTGGCAGGACGTCCACAGCGCGGCCGATCAAGCAGCTCCGTATCTCCACTTCCTGATTCTTTGATTCTCTGAACCCAGCGACTGACTGTACTCCTGTCGTCTGCAAAACTTCCATACACATCACATAGACGCTTGTGAATATTCACAACAGTTTCCTTCTCTACAACGAGAAATTCTATCACAATTTGCTGTTTATAACGCAAGTTGCTAACATATTTCAACGGTTTAGGGCAGCCGTATTATTTGGCCGGTTGCGGTGCAATTCGGTGCACACAATTGGCACATGCCATATTTGAAGTGTGCAAAATTTCATGCTTCTATCTTCATTATTAGCTGAGAAAAATGATGTGGTGCATTACTTTCTGAACGCCCCTCGTATATTGGATATCTGTCACACCACATGTTTCCCTCGGTTGTGTCGTGTGAAATTCTAATCCACATATATAAATTAAAAAGTAAATGTAAAGCCTAACAAATAACTTCCATAAAAGGAAAGAAGAATGGTAAAGAACAGTGCTGTCACAATGACTGTACTCGAAATCCCCCTTGTTTTCTACTTCGTCTGCAAATTGTAACGTTTCACGTTGATAGTAAAAGCCTACTGCAGCATACACGCTTTCTACGATAAAACGTGTACTGCATTTCTAAGAAAAACCTTGAGATACGCAAGCTGACCTATATTTAATATTCCATTCATGTCATTTTATACACTAAGTTACCATAAACGAAAGACAGATGGAATTAGGATAGAGAGAAGGGAGGGCTGAAAGCCGGAACGCATGCCACACTAACACGCGTCTCGCTATACAATTACTACCATCACGCGTGTAAGGCCACAAGCACTAGCTTTTTTCAAATCGACAGTGATAAAAAACACTACACATACGAGAGTTAGGTTTTAAAACTTACAAAATGCTTATTAGGAAATATGACATTATACTGTTTTATGTCTGAAAACATGACAGTACACCAGACACCATAAAGTTTGGAAGTGAGGAGGTGGCAACAGCACGACTATCCTAGAAGAAAATGCATATTTTGAACGCAGCCACTTAGCTCCTTTAAATTTGTATATTTGGGTTCCTTAGGACTTGCTGACAAAGAATATGTTAAACAAATAGTCTAGGAATTAATAAATTATAGCCGAAAGAAATAGTGAGGGTGTCAGACAACCCCAAAATCAGAATCGCTCAGTGGCAGATTTTGACACCACCATTGTACGGGAAATAGGTCCCCATGTTAAATCCTATTTGATTGGATAGAAGTAAATGTAAGGCTAAACACGATTAGTCGGGCTATAAATACTAATTCTTTGTTGTTAGGGAAACGTGAGTAGGAGTACTTTTTTTTTGAAAAACTGTGTAAACATGGCTCGATTGGTTAGACCCGCCAATATAGGCAATTAGGAGCGTCAGGTCAGCACCACATTTTCAAATAAACTTTCTAAAGCAACAGTGCGTTGAGATTCAGCTTATATTTTTCTAAATAAAAGCCTGAGACAGTGGCAGGTCGGATTTTGTGCCTATTCATTGCCAGTCAACGTAATTCTGTATTATTTCCATGAATTGTGGTAAGCTTGAAATATTTGATATCTTTTTAATGAAAATTGAATGTAAATTGATAATTTATGTCTGTATATGTGTGTGGTTCAGTAGCGAACATGAGGCAAAGCCTATATAGTGCTCCAACCTGAACAGAAGGTGTCGGAGGAAAGTAAAACTACATGGAATTGCCAAACAGTACACTGACACCTATCTTATTGACTAGAAAGAAATAATGCTGGAATTGCAGAGGCGTAGTAACCATTAGGGAGGAGTATACTGATGTCAATTGTTTCAGATGAAGATAGCAGTTGGCCTCCCGCTCTGAACTCAGTGTTTGTTATGTATTGTGTTCAGTCTGTAAATAGATTATAAATTAGTTATGAAGTAGGAGGTACAACCTTCTTGTTTCAGGGACTGTGGTCCTAAAGTTATTGAGCAGCACCTGGTCTGAGCTTTGCTGAATCTGGAGGCTGACAGCATACTCCTGGGTCCAGATAGCGACTAGTGAGGTGTCTCCAGAACACAGGGGAGCAATCGAGCAGAGGAGTCTTTTCCTGCCGCCATCACGAAAGTTAAGCCTCTGTGGCCAGTGGAGCTCAACATTATGTGTCCCCTCAAAAATTGAC